>JANJGK010000038.1:28242235-28279735 GCA_039081455.1 Macrobrachium rosenbergii
TTTCCATTACCAACGACCTACAAGGTGATAATACCGTATTTTAGTTTTACAGCGAACTTTAGCTTAATTTTGCTTATTCAGCAACTTATCCTTTCCCCAGTTACCACAGGGGTTATCAAATGTCACTCTAAATGATGCCTAAAAAAAAATGTATGTTTGACATGAGCGTGTTAGGACACCACTGCAAGACAAGTGTAGGAACACTTATCAAGTGCTTTATTAAAAATTATCAAGTAATGACTGCTTCTATGAGCTATACCCATTAGACCAGCCAAAACATAGAATTTGTCATTTAATTCCTGAACAAGTTGGTCCTCCAGAAGAATGAAAAATATATATACACAAAAAGTATCTTCCATTTCCAGCCTAGTAACTGTTGCTGCATCTCCCTAACCTGTGCTCACAGGTAAGCTTATGAATGAGACAGACTAGCTCAAGCGCTTGCATAACTTACCTCTAGATGTTATTGTTACTCAACTTTTTATGGAAACTTCAGGGAAAAACCAAACTCCCTGTGCTTAGCTGATGTTCTATTTGTTAAACAATTGTTTCCGTGGATTTGTATTACAAAACCTAAAAAGAAAGGCGTCTTTAAGGCAGATAAACCTCACATTTTCTTTCAAGGAGACCCGATCCACTTTGAAGCAATGGCAACTCCCACTTCCCTGCAAGTGGTAGTTTGTTTCTTCCATGTCAGCAGTACTGCTGGCTCACGAGAAAGAAAAGTGCACTGTATGCTCATTTTTAACAGCATATATGCATTCAAATAAAATCATTACAAAATTTTTTTCGCTAACAATGTCTAAGGATACAGTTATCTTAACTTCTAAATTTGGAACTAAGCAGAGGCTTTGAGCACACAAAACTTACATTGTAACAGATAAGTCAGTTAACACCTTTTTTAATTTTATGATTTTACAGTTAATTTCTTCCTTGAGACTCTGACTTGACCGGCTTTGGGAGCAAAATTTCCCTCCTTCTGCTCCTTAGCCAAGAAATTTCCTAAATACGAAAAATCCTTATTTCAATTTGTCAGGATGTTTCCAAAAGTTCATGGTCGTAATGTTTCTGATTATCTTCTGAATTTTCTAGATGAATTTAAATTAATCATTTTACGATAATCGGATAAAACAATGTTAAACTCACAAAAGTGACAAATGATAATCACGAAGGCCATATAAAATACAGCTTGTGACCACAAAACGATGGAAGCTTATTAATCCCAGACTTACTTATATTTATTTACTTATTATTTTTACAGGTAACACCAACTGTCTGTTCACCAGCTTTTCGCTTGCTACTGACGCTGACCTTCAGAAATTGGAAACTGTGTCTGGTGTGACTACCTACATCAAGTCAGGTAAAATTTATGCATATAAAGACACTTTTTTGAAGGCCAGAGAGACAGTGTGTCTGCAAAATACACGAAGAGTAAAAAATGAGCTAGAGATGAAACCAGTAAACGAGTTTCTTCGGAGGAATCGAGTTTTCTGAATGGCGTTTAATGCTGTATGAAATTCTCAGCCACGGCCCATGAAACTTTCAACCACGGCCCGATGGTGGCATGTGTTGTTTTCACCATAGCTCTGCCAGACGTACGATCATGGCTAACTTTAACCTTAAATAAAATAAAAACTGCTGAGGCTAGAGGGCTGCAATCTGGTATGTTTGATGACTGCAGGGTGGATGATCAACATACCAATTTGCAGCCCTCTAGCCTCAGTAGTTATTAAGATCTGAGGGCGGACGGGAAGAAAAAGCCATCTCAATAGTTTTCTTTTATAGAAAACTAAAACAATATCTAAGATTTTGCAAACCAGCTTTTCTTCCCAATTTTTTTTGTTCAGTTAATGATCGCACTGAATCCCAAAACTTAACTGCAAGGCCTTGTGTTTCCAAGATCATAAATGATGATTTGCATAAGTCTCCTGCTTAAATCTTTGCTGGTAACTCATGGTTTTATTACTCTTTAACTTAGTCTATCCTAACAAGTGAATTTTGTCGAAGGCACCAACGTTAAGACTTTCGTTGTTAGATTAAATAAATTGGTGACATCGATGAAAATGGCATTATCCTAACCATTTTGGATTGCCCAATTCACACAAGTATTAATGGAGTTTAATATATAATGCACAGGAAACCTAGTAATATTTCCGCTTGTGTACATTTTTATTCTTGTACAGGAAACAAACTAAAGAAGTCAGTTTTCACACACACTAGTTTTGAAGAGTATATATAGTGTGTGTGTGTGTGTGTGTGTGTGTGTGTGTGTGTGTGTGTGTGTGTGTGTTACTGCGTGCACCAATTCAATTACTGTGAAGTTATGGCTATATTAAGGTAAAAAAAGAAGAGTGCACATAAAGCTCAATAAAATTCGATACGGAATGCAAGTGCAGTCCATTCTATTTAGCAATAGATTACGGAGGGTAAATCCTATGAAAAATCACAAGAAGCCACTTCCTTTTTCCAGAAACCGTTCACTCTCAAGGAGACTCCTCGAATGTTCAATTAGGCTCAACAAATTTTCAGGAAGACTCATTCAATGTTCAAGCAGACCCATCTATAAACTTGCCAAATGTTCAAGGAGAGACATCGAAGATTCAAGATGACACATCGAATGTTCAAGGGGACTCGTCGAATGTTCAAAATGAAACACTGAATGTTCAAGGGGATTCGTCAAATGTTCAAGATGGCACATTAAATGTTCAAGGGGACACAACAAATGTTGAAGATGACACACTAAATGTTCAAGGGGCCTCATCGAATGTTCAAGATGGCACACTGAATGTTCAAGGGGGGTCAACAAATGTACAAGATGCCACACTGAATGTTCAAGGGGAATCATCGAATGTTCAAGATGGCACACTGAATGTTCAAGGGGACTCAACGAATGTTCAAGATGGCACACTGAATGTTCAAGGGGACTCAACGAATGTTCAAGATGGCACACTAAATGTTCAAGGGGACTCATCGAATGCTCAAGACAGCACACTAAATGTTCAAGGGGACTCATCGAATGCTCAAGACGGCACACTAAATGTTCAAGGGGACTCAACGAATGTTCAAGACGGCACACAAAATGTTCAAGAGGACTCATCGAATGCTCAAGACAGCACACTAAATGTTCAAGGGGACTCATTGAATGCTCAAGACAGCACACTAAATGTTCAAGGGGACTCATCGAATGTTCAAGACGGCACACTAAATGTTCAAGGGGACTCAACAAATATTCAAGACGGCATACTAAATGTTCAAGGGGACTCATCGAATGCTCAAGACAGCACATTAAATGTTCAAGGGGACTTATCGAATGCTCAAGATGGCACACTAAATGTTCAAGGGGACTCAACAAATGTTCAAGACGGCACACTAAATGTTCAAGGGGACTCATCGAATGCTCAAGACAGCACACTAAATGTTCAAGGGGACTCATTGAATGCTCAAGACAGCACACTAAATGTTCAAGGGGAATCATCAAATGCTCAAGACAGCACACTAAATGTTCAAGGGGACTCTAAGAATGTTCAAGACGGCACACTAAATGTTCAAGGGGGCTCAACGAATGTTCAAGATGGCACACTGAATGTTCAAGGGGACTCAACGAATGTTCAAGATGGCACACTGAATGTTCAAGGGGACTCAACGAATGTTCAAGATGGCACACTAAATGTTCAAGGGGACTCATCGAATGCTCAAGACAGCACACTAAATGTTCAAGGGGACTCATCGAATGCTCAAGACGGCACACTAAATGTTCAAGGGGACTCAACGAATGTTCAAGACGGCACACAAAATGTTCAAGAGGACTCATCGAATGCTCAAGACAGCACACTAAATGTTCAAGGGGACTCATTGAATGCTCAAGACAGCACACTAAATGTTCAAGGGGACTCATTGAATGCTCAAGACAGCACACTAAATGTTCAAGGGGACTCAACGAATGTTCAAGACGGCACACTAAATGTTCAAGGGGACTCATCAAATGCTCAAGAAGGCACACTAAATGTTCAAGGAGATTCAACGAATGTTCAAGACGGCACACTAAATCTTCAAGGGGACTCACCGAATGCTCAAGCCAGCACACTAAATGTTCAAGGGGACTCATCGAACATTCAATATGGCACGCTAAATGTTCAAGTTGACTCATCGAATGTTCAAGATGGCAAGACGGCACAATGAATGTTCAAGGGGACTCATCAAATGTTCAAGATGGCACACTAAATGTTCAAGGTGACTCATCGAACGTTCAACATGGCACGCTAAATGTTCAAGGGGGCTCATCGAATGTTCAATATGGCACACTAAATGTTCAAGGGGACACATCAAAAGTTCAAGAAGACACTAAATGTTCAAGGGGACTTATCGAATGTTCAAGATGACACACTAAATGGTCAAGGGGACTCATCAAATGTTCGGGATGGCACACTAAATGTTCAAGGAGACTCGTCGAATGTTCAAGATGGCACACTAAATGGTCAAGGGGACTTGTCGAATGTTCAAGATGACACACTAAATGTTCAAGGGGACTCATCGAATGTTCAATATGGCACACTAAATGTTCAAGTTGACTCATCGAATGTTCAAGATGGCACACTAAATGGTCAAGGGGACTCATCGAATGTTCAAGGGGACTCGTCGAATGTTCAAGATGATACACTAAATGGTCAAGGGGACTCATCGAATGTTCAATATGGCACACTAAATGTTCAAGGTGACTCATCGAATGTTCAAGATGGCACACTAAATAGTCAAGGGGACTCACTGAATATTCAAGGGGACTCATCGAATGTTCAAGATGAAACACTGAACATTCAAGGGGATTTGTCGAATGTTCAAAATGGCACGGTAAATGTTTAAGGGGACTCATCAAATGTTCTAGATGACACACTAAATGTTCAAGGGGACTCATCGAATGTTCAAGATGACACACTAGATGTTCAAGGGGATTCGTTGAATGTTCATGATGACACTAAATGCACCAATTGTACAGGGCGGACTCGTTGAATGTTCAAGGTGACACACTAAATGTTCAATGGGATTCGTCCATGTTCAGGATGACACACTAAATGCACCAAGTGCACAAAGGGACTCGTCGAATGTTCAAGATGACACACTAAATGTTCAAGGGGATTCATTGAATGTTCAAGATGACACACTAAATGTTCAAGGGGATTCACTGAATGTTCAAGATGACACACTAAATGTTCAAGGGGATTCACTGAATGTTCAAGATGACAAACTAAATGTTCAAGGGGATTCATTGAATGTTCAAGATGACACACTAAATGTTCAAGGGGATTCATTGAATGTTCAAGATGACACACTAAATGTTCAAGGGGATTCATTGAATGTTCAAGATGAAACACCAAATGTTCAAGGGTACTCGTCATATGTTAAGACAACGCATTGAATAATCAATAGTATTGTACTGTGGCACACCCAGATGTACCAACTGTGGACAAAATAACCACTCCAGATCTAAATCTTGCCAATTTCTAATATATATCATAGAGGGCTTAAAATTAACCCATAAGTAAGCAAAATATGCAAATTTATTGAACGTACCAATTCATAACTGTGCCTAAGGCCTCCAATATCTAATAAAAAAAAATCCAGCAAAATAATAAAAATAAATAAAAATAACCACGCCAAGCTTGATATTGGCAGATGAAAAAGAAAATGCTGATGAAGAAATAACAACTATGGTGCGCGACTGCCTTTCGGCAACATCAACTACTATGGAGGGGTACCTCGATCCAAAAGAGAATTGCTCAAATAATCCTCTTGTACAAATAAAATCAGTAGAAAACTATCTCTTACGCCATTAAACAATTAAGAAAACAATGTCTGTTCCCAATTTAGGTTGACATTCTACTGACAATGTAGTCACCAACTTCATTAACAGTAGAACATCACAAATATGGGATACCATAAATAAGTCAGGATTCAGAATCTCAAACACCAGAATGTTAATGTAAAACAAACTTCAAAATCAAAAATATCAAATTCTTGACAAGTAACAACCATCTACAGCATCAGATGAACGAGAAGCATCTAATAGTAGTCCTATTACTCCAGTGGAAATGAACACCAGTTAAAAATTGACCATTTAGACAAAAGTCGTATAAGCAACTAGTGAATAACCAAAATGTGTCCATTACTCCTTAATTTTAGTAATTAAAATTTTCAAATGGAATTTCTAACTGGAATTTGTATAAGATAAATGTACCGATTAATATAAAACTATAATATAATGTGTTCCTCTCCAAAACACTGGAGAATATGTGATAAACAGTGTTATAAATTGTAGCCGGAATTTGCGCTTACAGGAAAAATCCTTTTAATAAAGCTGTCATCAGGAGTTCAAAATTTGTTTACTCCTAACATAACAACTTTGCTATGATATGACACGGTGCAGACAAAAGTCGCCAAACTATCTGTCACTTAACTTACCTTATAATGACTCTAATCTAGAAAATATAGCAAATTCATGCCACAACCCAAACAGCAGCATTCATCAAGATATTCCCTCTATACGATTTTAGCTGCCAAACTGCTGACTAGTTTGCTTCTCAGGGCGAACAACTAAACAAAGACAATAAAGTACGTTTAAACAAAGACGACATCAGTACTTACCAGACCAACACTTGTAATACTGCGTCATCGACAGCTCACTTCTTCCTGCGCTACACACCTGCGGTGAACGGAATATGAATGTGCATGTTTAGATGATTCATATTCAAGCGATCTGTACTCAGTAATAATTATATTTACAAATCCAATAAACAAATTTCGTTCCATAATATAGAGTGGGTACAGCAGACTTGGAAACATTAGTCTTTCACTTTCTTCTTGGAATGAAACGGCAAACAGCGACACATTTCACATTTAACTTATGTGATAATGTATCTCAAAATCTTTATGCTGATCTTTGGAATTTTTTTAACTCAGCCGATAAACCATAAAAATAGCAAATTTACCATTACATAAAAAAGTGAACCCCACTTATTACAAACTGACAATCTACCAAGATCAGAAGAATACAAATAAAAATTTATGATTTCGCGAAAATATATTTCTCCCATATGAAAGACACTTCAAGAAATTCAGCAGAAACCCAAGAAAGGCCATGCATCATCAGCATTTTCATCCATTATTTTAATTTTGGAGGCCATCTATCGACCATCACTGGGTTAATCAAGGTTTCCTTTTTATTTTCCTAGTATAGCTAAAAGTTTTCTTGAATACATGTCGCTTCTATGATATAGCTGGTTTTTAATATGATTTTATTTTTTTTAAAGTCCTTGGGACAACTTGCTATATAGCCTGGCTGCAATGAGCTCGAAAGTTCTTTTTCGAACATCGTTGAATCTCAGTTCCATTAATATGCATTTATTACCAACATATATTAAATATCCAAGAAATACACTGTACACATAAGCAAAGAACAAAAATTCTTAATCCCTTTTCACAACTGTATGCCTCACACCGAGGGACCTGGGGCAACCCGAACGAACTGTAAGGTCTGTAAGGTAAGGTAAGGTCTACTGTGAACCAAGGGACCTTTTCCAACAACTAGCCATGCAGTGTAACTACAACACGAAAACCCAGAAGAGATCCTGGCAAAACTGACAAGTTGTTTATATAAAGAGAATCTTTCCTATAGTACCTCCAGCGAGAACTTGCAAACATTCCCAAAGCATTGGAAACTAAAAGCACTGACTCTACAAGAAAATTATTTGATAAAGGTGCCTACAAAGAGATAAATATGCTTCACTTCACTATGTTAAACCTCTTGCAATAAACTTTTCCACTGGAACTACCACAGATGACTCAAGCCACATACAAATCTCTTAAAATTATACCCTTCAACAGGACTTTTTTGTAATTTGTTGTAAGTGCCTCTGACCATTGTTGTTGGTACAAACCATTTGTTTTTTGCAAGTTCCATATTCCTATGTCTATTAAGGGGTGGTTGGGGGTTACCACAATTACAAACCTGGGATGTTCCGGTGGGTAGTAACCCAAAACGAGTGAACTGCACCAACAAGAATGGTACTATATATGAAAATATCACAAGAGAGCTTATGGAAAAATAAATGGTTCATGTGTGTAATCAATAACCACCACACAAAAAAGGAAACTATCAAAATGTGTCTATGGCAATTACAAATAAACATCCTAACCTAACCTAATCTAGGATACTGATCTGGAAGGAACGTCCATCACTTTACCCAAAAAATATCATTAGGATATCTTGTCATTAACTTTTATCATAAACCACCAAAGCGCCTCCTTTCACTGCCTGCCTGCTGAAAGGCAGTCAGAATACTAGCCTAGTGCAGTACTGGGAGGTGCAGGTTACTTTTAAACCCAGAAGATACAGCCTAAATTATGATCAATTATTATTTTAGTAAATATATTAAGACCTTTTCCTTTGATAACAAAACTGTCAGTAATGTATAGTCAACAAGACAGGAGATTTTATGATTTTTCATTTGTTCATATAAGGTCAACATGTTATTTACTCAGACTCTAAAGTGCTGCCCTCTCTCATCTCTTTGTAATCGCAGTCATTATCATCAGCTACTGATGAATGGTTTTCCAAATGCTTTTATGACTCACCTATGATATATGGTTTTCAACATTTCGTCTAATTGGTGGTGAACTTTCACTGAAAATTATTTTCAATTACATGAGATCACCAGGCGTGACCAAAGTCTCTTCAAGAGTAAAGCCCTTCCCTTGACGATATTTTTACGATTCCTTTAGTATATAAAATATAACAGGTGTATATATGTATGTATGTATATATATATATTATATATATATATATATATATATATATATATATATATATACATATACATATATATATATATATATATATATATATATATATATATATATATATATATTTGTGTGTGTGTGTGTATTTCAATAAAACTTTAAAAATCATGCAAGTATGGAACTAGTAATAAATTAAAGTGGTGAGGATACTGTATTCAAGAGGGAATTATGTATTTGGAGATATAAAATTTGTGAAAACTGTTATTACTCTATATTAATTAGGGAGTTACGATATTAAACATGAACTGGAGTTATTCTGACAGTTTTTGATAAATCTGACATCAGTTTCCTTTAAACTATTGTTTTACTAGTGTTTACAGTACATGCAGCCTTTGCATCTTCTAACAATGAAGGATAACAGTATATATTTGGAGATAATGACTACAGGTACAGGACAACAAAAAATGCAAGCCACGTAGCCAAGAACGTTTCTAATTAGGTCCAAGAAAGGCAAAGCCATCCCATCCATGTAGGGTGTGGTACACAAGGTTAGGTTTGGTGGCAAAAGGTAAAGTTTTACAGGTTGGCCATAATACAAATTAAACACTGAAATGTGGTTTATCCAATTGCTTTTGATGCATTTCTAATTATTCTGAAGAGGTTTATTAATTCATCTTCCAAAAATTTTGGGCACCTCAGTGGGAAGTCTGGATTTCAGTCGTGAGAAACTAAAATAAGCAAATGAAATTTTGCACTGGTTACAAAATTTGTTGTTACTTTGCTACCCCGCATTCAACCTCATACTTTACAATTTGGGCACCTCATTAGAAACATGAATTTTTAGAAGGTGGATTACAAAAATATGCGAACAAAATGTGGGAAATAGTAACATGTGCATATCCTATCCTAACCTAAACCTATGGCACAGGGTCCTACCCAACCTGAGGTAACAAGACACTACCATTTTGTAAAATTCCACTGGATGAGTGAAACCATGATGTGATCTTTTGCAGCATGGAGTTTCTCTAGTTTTACAACAAACTAAAACATACAGAATCTAACTTACATGATTTTAATAAGTAAATGCTTTCTGAATTTCTATTTAATTTCTATAAGAAAAGTACTTGAGCCAATAAACGGTTTCGTTACTTCAGCTGCTGAACAGAGACTAAAATATAATGCAGCAGTACTGGTGAGATATGAGAAATTTACCGAAATAAGGAAATTTTACCATTCAGTAAAAATATTTATAATAAACGATATCTTCGTGCGACCATGTACTTTATATTATAATTCTATTAAATGATAATTACCTTGTAGCAAGCACAACGCTAACCTCCTGTAAAATGGATTGATTTATATATTTCGGGCATACATGTCGACACTATGGATCACAAGCCAACCTCCTGTAAACTGGAGTCGACACTAGGATAAGTCAACAGTCGATGACCAGTTTAGTTCTGTTGATTCGCCAAATTCCAGGGGTCTAATACCACGTCTCATAATCCTCTTCATACTTAAAATCCCTGTGCTGCCCCAAACCAGTCGAATCTAAAAACAACTAACCAACAGAAAACTCGTCTGTCTAATGCATGATAGCAGTAGGCCAATTCCGGAAAGTCAGCATAAACAGAAACTATACTGAATTAAAATGACACGAAACGCCGTTACGCGGTAAAAATCTCCAACAACGAAAAAAAACTGAAGAATGATTCTAAGGCGCGTGAAGAACGTCAAAATTAAGGTCATTTGCCCTTCTTGCAAGTACCATAAAAACAAACAAGCAGCTGAATTGACTAGAGGAGACACGACCAAGCTAGGCTATTTGCCAACGATGGCTAAGACTTGGGTCATCCATTCCCATCGTTCTTCCCTTGTGGGAGTTGCCATATAAACAAAGACATGTTGGTCACAAAGAAACCGCTCGAGACAGTCAACTGTAGAGATGGCATAGTTTGTTTGGGTTGCTCTGTAGTCAGAAAGGGTCTGAAAAAAGAAACATGGATGAAAACAGGCTCAGTGTGCAGTGCATTATTTATTAACAAATGATCATTACTACTGATGTCTGAGAAGTGGAGATATAGCACTGAATAATTTTTTAATGATCTTGAATAATCATAAAATTTACTTCCCTTGCAAAAGAACTTTCACCATATAATTGTCAGATAAGTGTAAAAAATATATCTCAGTATCTAATAAAAGTTATATTAATTACCCCTTTAGCAGTTTCAAGTCTGGGGCTTGTTCAAGAATATAAAACTTAGAGAGGAATGGGAAAAT
Organism: Macrobrachium rosenbergii; assembly: GCA_039081455.1. Taxonomy (NCBI): domain Eukaryota; kingdom Metazoa; phylum Arthropoda; class Malacostraca; order Decapoda; family Palaemonidae; genus Macrobrachium; species Macrobrachium rosenbergii. Next base: position 28,253,306 of record JANJGK010000038.1, read on the forward strand.
TATTATGTAGAGCGGATGAACGATTAAGGATTTGTTTTGCTTACTGAGGATCAGAAGTGTAGGCTACACGAGTCTACAACTGGGAAAGAAAGGAACAAAAAAGCGTTGTAGACTATGTACTAGTCAGCGGCGTGAAGTTTAAAAACTCACGGGAAATGACGACACACGAAGAAAATTCTACTGTCAACACATGAGATCACAGACTGATAAACTGTTCTTTTTTTATTTCATTGTTAGTCTGACGATGTAAACAAGAGAGAAATATCAGCTCAAATCAAGTTTTCCATTTTTCCCACATGAGAGAGAGAAAGAGTCGACTGATTCGCTTCTCAACAGGTGAGCTTAGTTAATACATCTTTCAACTCATCAACGCTCAAATGTTTTTTTAGTTTATATCTTAACACAATATGTAATATGTTTCCCTGTCTGATAATTGTGCCAAAGCATGTATAAAATAATATAGACGCCCTTATAACCATGTGCATTTTCTCTGAAGGATATCCATTTTCTTTGTTCTCAACCTTTAAGTAACACTATAACAAATAATGCTTAATGATACTGAAACTTTTAAATACGTTGTTAATACCGAATACACTACGCATTTTGTTGTTGTTAATTTCTGTGTATCTTGTAAAATATAAGCTTAAAACATCAGGTCAATTTCTATGTTAGTAAATTTTTCTCCGTAATCTTTAGAAGATATCTTGATGGGAGGAAACATATTTTTTTGTAACGCTTTAGATACAGGAAACAATATTAACACAATTCTGAAGTTACTCCGAAATTTTATGTAACAGAAGTTATGACGCATTCTCTTCCTTGCACTCTTCAACTGCATCTCCTTTGAAGAATGGTACCACCTGAAGCGACCTTTGTACAGTAGGTCTACTACGTAAGCAATAGTAAAATGATTCTCTCTCTCTCTCTCTCTCTCTCTCTCTCTCTCTCTCTCTCTCTCTCTCTCTCTCTCTCTCTCTCTCTCTCTCTCTCTCTCTCTCTCTCTCTATCTCTCTCTCTCTCTCTCACACACACACACACACACACACACACACACACACATATATGTATATATATATATATATATATATATATATATATATATATGTATATATGTATATATATATATATATATATATATATATATATATATATATATATATATTCAAAAGTGCATATAATGTGGTAATCACTGAAAAATGGTAAATAACAACAATAATAATAATAATAATAATAATAATAATAATAATAAATTTGATTAATCAAATCCGATGCATCATGATAATTTTTTTTACTGAATTTTATCTCTGATGAAAAAATCCACTCAGTTTTCATCAGAATCACTTTTATCTATTGGCATTAAAAGAATATCAACAACTAAACGATTAGAATAATTAGAAATATCCTAATGCAGGTGCACCAGAACTCTAATGGACGTGCAATGAACGGTTTTAAAAACCATCTATTAATCGATATTTGCCAACTTTAATCTTGATTTTTCATACTTTTGTTTGGTTTTGGGGGGAAGTGGAAGTAATGAATGCAGTGCTTCGAAAATTTGCCCCAGTTACATGATCTTTAGTCTGAGCTTTCTAACGGCACGTGGCGTCTCAGTCTTCTGAGCTTGCATTCTTTAAAGTTCTAAAAATCATTTACGTTCATCTATGAACTCTCTCTCTCTCTCTCTCTCTCTCTCTCTCTCTCTCTCTCTCTCTCTCTCTCTCTCTCTCTCTCTCTCTCCCTATATATATATATATATATATATATATATATATATATATATATATATATATATATATATGTGTGTGTGTGTGTGTGTGTGTGTGTGTGTGTGTGTGTGTGTGTGTGTGTGTGTGTGTGTGTGTGTGTGTAAAATAAAACCAATTCTTGACAAATCCACAAATAGTGTGTAATTATATTTACAGTGTACAGATGGACAGATAGACCAAATTTTCACCTGGAGAAAAACTGGTGCAAACAAAGAAGTAAATGCAATAAAAACTTGGGACACTGATCACAAGAAAGCGACAAGAGAAGAGCTCAGAAAGAGAAAATGAATGAATATTCATTTTATCTTTCTGTCCTCTTCTCTTGTCGCTTTCTTGTGATGAAAGTCCTTTGTTTTGATTGGAAATAGGCAAAAAAAAAAAAAAAGTACAGAAGTGGAGGAGTACATGAGAAGAACGTAACCTTCCATGACGGAATAATAGGGTCAGGATGAAGTAATGGCGGTTACAGGAGGTCAGGAGAGGCTGTGGAATGCTGAATATTCAAACATCGCGGAGAAGGACCTTTCATGTCAATGTACCACATTTGTCGAGAAAAGCTTAGCATTCAAACATTTCGACCTTCTGCGACTTCATATTATGACTCGTCAACCCAGAAGTATTTTAACAGCAGACAACTCTCTAAGGCTTATTTATTTATTTTTGTTTACTTATTTATTTATCTATTTATTTAATTTGGTTAGGTTTGGTTTCCATTTCAAGAGAAAGGATTTGTTCACCGGATTCCGTATCTTCATACATAAATACACACATATACATATACCTATATATATATATATATATATATATATATATATATATATATATATATATATATATATATATATATATATATATATATATATATATATATATATATATATATATATATATATATATAATATGCTTGAATTAACACTTCCATGAAAGTGTTGTGCATATATACCTTTTAAGGGAGACATGTGCATAATTATACCTAGTCGAAGTGTTTTATATATATAATATATATATATATATATATATTATATATATATAATATATATATATATATATATATATATATATATATATATATATATATATATATATATATATACCTTTAAAGGCGACGTAGGCAAAAACATTGTCGAAGTGTCAGTACTTGTGTATAAAATAACTGTTCTGAGTTACACGCCTCTCTTATTTCTCTTCATCTTAAGAAATTGTTATCTTGTTAACCTTGGAGCTAAACCAATTCCTATTACAACACGCGGGATAGTAGGCCTAGAGTTGATATATGTAAATTCGAGATCTAAACGCAGAATTTACAGTTACATCATTACAATCAAAGTACAACTCTTTTTTTCCACCCGTTTACCAGATCTATTGCTACAAAACGTTTGGAATTAAAGTGAGGGAAATTTCTCTTTATGTTGAACAGTTTTATTATAGTGTAATAAATTTACTAACTGTTGATTCTAGTCTGCAATTTAAGAGTGAGAAAGTGGGGGCATATAATTATAGTTACGATACAAAGGAAAATAATAATTCAACCAATATATTGCTGATATCATCACTTTCTTTTTCATGCTCTGAGCCAAGAATTTGCCAAAACATGCATTTTGCTGCCCTGAAAACTTACTTCTAAGACGTTATGCTTAGATGTGTACTGAGAGAGAGAGGGGGGGGGGGGATAAAAACCTTTGTATATCGAAAGCATTTTGTGACCAACCTTTGCCCTCTTGGGTATAAGCATTTCTCTTGGTATCTGTCAGTTTTCTTCATAAGCGAAGGAAATTATGCAACCTTTGAATGATGATAATATTTTTCAGTACTCACGGATGAATAAGCCATTTCTAATTATACTTAATCTATAAAGAGTTACCCAATATATCTTCGCTGATAAGTGGGTCCACGCGACCTTCGGCCATTGGCCACAGTCTGTGATGTGAAAGGTTGAGTTCATTGTGCAGTCATCACGCGCAAGAGCCCGTGCTAGCGCAAGGCTGTCTTAATCTAAAACGTAGGAACGAATCATACACGCATTGAAGGGCTGAGTAATATGTCGTTATATATTGCTAATAGAATATTTCTTCACTCTTTCTTACTCAGTTAGTATATTTTTCATCCTGTCAATGACAGAATTTCTCAATTTCGGTGCCTTTTACTTTTCTGTAAAAGAAAACAACTGTGCCGGCTTTGTCTGTCCGTGCGCACTTTATTCTGTCCGCCCTCAGATCTTAAAAACTACCGAGGTTACAGGGCTGCAAATTGGTATGTTGATCATCCACCCTCCAATCATCAAGCATACCAAATTGAAGCCCTCTAGCCTCAGTAGTTTTTATTTTATTGAAGGTTAAATAATCGTGCTTCTGGCAATGATATAGGATAGGCCACAACCGGGCCGTGGGTCGCGGCTCATACAGAATGATACCGAGACCACCGAAAGGTAGATCTATTTTCGGTGGCCTTGATTTTACGCTGTAGCGGCTGTACAGAAAACTCAGTTGCGCCAAAGACACTTCGGCGAATTTTTTACTTGTTTTAATTCGTGACTCTTCTTCTGCGTTATCTAATCGCAATCGTCTTTAATTTTATATAAAAACCCAACTTCAAATAGTCAACAAAAACCCATTACGGACTAACAAGGGCATAACGAGATACTTTGGGACTTGACTACGAGTTCTTTGACGAAATTTTTACCGCTTTCCTTTCATTTCCGCTTAAAATTTGTCATTTCTAATATTATTTTTGCTGATTCATATTTTCTTTTAATATCAGACAGTCATATAAGGTTACTTAGTATTATATCTTCAGGGTCAATAAGGGATATTACTTCGATACATTTTCAGATACATGAAGTACTCCTTATCTGCTCAAGGGGACGAGATAAAGTATTTTTACCTGGCACATACCAGTTTACACCAGTTGTACAAACTCGTATGAACTCCCATCTCGTTTTTCTATATCTCCTCCCTTTTTCATACCTTATCTGCCCAGAATAGTCTCCTTTCGTGCAGACGGTTAAATGCTTTAATGAATACGACACGATATGATCTGAAACGAAATGTGTTTGGTAAATTAAAACGACCACGAACAAAATTATGACACACACACATATACTGTATATACATATATATATATATATATATATATATATATATATATATATATATATATATATACATATATAGGCTTACAGCTAAGACTCAGAATAGATTTCCACACAATTGAGTTTTTCTCTAGACAAGCAAAGTTAGCGTAGTGGCGCATCGCATTGTGCATGTAACAAGTTTCCTCCTCCCCTGTCTTCTTTTTCTTCTTCTCTGCCTTTTTCCTAATAATCATGAGTCAGACCTACTCATAAATCGTGTTGGAGGTTCACATAACAGGAACCTCTAAGAAGCCTTTGCATTGCATTTTCATCTCTCGGTCTAAGCTTTCAGACACGTCTCCAAACCATCTGTCCCTTTGCTTTATCCACTATTCTCAATAGATTTTTCCTCCTGTCGCTGGTTGTTTCCTTATCATTTCGATTGGTTTATCCTCCTTCGTCACCTCCACCTCTCCATTTTGCTTTTCTTAAACGTGCCAAAATCACTGCCGTTTTAATTCTTTCGTGCATTCAGAACTCTTGCCAAAATCATCGCTCTATTTGTTAACAGAACTCTCGTCAAGTTAGCACATCGCTTTATTCCTTCATTTTTTAATATTCTCCACAAATAGACGCAATGTCCCCTGACCTCCAGTTCCCTTGTTTATGCCATGGCTACCAACCTTCCTTCTTTCCACGTCCCCAGAAAGACATCAGCATTGCTAGTCATGGCTGGGGCAAACATTCGTTATTTAATTATCCGCTTATCGTTCAATATTTTTCCTGGTATCTGCTATGGTTAAATGTTTAAGCTACTGAATCACACATGTTTCTGATTACGATCGATTCTCTTCCAACTTTATTACACGTTGCCACTCCTGTTTTATTCGATTCACCGCAAGTCTTCTTCATCTTTGTAAACTCCCGACATATCTGGCTGTCTTTGTGGGTCTTCCCTGGCATTTATCATGATGAAACTTTCTGCAAAAATCAGCTTTTATAATCCATTTGCTTTGATGATTTTGACAAGAACGTCCGTCATTGTCACAGATAAACAGGAATTTAAGAAACATCCTTGATATCATCATCATCATAATCATCATCATCACTGTCGTCATCATCATCATTCAAGTTTTTTTTTTTTTTTTTGAAGGCCTTCCTGTCTGACCTCATTTGGTTAATATGTTTTGAGTTTTTTCTTAAACGCTTTTTAAGTGCTTACGTCTTTTTATTTAATTTATTTGTTGTTGTTTGTTTTTTTTCTGCTCGTGGGGCATCTTACTGAATAAGTTAAGTATATCTTAGTTTTACCAGACCACTGAGCTAACTTGCTTACTGTGTACACGAATGTTATTTTCCAATTGTTGTTGCATTTTGACCTGATTTATTCACAAGCTCCTACGTATGTTGGTTTTCTGTCATATATTTCTGCCTTATAACTTTCATATTTGTTGTCATGTGTTCATGAGTTTTCATATTCCTCTTCCCTTTTAAATTGACTGTTCGTAGGCAGTTCTTTACTTAGCTGCCCTCCCTAATCAGTTGTGTTCTCTTTTTTTTTTTTTTTTTTAATCTTACTTCTTCTTTGTGCTTCTGTGAATTTTCCCAGTTTTTCTCGTGCAGTGCATCAAGTTCTTCAGTACATTTACCATGCCTATGTCCAAATTTATATGCCTGCTTTGCCCTTTTTTTTGAATGTCACGAATCTCTGGCGTAATATATATATAGATTTTTTTTTTAGTGGGTTTGGTGAAAGGGTCAGTAGATTTTAGAACTACCGTATGCTTGTTTATTAGTTCTGATTTGTCGGCACTGTGTGTTGTTCCCCTCTGGTTTTTGAAAAGTATCTCCCATTTGTTCACTCGTGGCTTCCATTTTTCATTTTTTTTTTTATTCGGCCTACTAAATTTTTCAGTGAACCTCTCTTCCATCGCGGTGATCTAGTTACCACTTTCAGGTGTGACTGCAACCTCATTAGATTTTTCTGGGGGCACTGACATGCAACCTCTTTTGCACATGTCACGCCTATAGATGACGCTATCAAATACTTGTCTTTACGTTGCTGACAACTGAGATACTATTTCAGCGTTACTCTACGCAGCGTGTGATAACACTGGTTATAAACTTCAAATTTCATCCAATTTTCGTCACCTGGGGTATTACAAACACAACAAAGTTAACAGTACTTTGTTAAAACCGTATTTTCCGTTTTATTGTCACTTGATTTTGTTTGTTTCTTTGAACAAGGGACTACAATCTGAGTACAAATAGAACCAGTCAAATAATAAATGCAGTGAAAACGGAACGCCGTCATCTAAGAAATGTAACCTTCATAAACTAATACTTAAATAGGGGTACTCAAAGATGCTCGAATAGTATAACTACATAATAGTACTTGACAAAATTACTATAAAATCACAAACAAATTATTCAGAGTGAGTCATATGGTTTAATATATATTAAAAAAACGATGTTGATGATGTATGAATGCCCACGGTATGAAGTCACGTCCATCTTTATTGAGGCTCAGTAACTACATATTAAAACATGAATCGAATATCATATTGCATTTTGACGTACATCGCAATAAAGAATTTAAATTGAAATATGCAAAAAGGCCTCATACATGAGTTTACCACTGACATATGTACATTAATAGAGCCAAGAAGTCAAATGGTGTAAAGAATTAGAGAATTAAGAAGGCACCTCAGTCACATCTATTCAGAAACAGTTATGAGACGAAGGACAAGGCCATTCAAGAAAACTGTAAATTTTAACCACGGCTCCAGACCGTGATTGTAACTAACAGACAGATGAGCTCGCCGAATGGACGAAAATAGAAAAGTTTGGAAGGATAAAGAGAAAATGAAGCTAACGATGAAAGTATTATGCGATCTATTTTAAAAAGGAAATAAAATCAAAACAAAACATGAAATGAAATAAGATGAAAATTAAAACAAACATAAAGCAAAAAGTTTAAAAATAACACAAAAAAATGATATTTTGAAATAAGAAATTGATATAATTTCCAGCTTTATATATCTCATACCTTCATAAAGCTGAATATAGAAGTTAATTGCACGTATCAGTCATTAAAAATTCAACAATTTTGCTTGTATTGGTGAAAGACCTGTCTGCTAGTTATTGAATAAGACACCACGTAGGGATCACTATCTCTATTAACTCAAGTGAATGTCTAATCGAGCTGTCTTCAGTAATTTCTGTAAAACAATTTGGGATATGTGAACTGCACGGAAAATATGCTGTTTAAACGAAATCTTGCGGTATCGCGACGAGACCCAATATATTATATAACATTGTTTTGTATTCTTCTTCTTTCGTGCTATTGTCGAGATATGTTATTGACAACTAGTAGAGATGCCAAGTATCTATTTATCTACAAACCTGGCTCAGTTAGATGGTGGTTGCTTTATGATTTTACGATTACAATGGAAATAAGTATAATTAATAGTTATAAACACAGTATAAGATTACGATTTACTATTACTAACAGATCAAGAGTAGGAATTAACCTCGGAAGATATTTGATACTTAGCAACTGTACCTCTTTTCGTCAGCTGAGTTGTTGAGCAGACAACTTCTCGCCAGTGTTTACATGTCTGTACTGCTGGGTTGATGTGTAGTCGCACAGTTGTGAAATTGGCTCTCTCTGTTCGTGATCGGTAAGAACATGTCTTGTTTTCCAGCCTCTTGGTGAGAATGAATCTTGGGTCTTTGTTTATATGTTACGGAACGTTTATAAAATTCTTAGATTCCAAAGGAATTACCACTGCTTAAGCAAATCGAATGCTTGGAGGTATTTTTCGAATCAATCTAGAGGAAAGGCTATCCCAATTCGGGATTTTTCTAGGCTGTGCAGTTATCGTCTCTAACATCGCCACTTTGCCGGATTAATTGATTTTATCACCCTTACGGATTTATCATTTATTTGTACTGTTTTCCGTTTAGGATTTTGTTGTTAAAATGGATGAGCCTACCGCAAATAGTCTGCCTTAAACTAGACAACAGCGTACCGTAGAGGTTAGCTTTAGTTATTGCCACCACTTGTGCGACTACGATAATTTTCCGTAAATCTTGTATATAAAAGGCTGAAGCCCTAGCCTAACTTATTTGGAACGGTATATTGCTGAATGCTTTCGTAAGGTGTGAGTACCCTAGATAGCATTAGACTTATCCAGTCGATATTGAAATTCTGAATAAATTTACAAAATTGGAGGGTGATTTTTATGTTTTTGGACAGCAATTATGCTTCATTTTTTTAAGCTTGGCATGTACTAAAGTCAACAGTATTGGCATTAGGCCAGGGCTAGGTCATGCAAATTAATCATATTAATGTGTTTTATATATGTTTATATATATTTATGTAAAATATATATATATAATATATATATATATATATATATATATATATATATATATATATATATATATATATACATATATATATATATTGGTTTCAGTTCTCTGCATGTCATAAGTTTTATCTTCAACACATTGAAATATGTGAAAATTTGTCAGGATTTACATTACATGTCTCCATTGACCATACTTGAAGCTATATAATATTCTTGTAATTCTAGACATTTATTGATACTGATATCTGAGTACAGTATTATAATTGGGAAGTAGATGAAGGATGTATGTGTATAAAGGGGAGTTGTTTTTGTGTAAGTCAAAATCCAAATCCCAAATAAATAAATAGCTTTTTCTAGAAATCATGGCCAAAGCACATTTATTTTTTGTATATATCCAAAGGCCCTGTATGCCCCTATAAAATTTAGTCAGACCTCACTTTCAGTGGCTGTAATCTAGTGTGATTTAGGTAATCTATGTTTCTAGCCTCACTTAAGAACAATTCAGGGGTAAATTATTACCTCTTGTCCAAGGCCATGAAACTCCCACATTATCCCATTCACCAGCCATACCCTAAACAATCAGCTGTCAGAGTAATGCCCCTTTGGAACATCCCTGCTCAAGTTCTCTTGCACCAATGAGCCTTTCATTGAATGCATTAGGCATTTTGGTCTATTTTACAGTGGTAGTAAAATGGAATGAATATATGAATCTTGTTCCTTAATTACACTAAAAGGAGTAGGGAACACTAGGATGGGCATGAATACTGGTTGCTCTAAAGTTAAGTGCACAATTGTTACTTCTACACTAACTATAATTAAACATTACTCAGGTTTTGATGTGCCATTGTTGCTGTTTACAGCCTATCTAGAACTGGACTAATATTTAACAGGGAAAATAGTGAGGTTTTTTAAAAGGCACACGAAAAGAGCCCCATGAAGGGAAATCTCCACCCTTATCACAGTATTGTGTGTTTCACTCTTGTCATTTTTTCAAGAAAGACTTCCTCCACTTGTTTAGATGTATGTTGTCAGATAGTTTTGATGGATGTTACTTTTTTTTCTAATGGCAGTAGTTTGTTCTTGTTTGTGCATTCTACTTTAGTCTGCCATATTATAAAGTACTTTATGAGGCTGTAATTTAAAATTTCTCTATCATTATTGATATTAAGAAGATATTGTATGGCTGTTCTTGGCATATATGTTCAGTAAGTTCATGATATCCTTGGGTGGCGATCCATGTGATATTTGTTCAAATAATATAAACAATGCAATTCATTGTAGGGGAACTGTGTATATGTGCTAAGTGCAGCACACTGTAGATAGTGAAAAGGTTGTGACTGTGTAGTGGAGTAGATTATTTTACATTGTGATTGTATTGACTAAGAAAATGTGAATTCATATTTTGGTTAGCTTTCTTTGGTCTAAACCTTGACATCCAGAATTATATTAGTCTCTCTGTTTGTCAAAAAAATGAGTATTTGTGTAACTAGTACAGGTATTTTAACGAAGAGCATTATCAGCGAGTGCATAATGCCCTAGTGTTCACAAAAGATTATCCTATACCATATAGCTGTCTTTTAACAGAGTAGCATACTAATTTTTACTGTTAGAATATCAGACCTATGATTATTCTGCCATAGGTGGTGCTTGTTGCAAGCACAGATAAGATCTGAGTCAGTTCATTCATATGTCATTGACTGACAGTAGCAAGGAGGCATGGAAAAGTGACATTATTAACCCAACAGTGTTCAGCCCTCACGTGTTTGGATGCTTAATTAGCTATGCAGTATCTGGTTTCATGCAATTTGCTATTATAATTAGAGAAATTGTTTGCAGTATTAACAGCAATGTATAGGTTTTTATGATCACAATTGCCAATTTGATGCGTTTTACTTGGTTAATTAAGTATGGTATTCATTGTACAGTTGCCACTGTCCCTCATAGATTATGTAGTAGTTTTTATAAAAAGTTCCCTTATTTTTTACCCACCTTAATCCCAGCTTGGATGGTGAATGTGTATCAAGGTCCATAGGTGACTGTTAACAGCTGGATAAGAAAAGTTTTGTAGTGGAACTACTTAGCATACTAAGATCAGGCTTATTGTGTAAAGTCTACAGTGCTGTACATATGACTAGAATCCATATAGTACAACTTGAAAAATTTTAACTACTGTTTTGGATTTGGAAATGAATTGGGAAGACGCAATCAATTATGACGACGATAAATTTATGAAAAGCTTACATAGCAATTCTACTTATGTTCAGCACTGCCTAATACCCTAATTTTCTGTGATTGTGATGAAAGAGTTAGTGAAAGGTTCAAGTGGTACCCACTTTACATTTCTTTTTAACTGAACCCTGGACCCTGATGAATGAGACCAAAGATATATTCTGGACTGATGGAATGAGATCAGAAGTTATAGCTTATAAAAAAAATGCACTTTATTTTTGAAGCCTGGAGAAAGTTTATTTAAATAAAAGCACAACTTTTTACATGTGAATCACATATAGGGCATTGAGGTTGAGTGTCATGGTCATAGAAGATTCATTACTCTTGTAAATGTTAATTTGGTAAAATTTCTTCTTGCCATTCATTACATTAGATAGCTGTAAAAGTTACTGTGGTCTCAAGTATTCTGTAGAATACTTTGATTGTTGCAAGCCAAAGAGTAAAGAGAAAAACTTTACTAATAACGAAGACTTTCCATTAGGCAAATGTTTCAGAAGTGTTTACTTCTTGGTGGCCTAAAAGTTACAGTAATTCATATAAAGTTACGTATGTGGCCCATAAAAGGTTAATTGGATTATATGACAAAATCAAAACTTTAGCATTAAATGCACAGTATATGAACACAGTATGTAATTCAACATTTAGTAAGCATTGTGCAATGAAAGCATAAGACTGGTTCCATAGCATTTATCTCTTGGAGGAGTATGTTCATTCTGCCCTCAGTTGTATTCCTGCTTTTGTGTATTCAACTATCATAAATCCCTTGGTTGGATCTCTGATGCACTTTTCAAACTTTTTGAGTCGTCTTAGCAATCTTTTTACTGGAACAGGTTTGGGACAACTGTCTGGGAAAAGTAAAACTTGTGATTCTGTATCATCATGTTCCTAAAAAGATCATGCATGTTTGATTAGAACACGATATGGATGATATTTGACACATGCAATGATCTGTAGCCAAAGTTTGCTGTGCAGTATAATATTTATACTGTGAGTGGATACCTTTATTATAGAAACCTTTCTGAATTCATTTGATCATTCGGTAATACTCCATCACCATATCTTTAATTATAGATTTATGTAATCATACGTGGTTAGTACTGAACAATTACTTTTGTGTAGTCTTGTTTTTGGAAGGATTGTAATGAATTTTGGAATTAACCCTGGAAATTATTGCTAGGTTTGCACTTGAGATACTGTTTTATATTACATTTTTTCTGCACTGCAGTCATATTGTCTTTAATTGTAAGAGTTTTTATTTCTGGTGTCGTGTATCTTCAAAGTAATGGTTTAGTGAACATTTTATTTTGGTTAGTCATATTGGAGTACTGTAGGTTTATATAAATAGGCCTACATGCATTTAACAGTACAGATACAGTGCTTTCTTGTTACTTTACAGTATTATGATTTGCTTATGTTGGAATCTCATATTAACATTGTATCTTTAACTGAAAGCATGTCACAGTAAGGAGTATTGTGCACTGTAAAGTACAGTATATATGAAATGTAAGTATAAATTACAATATTGTACCTGAGTAAATGCAGCTTATCCTAAATAAGTAATTATGAATTATTTATTGAAAATTTCAGGCTAGACCTTGGAGGGACCAGCTCTGCGGAGTGTGAGGATCTGTAAATATGATTTACATAGAAAAATGATGGAAGTTTTTGACCCAAAGTAAATTGAAAATTATCTTGGTTTTCCTGTGAAACTTGTGAAGAATATTATTCCAAATGTCATGCGAATGAAACTTAGTGCCCCTAAATGATCAGTACTTTACTGGTGGTAATAAAATACTATAAAATATAAAACTTTTTCAACGATCCTTGTGAAATTGATATCAGAGTTCATGGTACAAACAGGAGCCCAACTTGGGGTTCAAATGCACCAGTTTTATTTGGAACTTCTTGCTTTGTGAAATAAAGTCCAGTTCCTTAAGCTTAGGAAGATTGAGCCAAATTTAAATTGTCTAGAATTAACAACATCTGAAGGGTACTGTATTTAAATCTGATTTGCTACTGCACACTGAAAAGCTGAAGTTGCAAACATGGCTGAAGCTCGAAGTGCTGTTGCTACACCTCGTGTTCAGAAGAAGGACCTAGGGACAACAGACTCTGTTGAGGATCTTATAAAGTCCTATCGACAGATGATCGTTCGAAGTTACTTTCGTATAAGGTATGTAATTTCTTTGTCCTTTTTTTTTTTAAGATGGGCTTGTAGTGATGCACTGTGTAGGATATTGCACACACCAGGTTTGGGGATATAGTATAACAAAGTCAATTTTGATACTGTAGTAATAAATGTGATTAGACTTTGCCTTGCTTTGTTGGGATTGTCATACTTTATGAATAGAATGTTAATTTGTATGGCCTCTGTAGTTGAATTCATTTTGATTTTGCTGTAGGAACAGTTGATTCATCTCTCAGAAACATTGGACTGTTTCTGTTTGAGAAGTTAGGTTGGAATAGAATTCTGGAGGACATTGAATGTCTTATATTTTGCTTATCTATAATGATGAATAATGGAACATGAAATTTTTAATGGAGAAGTGAGTACTAATACGAGAAGTCCGCCAAAGGACAATAACTGAAGGTGTAAAGTAATGGAATAATAATGTAGATCATATATTAAGTGTAATTACTGATGTTTACAGATGATGCATTGTTGATAGGCAATAAAGAGAAACGATTGAAACTCTTGAACAGTTTGTAAGAATAGGTTGACAGTAAATGTGAGTGAAAGGGTAAATAGAAACCTGGAAGATGGCGCACTGAATGCAAAAATGGGTGATGGGGTATATATAAAAAATGATGGTGAAATAAGAAAAGCAGTGAGTCATAGAACAGGTGAAGCAAGGAAGTAGCAATGTATGTGTGAGTGTGTGTGTGTTATATTGCTGGAAGAAAATCAAATTGACCTTGCATACCAAAGTTGGAATGCACGAAGAGTTTGAATGACCTCTCTTTAATGGAAGTGAAATATAAATATTAAATGTGAATAAAGGGAAAAAATGTAAAGCTGCTGAGATGAACTATTGCTTAGTAGGCTATGCGTGGAGTAAGGAGCACTGTAATTGAGAAATGGGGAGCTGCACAACAAACTGGTAAAAAGTTTAGTTTAGGAAGAAAAAATCACTAGAGCATTTTGAGATTGTTTGGCTGAATAGGCAGACTGGAGGATGGTAAGTTTGTGAAAATTATAATTCCATAGTGGAAGGTGGTAGGGTAGACAAGTGCTCGAGTGTGCTGGATAGATGGAGTGAAAGACATGTTGGAATGAAATTGGCTTAATATCCTGGAGGTTGAATAATGTAGTGGTTAGTAGGCTGTTTGTTACACTACTGATGATCCCTTTAATTAAGTACACGAAGCTAATATTGCGGAAGTTTTCTGTACATAGTATCTTCCATGATTCATTATGGATGTTGTATTGATCTTGTCCATTTATATCAAACATTTTCTTTTGACTAGTTAATCTCAATATTTTCAAATACGTCACGGTTCTCAGGCATTTGGTGATATAGCATAGTATTGATGTGCACGTATACAGAAGTTTGATGGTCAATAAGATATATGTAGAGTAAGTGAGTTTAGACTAATAATTCAGGTACTGAATTTATTGTGAAACGTCATTGATTGTTTTTATTTAATATTTAGACGTTAAATGGTTCTAACGATTGGAGTTGCTCTAGGCACTTGTTATTGTACGACTAAAGTAATATATACATGGCGACAGTCGTTGTTGCTCCGTAACTAATGTATGTCAACGTTGTTCCGTGACCAGGAACTCGATCAGGAATGGTGTTTGGCCAACATCGACGAACAACCTTGGTGTTGCCTGCGGCTTCTCGCTATACTTGCTGGAGTATGAGCCCGCTTCAGGAAGATGCATCACAGAGCACCTGAAAACGGCTGTCGCTGCTCTTCCGCTGCCGGAGGGTGAGTACACGGGAATGTGTGTGCATTTTTTTTTACAACAGCAACAAAAATGTGAAAATGCTAAAAACAACATAGTTTTCTGTTCCTCGAGCCACGTTACATTTCAAAAGTTTTGTGACATTTTCACTAGTTTACGAGAGAAAAGTCGAATTCTGGATGCAGCCTTTTTCTTTTTATTAAAATTGCTACTATGGGGTATTTAAAGCAAACTGGTTGTTTTTATAACCAAAAATAACTTATTTGTTGGCATCTGAAGGCCTTTGTTATAGAATTACAAGTAAGGACGTGTACACAAGATAGTTGATCAGGAAGTCTTGTATCTGAGTAGTGAGGCGCTATGTTGTAACAGATAAAGATACGTGATGAGGACACCTGTACTGTTTGTGCACACCTGTTTGACACGTATGGAAAAGTAGCATTTCAGGCTACGATGGTAAATTCTCTCTCTCTCTCTCTCTCTCTCTCTCTCTCTCTCTCTCTCTCTCTCTCTCTCTCTCTCTCTATATATATATATATATATATATATATATATATATATATATATATATATTGTGTGTGTCTATGTATGTATGTGTGTGTATACATTAAATATAAATAAATAAAACATACATCCATGTATATAAACAGTATATATACATATATGTATATATATAGTCTACACACACACGCACACACACACACACACACACACACACACACACACATATATATATATATATATATATATATATATATATATATAATATATACTGTATATATAAATTGGAGAGAGAGAGAGAGAGAGAGAGAGAGAGAGAGAGAGAGAGAGAGAGAGAGAGAGAGAGAGAGTGTCCCACTTACACGTCAAGACGACCTTGTGTTGGGCTCGAACCTTACTTCCGGTCGACTCATGAACTGATGGGCTGAACTTCAGCATGAGCGAGGGAGTACTTTATTTTCACTGCACCCTGGGGCGAAACTCGGGAGAGACGTCTGGAGAGCTTATGCGGAAAATGTTTTGTAATGGAAGGTCATCTTTTGAGCATTTTTTTTTTCTGTCTTGCCCCTTTGTGTATCTGATTACTGCTAGAGTTTATGACACACACACACACACACACATATATACTGTGTATGTGTATTGCAGACCTTGCAAATGAATCATTTTTATTGTAAGTTTGCAAAGGTACCATAAACACCTGCTCAATGTAAAGACTGGGGGTATTTTGCAAGATCAGTGATATTCGTTCCGTTTGTAAAACCACCTGAGAGGTGGGGGAAATCTTTCTACCTTTGTCAGGTTGTATAAGGACCGCCTTTGTCTTCCACCTCTGCGGTCCTCGTCCTCTGAGGTCGGAGGTCTGTTGTGTAATGCAAGAAATGACGTCAAATTAGACAGCTGATATATGTTTTTGTCGTAGTAAATTAATGACTACCCATATTTTCGAACATTATGAGGGCTTTTGTTATATTTGTGCGTTTTTCAGTGGTATCTTTACAAGCAAAGTTCTGGGCGGCATGAAACTGTTAGCGAGATGATGAGGAAATTTGCGAAATAACAGTAATGCAGGCAACTGTGACTGCATGTCTGTGCGCGGGGAATATCGGGAGTGGTTTTTTTTTTTTAACCTTGCTTCGCGAGTATCTCCATCGTTTCGGTAACTAACTAAAAGCCTGCGAAGTTGACATTATCCGAAACATCTGGGTAATTTGCATAATCACAGGATACAGTCACCGACAATCTTCATCATCATCACTCACGTTTACTTTTCGAGACCCATGTGGACCGTCCTGTAGGTTCCATTTGTTGGTTGCAATTTAGCTTCTGGAATATATTTTTCATGTGTCCTAACTGTTTTATAAATGACGTGTGTAAATGTCTGAGATTAATTTATGAGCTAAGATGAGCATTTGAGGCCCACCCCAATTAGCCCCTTTGTGGCCCTGCTAAATTCTATACCTTGGAGGTAGTTGATCCTTATGAATTAGTCCCATTATGGCTCTGTTAACTTAATCGATAAATTATGTATCATGTCGGGAGTCGAATATGGTGGATAGCTGCAAGGATGAAGAAAGGCACATAGCTAGCGCCTCATCCTAAAAGTCATTCAGAAACTCACTGAATTCGAGCGTCACCACCTATATTAGGTTATTCAGTCATCTGCATTTTGATATTATAAACGTTGTCCCATTCTCTTGTTTTCGTTGACCATAGATGCTGTGACGGAGTTTCGTTTACAATTGAAGCCATCGTTCGCAGATCCCTATTAGCTACGAAGTTGGACGGAATTGCTTAATTACTTTTTCGAGAGACTCCTCCTTTACTTTAATCCATGAACTTCAAGACAAGAATCTGATAAAAGATCATGTGGTCTAAACCATGGTCTAAATAGCATTAGCAATATAGCAACGCGTACGTAAGAAAATAGAATGAAATACAAGAATATCAAGCATAATGCTTCAGTGCAACAAATGATCATGAGTATCTGGGAATATTTCGGCTGCAAGCATTTTTTATGACAAAGCCGTAACATAAGCTAATACGACCTGAAAGGTAGGGGTTATTTATAAGGCTTCTTATACTGTAGTTGTAGAGGCGATGACATTAATGCCGCGTACTCTCGGTATAAAAGTTCTGGAGTGATATTTCCCTATACTTATGTTGGCAACAATCTGGAACCCTGTACCTTGTGGCAAAGTTGTAGATGCTGGATTTGTTTTTAGGAAAAATACGGACAAATTCATTTAGAATTAAGTATATTTGGTCACCTTCCACAAACCTGACTTAACTTTGAAAAATCCACCTTTTCCTGAAGTGCAGATGTCTTGCTTGCGTGCTTCTCGTTTCACTGGAGATAAACGTCCACATTTTTCCTGTCAGCGTTATAGATACGAATTCTTGTAAGCTTAAAGAGGGCCGCAATTCTTTCTCAAATCTCATCTCTCCTTTGTCTGAATTTTATGTGGCTTATTTCTGAACTGTTATATGATTAATGGGTTATTTTTCACGCCTGTTTTACTTTACTTGACTAGCTTTGCAAGCCAGAAGTGACTTCAGATTTACGTCATTTTATTTTGGCCAATCTACTCTGCGGTGAATTCTTATGTAAGAAAGTAGCAAAATGATAGATAGGTGTAACCATGGCATAGGAAAAAATTGCTTGGTGTGACTGAGTATTCGTAACCCGTCAGAGCCTGCCTAAACCTAACCTAACCAAATATTTCTTAACCATTCATACCGAGGCCGTGACTTGGTCCTTGTACCCTTACTACGAGTGGGCACCTTTAAGTGCCGTCATCTCGTATGTATCCTAGGGTAGTGTTTGCGTTATCACTACATTTTATTGTTTCGTCTTTCTCAGATAGACTGTATTCCCTTATCTGAGGGCCGAAGAGCAGTCTTTTAGTCTAATTTGTAAATGTGGCGTCAGTTGTAATCAGCATAGTCTAACCTTTTTTCACAAATTATCGCGTACGCTTACAGAAGTGATAAAACATTTTTTAATACCTAACATTCATGCTGTTAATTAGTCTTCCAATGACAATACTAATGAGAGACGTGCTAATTTTGTGTGTGCACCTTGGCATTTCTGGTAATGAGGTATTTTGATTGATCGGAAATGGTGGACTTCTTCACTGAAATAGAATATGAAAGATTACTTGTGTATATCACACTTGGGTTTTGGATTCCCTGACAAATTCTCCTTGACTTTGACCTTGTAGGGCAGTTGGTAAAAGCTTTTACAGATGAGATAATCGCTGAAAGCAACGAACTTTCGCCTCTAAGCTACATGTTGCGATTTTACTCCGTTTGTATTTCCTCCAACTGGAAGGCAACAATGTTCATTTATTCCTGCGCCAGTCTTATTGTCAATAGACAGACGGAAAAGAGGACTTCTTTTTTTCATTTTTGAGTTTTAAGACATTTTCTTGTATCAGCCTGAAAGGAGCCTGGGTTTTAAAAGCCTTTATGATAAATGATCATTTGCGCTTTTCTTTGTTCTGTTAGAATGGCTTGGTAGCTTAGTTTACTGATATTTTGGAATGGTGCTTTGTTAGGAATTAGTATCTTCGCCTTACCATGGAGTTTAGGGCTCTCTCTCTCTGAGATTCGCTTGGTAAGGATGTCTAGCCAGGCTTGTTTTGACATTAATCAATGTCTGGCGTTAGTGGACATCGATGATGCACATTCGATATCCATCTTTAACACATGCGTAACGTGATTTTCAAGTAATTTTACTTGTGATTTGTACCGTTCAATAATTGAACTCTCTTGCTGTCGACTGGAGAAAGAACACAAAACAGTCCTGGCATAACCAGCACTATTATAGGCGTGCTGCACCAAGTGAAAACAAGATAATGGCGTCTTAGTCAGCTGGGATCCATAGAAGGTTCAGTTTACCATTACTGTGATAAGCAGTAATGTTTTGGGAATTGAGGGCAGGCGGTGCTTTTGTCATGGAGAGTGTGTGTATGCGGGGTTTTATGCGGCATGTACAATTATTATTGGTTGGAAAATCTGTTTTCATCGTTAGTATTGTTTCAGGGCTTATTCAAAATTTCTTCCCATGTGAAGACTCCCGTAGGAGGGTTGCGCCATCATTGCCCCTCACGCTGTGCACTGTAAGCATTACTCGAAGTTTTTTGCAGCGTCCTTTCGGCCCCTAACTGCAAACCCCTTTCATTCCTTTCATTGTACCTCTGTTCGTATTATCTTTCTTCCATCTTACTTCCCACCTTCTCCTAACAGTTGTTTTTAGTGCAGCTGCGAGATTTTCCTCCTGTTACACCTTTATTCCTCTTTCCGTCTCAGCGCTGAGTGACCTCATAGGTCTCAGCGCTTGGCCTTTGGCCTAAATTTTATATCCCAGTTCCAATTCGCATGTAGAGTCAAACCCATGGGAGCAGGTGCAGCTTTTGATGGTGTTGATATTAGATTCAGCTTTATCTCTTTGTTCGTTCTTCTGAAGATGACAGATGTCCGGAGGAAGCGCAAGTTATTCGGGTTTATCCTCTTGCCAACGGCCACTTACCACGTTGAAAGCACCGCTTCTCGTTCAAGAAACTTGGTGTTTATCCTCTCGACGTTATCACTGGTAACAACTGCGCGTCATTGTTCCGGTTTTGCAACTTTATTTTTCTCCGCTTAACGTTTTTTGTTTAAAGTTTCCCACCTCTCTCTCTCTCTCTCTCTCTCTCTCTCTCTCTCTCTCTCTCTCTCTCTCTCTCTCTCTCTCTCTCTCTCAGCGCTGAATGGCCTCATAGGTCCGATTCTATTCTGTTTGTACGTGTTTTGTGCGCGCGCGCGTGCTTCTTGTTTCGGTAGGGACGCTTCGACTCTTGTTCCGTTGAACGTGAAGACAGACTTTCTTTCCCCTTTATGCAGTTGTAACACCTGGCATACCATCCCTTCACACCTGTACTGCGTGGACCTTGTCAACTGTTTCTGCCTCCGTTTTTCTTGACTTGTAACTTCGATCCTCCAGGAGTCAGGTCCTCCTTGGGTGGGTCCACTCCCACTCCTTTCTTTTCCCCCCTTTTTTCTCTCTCTTGTCATCATTGAACCTATGAGTTAGCGCCTCACTATAGTAGGAGAAACTCGAGTCAAAACTTTCATTCGCTCTCCTGATGGTTTAAAGATCGCCACATTAATTGGTGGTCAAGTTTTGTGTTCCTGCAAATGCGTTCCAAGAGGGAACGGATGAAGTACCCTCTTTCTGGTACGGACATTTTCTTCAGGCCTATACAGGACCTGGGCTTGTAAATTGTTGTCTTTTCCCCCCTCTGTTGACAGAACGGTTTAGTGATGTGTTATTTTGCCACTTCAGTTGACTTGCCCGAGAGAGCTCCTCGTTGTCGCGGAGGATTACGCCTACTTTTGCACAGTGTGCACTCTGTTGGCGTAATGGATTGTGTTCTACATCCTCGCTTTGGGAATATATGACCATACTAGGTATCTGAGAAAGAAAATGTTATTTCAACCTAGTCGTTTTGCGTGTTTTTTCTTTAGTAGATTTATCTATTATTGTGGCATTTGTTTTTTTTTTTTTTTGTTATCTTTATTATATAGTTTATTCTTTACTTCTGTTTTTACCCTTCCGGGCTGCTTTCCTTGTTGGGGATTATAGCTTGCTAATATAATAAGAAAATAACCTCCTTGGAGTTAGCATTCCTTGTATCTTTATTATAAATAAGCTGTTGTAGTCGTGTACGTAGTGCATCGTGAGTCGGTTTGTTAATATTAAGACATATGGGACATTATTTTAGTTGGCTAATAAGTTTAAGAAATATTTAAGATATGAAAGAGGCGGCAGGTAGCCTCGTTATCCCTCCTGGCAAGGTACTTATTTACCCCTGTCACTTCCTGAACCACCTTTGTGACCTATTTTCGGGCGTCCGTTGGGGGTCAAAATCTTTACATGACCTGGTTAGTCCCATAGCCTGTTGGAAATAAACCAACTGTTACGTCATGGGTTTTTAAATCCGTGAGGATTCGGTACAGAACAGAAGTTATGGCAGTAGCTATACCCATGGAGAGAAAACTGGGATCGTGTCAAGAATAGCGAGCCCAACATCGTGTCAAGAATAGCGAACCCAATGATCCCCGCGTAAAGAATGGCGAACCCTTTCCGGTCCGAACTCCAATTCCACATGAGGGCTAAACACGGCGAAACAGTGATTCACCTACTCTGTTTCGCCGTGTTTAGTACTAGCCCCTGGGGAGTCAAATGTATTTCGCCTTATTTAGTACTAGCCCCTGGGGGATCAAATGTCTGGTACCGACGTGTTCGTATCTAGAACAGCGGACACGATTATTTCCATGTAAAGGATAACGAACCCAATAATCTTCTTGTAAAGAATAGCGAACCCTGCTGCGAGTGGGTTCGGTAATCTTGACACAATCCGAAAACTGGATAGCATGGTACTAAGCAAACAAAGTGATAAGCTAGAATGTTCAGCACTGGTAAGAACAAAGTGATTAGGTCTGGTGGGGCTGAAAAATGTAGTGAAGACAGTGAGTAGCTATTGTAGTGCAAAGGTGGGTGTGGCGTAGTGTGAAGGACTATAAATGTGCTAGACAAAATGACTTGTACATGGAATTGAATGCAGCAGAAGAAAAACTTTTACTGAAAGTGTTAATGGGGTCATGGATGGAAAAGACTTAGATTAAATGTGAATGTTTCTTGGAGAATTTTAATCTCTGTCAGACTAGAGTTGGAGAAGAATTTGTTGTTGTGGCGATTTGAATGCAAAGGTAAGTGATAGGAAAGTATTGTTCAATTAATAGATATGGAGTACCTAAGATGAATGAAAATGAGCTGTGATTACTGGGAGTTATTGATTTCAAAAGGATAATATCCATAAATGAACCCAAGAATGAGAACAAATTAAGTAAAATATATTTTTATGAGTGCAGAGTAAATGTTAGAGTGAATTGATGGACGTAATGATGAAGAGTGACGAAGTACATCTTGATTGCGTGCAAAAATAGAAAGTTCTAGTTGGAGGTAAAATGGTCAGAATGTAGTTATGAGTGTAATTACGACTGGTGAGATTGAAAGGATATTATATATGGAAAATGGGATAGATAGGATTTTAGGTATGGACCTGGAAGGAGTTTTAGGAATGGGTCAGTTTCAAGGAAATGTGTTACTGGTTTAGGAACATTGAGAGGGAGGATACAAGAGAGATATGGAAGGGGAATTAGAATAAAGAGTTTGGTAAAGGAAAAACAGCGATTGTTTGAAGTGCTTTTGTGGGGCGGAAGAGAGGATCACGAAGAGACAAGTAAGAGGATGAATAAGGTAGTCAAGAAGGTAAAAATGCAGAGAGAAAGGTTGATAAGCGGGGAAAGTGAATTTATGAGTAAGAGCAGACTAGTGATGGAAAACTGGAGTCAGGAAGAGTAAGAAATACATGTTATTATGGATGGTGGAAGAGAGAGGGGGTGGTTGACTTTTATTGATTTTAGAGATCAGATGGAACAAACAGTGGTAGGATGAGAGATGTTGAGTACAAAACAAATGAAGCTGGTAATATAGCAACTTTGCTTCAAAATGTCTGGAAGACAAGAATGGATATGAAACCAAAAGTTGGAATAGGTGAAATTCCATTGAGCTAACTCTCCTTTATGGAAATAGTGTAAGCCCCACATATTAATGCAAATAAAAATGATTTAATATGGAGTAAGAAGGATTCAGTGTTTTAGCAATTTAAAAACATGACCGAGAAATGGCTAGGTCATATGTAGAGAATGGAAGACTCTATGTCGGTGAAAAGGGTGTATAGTCCCGGAGGCATTAAGGACAGAGGAGAGGAAGATTGAAACAGTGCTGAGTAGGTGGGATTGAAGGAATATCGGGTTGGAAGGTTCTTAACGTCCCTGTAGTGCTAGGTAGAGGTGTTGCAGTGTGTGTGTGTGTGTGTGTTTGTGTGAGTTTAAAATGGCTAATACTATAGAGGTTTTCTGTGCATGAATTGCATCCTTGGTAGTAACTGCTGTCATGTATGTTATCTGTACTACTCATGATTTATATATATATATATATATATATATATATATATATATATATATATATATATGTATGTATATATATGAACAAAGTTACAGCCACGAGGGAAATGTGAAACAATGAGATGCTAAGTACTTTCGTCTTATTACCAAGACATGGTCACAGCAACTCAGACAAAAGTAGTTAGCATCTCATTGTTTCACTTTTAATTCGTGGCTATAACTTTGTTCGTATAATCATCACGTTTTTACCTTTTCGTGATTTAAAATAAAAAAATATATGTATATAAATGTATGTATAATATATATATATATATATATATATATATATATATATATATATATATATATATATATATATATATATATATATTTAGTTTCTGTGTGATGACGGAAGCTGTTGCCCGATGAAGTTTTTAGTTTCCTTGTACTCACTTGAGATGTTTATGACTTTGGATTTTGTTCGTACTAAAACTTTTGCTCCGTATTGGGGTACGTATGTTCCATCTCCCCTCTAAAAGCAAAGCAGTAGTCTTGCTCCCTTCAAACGCACAATCGTGTTAATGTCCATTGCCAGAGGTAATGCAATACCCGACGCCACACTTGCCCTTCAATCGTTTTCACAGAGCCATCATGATTATTGTAGTTGGCGATAGCATGTGATTGGTATTTTAGTCGCAGAAGGCCTCTGTGGGGCTATTAATAGCAGATTGACGTGAGCGCTGATGTTTTCAATTTTTTTCTTTCTGGCACCGTAATGATTCGTCTCCCATTTCGTCTTGCTGACGCGCTAAACATACCGTCTTGATAAGTTTGACTTATGCCTGACAGGCAGGAGCTTAGCATAACTACTTGGAGTGATAAATGTTTGGCAGCAATTGAAAGATATGAAATAACTATTATTACTTTTCTGTAAAAGAAAACTACTGAGATGGCTTTTTCTGTCCGCCCTCAGATCTTAAAAACTACCGAGGTTAGAGGTCTGCAAATTGGCATGTTGACCATCCACCATCCAATCATCAAACATACCAAATTGCAGCCCTCTAGAGTCAGTAGTTTTGTATTCTATTTAAGGTTAAGGTTAGCCATGGATCGTGCGTCTGGCACTGCTGGGGGTGCCTGCTGCTGACGCATCTTCACTTAACCGCATCTGGGGAGCAACTGAGCGCTGCCCGGTCGTGGCTAAGAGTTTCATACTGTAGCACATCGAGAGTTTCTTACAGCCTTATATGCTGTACAGAAAACTGGATTGCGCCGAATAAACGCAGGCCCATTTTTTACTTATGTAGTTTTGTCTACAAAAACAGCATGAACACGCTCATGCTCTGGTGTAGTTTTTGTTAGAGAGCTCAACGAGTTGTAGGGACGAAATGACAGAAAAACTGCGGAAACATTTCCTGACGAGAATTATTAGTGAAAGAAAGAGTTAGGAATGATTTTCAACCTGCATAATCCGCCCATTTTAGCACAAAAAGGACGCAGAATATACTTAAACGGATTAAAGTAAGAAACTTGAACGTGAGCTCAATGTTAACCACAGATCAGAATTCTACCACTTACCAGATTCTATCGCAATTATAAGCTCTGAAAACTATAAAATTAATTTAACCTTCAGAAACCTTTAAGTTGGGTTGTGCGATGGATCTAATCGCGGGAAAACGATCTCTCTCTCTCTCTCTCTCTCTCTCTCTCTCTCTCTCTCTCTCTCTCTCTCTCTCTCTCTCTCTCTCTCTTTTAAAGCAGGAAACAACATTACCACCTGGGATTTTCAAACAATAACAACGCGACGTTTTATGTTTGCAAGTAAAAAAATTCTCGAGGCTATTATTGGACACGGTACGGTATTGATTTACTGACGTAATAAATAAACAGGGTATTAATATCTATAATTTGTGATTGCCCATGAGGTAATATTTCACTGCATAATATTTCCTTGTACCATATACTCAGTATACGTGTGCGTAATTAATGTAATTGGAACTCTTACTGATACAAGTTGGTAAATATAGTAGAGAATTAGATAGAAATTATGAGCGATATTTAGTAATATCTTTGAGAGGAATTAGGATACGAATACGGTAACATATGCTTGGGTGTGAGTAGCTATGAAATACAACACTGATATAAGCCATCGCACACACTTACTACTTGTGTTCCTCATTGGACGGGTTGGTATCGTTCTCGGCTAGCACTCTGCTGGGCCCGCGTTCGATTCTCCGACCGGCCAGTGAAGAATTAGGGAAATGTACTTCTGGTGATAGAAATTCATTTCTCGTTATAATGTGGTTCGGATTCCACAGTAAGCTGTAGGTCCCGTTGCTAGGTAACCAATTGGTTCTTAGCCACGGAAAATAAATCTGATCCTTCGGGCCAGCCCTAGGAGAGCTGTTAAGCAGCTCAGTGGTCTGGTTAAACTAAGGTATATTTAACTCGTGTGGTTAGTCTCATGTTGCCAAGGAGTTGTAATATGAACTGTGTACTAACGAAATGGATACCTATGGAAATAGTAAGGACATTAGCTCTTGAATACGCATTATCATGGCATAAAATGGAAATCAAGAAATT
>JANJGK010000038.1:28282235-28284735 GCA_039081455.1 Macrobrachium rosenbergii
TATTTCGTCTTAAACTAATATTCATGCTTTCTCTTTTTACTCTGTTAAAGTATTGGCCTTGTTCACGGCAGTGTGAGGTTATCAATTACCGAGGCAGTGACATTGTGCCGAGTTGTGAAAGCTTAGATGATGACGGTAATTATTGTCTTTCCAGCGGTGTGTGGATGGATGTATGTCGAAGACGCTTGTGTTGTCAGATTTGGATATAAATTTTGTTTCCGCATCTTTAATCTCAAAAGTAATTTAAGCAGCTATAAAGTATGTTTATTAGAAATGAACCATTTTTCCCATTAGTATGACGCATGAGTTTTTATAATGCATGGTCTGGCAAGCCAAAAGTCATTGTGTATTATATAGCCTATTACCTTATCAGCATTTCCAGTTTAATGTCTTAGATAAGCTAACCTTTGCTGTTGTTGAACGCCAGTTTAACCAGCAATTGAAGGAAATTAACCTCTCTCTCTCTCTCTCTCTCTCTCTCTCTCTCTCTCTCTCTCTCTCTCTCTCTCTCTCTCTCTCTCTCTCTCTCTCTCCCCGTTCAGTGGAGATTTATCTCGTGTATATGTTCGGCATTGTAATGCCACTTTCGTACGCATTGCGGGTATCGGAAAGCATTTATTGAGCTAAAGGTTTAGCGGATGTGCATGAACGTGGTCCCATTACTTGCTAGCTGATGACCTGGTGGTTAGCATTTCTGGCAAATCTTTATTTTATATTGTAACATTCAGCTGCGTTTTTTATTACTACGTTTGCATGTGGCCATTCCCGTGTTTGCATTTGTTTATACGTCAGCTAAACGAGACCCGGGAAGAGGTATTGTATATGCTATTATTATTATTATTATTATTATTATTATTATTATTATTATTATTATTATTATTATACTTAAATGGAGAGACACGGTTTAAAGTATTATCATTACTATTATTATTCAGTGCGTGTTGTAAGGGAAAAAAAATGAACGAAACTTGGTTTGAGGAATGAGAATAATTGTGACGAGAGGAAAATAACGAAGAGGAAATCAACATACACATGGGGAAAGCAGTTATAAACATGACGTCAGCAAACAAATGAATATACATGTAAATAGATTGTGATAGACGTTATTTTAAGGTAGTGAGGCACAGTGCTTTCAAGTACCATTACACTCACAGAAACTCGGTCATCAACATGTCACCGAATGATTAGAAATGATGCTTAGGGAAATGGCCTTGTCAGATAACTTTCGACGATGGGCTAGACCATAATCACAAATATTTGGAGAAGAGAAGTCACAACCTCGGGGCCGTACTTTAGAGAAGATGAATAGACGCGGATGAAGATTCAACAATATTACGTCTGTGGGATGTTTAGTCTACCACCTGGAATTGTTACGAAAATATTTTGCTACAAACAGTACCTGTTCAGTACACCCAGTGTTCATTTCTGACATAACAGTACATCCTTGTTGCCTATATTTGCGAACCCTTAGATACAAAAAGTGCTGTGGAATTATGTTCACAAGCGCAAACATTATCATGCCAAACTGCCAGAAATTTGTCAAGTACCAAGACTCAATGAAAATGGGCGTATTGCTACTCGCCAGTAGCACTCCACGAGGTGTGGAAATGATTGATAGTGTAGTAATGTCCTAATTCGTCTTGAATTATGAGTCTCTTACAGTTTAGAACATTTCAGCAGGGAAATCTGCGCACATTAGTGTATGTTAGAACATTTCAGCAGGGAAATTCTGCGCACATTAGTGTATGGGACATGAGGCAGTGTTGTAGGTTTTATTGCCTGTCGGATAAATGGTTTGGAAAATTAGCAGTTCTGTATTGGGTCTCGAATTTGAAAGATACTGCGATGGTTTTGAAGCATTTTTTTCCTTAAACGACCCTTTGTAAAATAGTGAATGAACTGTTGTAAATTTTTGTGCTCTTCTGTCCTAACCTATATTTATTAGGTAGCAGATAAAAAATATCAGGAAAGAATTTACCTTACTAGTTAGTCCCAGTTACAACACCCGTTTTGTGTAGTTGCCACTTTGTTTAATCTTATCATTGCTAAATATCGAGCTTTAATTTGTAAAGAGAAAACCTTTAGTAATCTGGGAACTTTGATGTTATTAGAGAACTTCCATTTTCATGCTAAATAAATGGAAATACAATTATTAAAAATTAAGATAAATAATTTTGTTTTTTTATGTGGTATAAATTGAAATGTCTCGCTATTTGTGGATTTCCCCTTACAGATCATTTTTAACGAATTAAAAGCATTTCGTGGAACATTGTTGGTACGGATCACGTTTTTGCTAATGAAATATTCTTTTCAGCAGAGAACAAAACTAGTCCTCGTTCGTGCGTTATCATACACTCTTCTCTTTTTTGTAGCATTATTTATTGTGGAGTTGGCATTCATCAGCAAAGTGGAATGTAATTATGGATTAAGTGACTAGATGAAAAATGACGTGATGATGCAAATGCGATTGTTTGAGGCGTTTCCGTTTTTGCGAATATCG
>JANJGK010000038.1:28289735-28307319 GCA_039081455.1 Macrobrachium rosenbergii
ACTATATTCACGTCGAGAATGCGGAGATAATATAATCATGTATCATCTTGCACGAGAGGCTGCAGCACCTGTTACGAGTATGATACATGTCGTGTGATTTCCTAATTCCATTTGTCGCTTCAGTTCTGAAAGGTTGATGTTTTCGTCCACGCCCCGACCGTATGTCAGGAGGTGCCTTCTTCCGAAGCCTTCCGGCTGAATTATTGACACCTGGTTTTTAACCGCAGAATAATTGTGATTTATTGCTTATGCTGTTTTTTTTTTTTTTTTTTGTGCGGGAAGTGAACAGGAAGTTATTGAATTATTTTAGATTATTCGTTAATTGTTGATTACAACGCGCTCAGTTAAATTGTCGCCCAAGAAGAAAACAATTTGTGCACAAATTTTAGGCACAAACACAGACAGACAGATGCACATATAGATAATGTATATATATATAGTATATATATATATATATTATATATATATATATATATATATATATATATATATATATATATATATATATATATATATATATATATACAGCAACACGAAGAACTTAAAAGCGCAAGTTTTTCTCTTTTCCTGTAAGAAGGAACAGAGGATTACATTTGTCAGTTTTTGTGTGACATATATAGTCTTCGATTTTTTTTCTATTTTATATTAGAGAAAATATACAATATTTTACATTTTTAATATTATTACAATCAGAATGTAATCAACGTTAACTTAACTTTACCAAAAACAGATACGATTTCATCGTACCATTCGGGTTGACAAATATTTTATCACGTACATTTTACAAATAATCTATGTATTTCAGTGTTAATATTATTGTACAGTCATGGCGCACTCTTGCCAAGAATTCTGTCGGGAATGCGGCTGCGTGGGGAAAGAGGGGAAACGGAGAGATGCTGAGGGGAGGAGTGAAGGAGGTGAGGGAATTGGAGAAATGTCAGGAAATCAAGGAGGAAGAGAGATATAGGTTTATAATGAATGGGTCTTTTATCCTTTTAATGAGTGCCACCATCTTACCAAAGTGGGATAAAATTGAATGTTAGGTTTATACCCGTGATAATTATTTATTTTTAAGTGTCTGTTATTTCTATATGAAAGCAGCACTATACAAAGACTTTGAA
This sequence comes from Macrobrachium rosenbergii, assembly GCA_039081455.1. Lineage (NCBI taxonomy): Eukaryota > Metazoa > Arthropoda > Malacostraca > Decapoda > Palaemonidae > Macrobrachium > Macrobrachium rosenbergii. The sequence continues at coordinate 28,290,857 of JANJGK010000038.1, forward strand.
CTCCTTTGATGACTAAATAATGTTTCAACATTTAGGTTCGACCTGTAAACATTGCTTTATCCTTATGGCTTAGCTGAGAAAGAATTGTGGTCGTAAGGTCATTCTACTCTGCGTTGGCAAGGTTGTGACCCATTCTTCTCTTCAAAGCAAAGCGATGTCGGTGTTAGCGGCCGTACAATTAAATCCTCTGACAAACATTCAAGCATTCGAATGCAGTCGCACCGAACTCTGAGGAACACTTGGTTACTGGTAGAATCTGTAGGCAAGTTTCTCTCTCCATATGTGTGTTTTTTTTTTTAAGAACTTGTCAAACCCGAGGTTTAGTTTATTGAGCTTAATGAAAAGTGACCTTTTGAAAGTTTTTGCGCGGTTAGTGAGACTAGCGCTTGATATTTTTAGGGAACCAAGTAGTGGAAATCATTTTTAAATAAACTGACTATGGATGAATTTGGTGATAGCGCTGGTCTGCTGAACATAATGGATTATATTTGAAGTAGTGATGGGCCTTTCCTATCTAAGAAGGCACTAAAATCTCTATTAGAATGTTATTGTTATTATTGTTGCTATTGCTGTTTTGCTCTCTGAAATTTGTAAAGCATGCTTATGTCCCTTGTAATTTTATCAGATGTCTAGTTTGGTGTACATTTTGTTTTTTTATTATTAATTAAGGTCTGCGACGTGCCTGTACAATACCCTCAACCGTATTTTGCTTTACACAAACTGAAATTATTACTTTGTAAAAAATACTAAAATTAGTGTTGTAGTCAAGATTTGGTATATAAAGAGGCGAGAAAGAAAATATGGGTAATCTAAACTAAAACCACCTTAATGGCACCCCTTCTCTTATCTTGGTGGGGGGGAGGGTGTGGGGAAGCGAATTACAAACAAAAACGTTTGTGTCTTATCACCCACTTGACTTAAGTTGACGTTCAGAATCCGGCGCTTCTGTGATCTTGTATGATTTTTCGGGAATTTACATATCTGTGTTTTGTCCTACGTATTTGTTACTGAAAATATTTAATGACCAAGAAACAACGTGAGAGAAGTAATGTTCTAAACAGCGCTTGTTTTATTTGCGTGTTATCAGAAATTGAACCGGCGAAGATATTTGTATGAAATTTTCACTCTAGTTCTTTTGTTTTGAAAGTAAAATGCTCTAGTGACTGTAAAATCCTACGTATAATTTAAGCATTTTCTTCTCTAATAGCACTTTAGCTTTGAGAAATATACACATGTATATTAGTAATTCTGTAGCTGCTGTTGGACGTAACACTAAGTATGATACATACAAATACAAATACAAGCATTACCAAGAATATCATGCTTCCCGAGGTCAATTGGAAAGATTATCATGCAGCCCCAAATGCCAGAAAGGTTGGCCATGCCTGGGCTAAAGCATCGCTGCAGTCGACCACCCTCTTGGATTTCGGGAGGAGCCCCGAAGCGTGTTCTCATGTGCTGCGCGAGCGTCGTTAATTTTCATTAGCAAAGTCCAGTTGGCTGGAGAGTTTGGAATTTTCCCTTCCTAACCTTCAAGCCATTTTGGTGAAGGGATTCTGTCTCTCCTCCCTTTTTCATACTTTTTACTATTAGATATACAATTTGTTCTTCGCCTTCTGTACTGCATACTTCATTTTATTTTTGTCTTATGCCTACAACTAAAAATGCTTGTGGTTTAATTTTTTCCCAAAATAATGATAATAAGTGAATGACAGCCGTGATGACCATGTGTGTACTGTTTTTCTATACTTGATTTATCAATTTGCGTGTTGACATTTTTTTTTTTTACCGTGGTGTTTACGATATTAATTTAGCGTGTTTCAGCAGGGGTTATAATATATGTTTTGGAAAGTTTTCTCTGAAATTGACATCTGAAACGGATGGCCACGCATTCCTCTTACTTCGAAAGGCTTAGGGAGAGTCCCCTAGTAGAGGGTTAGTGCAGTCAGTACACCTCATGCGGTGCACTGTAGTCATTACTTAAGGTTCTCAGCAGCGTCCCTTTGGCCCCTAGCTGCAACCCTTTTTTCATTCATTTTACTGTACCTCCGTTCATATCTCTTTCTTCCATCTTACATTCCACCCTTTCCTAACAACTAATACATAATGTCACTGAGAGGGTTTCCTCTTGTTACACCTGTCAAACCTTCTTGCTGTCAATTTCTGTTTCAGAACGGGAATGACCTCAAGGTTCCAACGCTTGGCCTCTGGCCAGAATTCTAAATTCTGTTCTGTTCGGAAGATCCGAGATCACTGGATAGCAAATTTCGCCTGTCACCCTCGCCTTGCCGTTATCAGCAGCTCTCTCCTTCTGATGTTTCTCTTCACGGTTTCATAGCAGCGTTAGTTGGCCTTTATCGATGTGTATCTGTGTATAACATTACTCCCTGCTAGGGTGCACCCTTATCAGGAGTAAATATCTAGATGAGTGTTTATTCCGACACGATATACAAACCGTCGGACCTTTACATTAGGAACTACTTTCAGCGAAGCTGGAAGTAATTCCTAATGTAAAGGACCTACGGTTTGTATAGTTAGGAAAAATACATTTTACTTTAAAAAATTGTGATTTTAGTTTGTAAAAATCACAAGACGGGAGTTCAAGCGCCTGGTGTTGTGGGGAAAAATGTCTCCAAACGAGAGAGAGAGAGAGAGAGAGAGAGAGAGAGAGAGGAGAGAGAGAGAGAGAGAGAGAGAGGATGGGGCGTGGCGAACGCGGCCAGCGATCGAGTCATAAAGGAATGTCATTATATGGGTGTTGGAAGGGTTTCAAGTTTCCTTTTGGTTTTACACGTGGATTATACAAAGGCATCATGACTCGAGATTTTCTTTTAAAAGACCTGTAGAGTTTTTTCTGTTAATGCCGTGAAAAGATTAACTGGATATACTCTCTCTCTCTCTCTCCTCTCTCTCTCTCTCTCTCTCTCTCTCTCTCTCTCTCTCTCAAAATCTTGCGAAAACTTAGAACGCACTGTTTATGTACTTTTCTTTCACTTGACAATATAACAGTTTATACAAGGGTGTAATTTGCATGTACCAATCATTATGTAATCTCTTTTTTATGGATAATTCCTATTTAGAGTTTCATACATACATATATGCATGGTGTCAGATATGCAACCTTAAAATGAATTATTATTATTATTATTATTATTATTATTATTATTATTATTATTATTATTATTATCCATGCAATGATAAAATTTTAACTTTGGCCAACGCTGAATTGTCTCATTTGCATTTTGGGACGATGGTGTCGAACCACGAAATTTAAGATAAGGTTGAAAAGACTTTCTGCTTAGTTGAGTGCGATGCATTTCGAGCACAACAGCAGTAACCCGGTCGGTAAATTGGGTGTAATGTCATCAGTAGCACGTTCACCCTGATTCCGGTTTCTGAGTTTCATCAGCCATTGAGTTTTCAGGTCATAATGCAGTTCACATATAATTATTTTTTAGGTTATGAAGTGAGCTCAATCGCTTAGGATGCTGAAAACTTACTGATATTGAAAATGAAAACTCCCGGGTCAGAATTTATTACAACACGGCCTGGGACCCAACTAGTCATGGAAATCGATGTTTTGCAATATTTGCCATTTTTGTAAAATAGAATACTGTTGATTTTGAGCATGTCATTGCTCTTATTGAGCATTCGTGTCTAAATTTTGCCTCATCAGAATATGCAGGAATTTGAACTATCGTACGGATGCTTTCCACTCTTGAAGTCTGCCAGTGTAGCAATGCTCTTGAATATCGAAGTGGTAATGTCGTATCGTAAGCCCGAAATAGTAAGGCACTGTTTTATTACCTTTTCAGGTTTACTTCTGCAAGATTTGGACAGCCTCTTGCGTTTTTAAACCGCCGTATATCTTATCAGTTGTAAATTCCTCATTTGGAGATTATTTCGTTAACTCGCTATTTCAGAATCCAAGACCTTTCTGACATAATACATCAGTAAGGCGCATCTTTGCCACGACCCGTGCAACTAAGTGTGATTTGTGTGACTGATACATTCAGTGCCATTCCACCACTGGACACCGTACTCGGTGCCCTGCAAATTTTGCCCAGGGCTTCACGATTTCCTAGATCCCTTTTATTGCGCAGATTGAGGACATCTGGGTCTGGGGGCAAACCAGTGTTATCTGATTGTTGCTGTTGCTGTTATTATTTTCGTTTTCGCAATATGTACTTTTATTATTGTAAAATGTTTGCCTTAACACTTCATTGATCAGGATCTCCTGTGTGATCGTCGAGCATGAGCATGAATGAATTCGTTAACGGTTTTGCGCCCATGGCGGATCAAGTAATTGAAGGTTGTCTAGTATTCAACGTTAGATATTCTCTATTATGTGTCCTCTCTCTCTCTCTGCCGAGTGCGTAGTTTGTAGAGCAACAACTGGGAGCGTGAATCGTAACTCGAAGCTACCGTGAGCAACTGACCCTTTAAACGCCGCATAGCAACAAGGGCTGTATGATCGAAATTCGTATGGGAATGCATCTGAATTTCAGCCAACGGGACGAGACGAGCGGCCAGGACGCTCTTCGAGATAGAGAATTAGGGAAATGACATGTTATTGTTTTGATGGCTTTTCAGTCGTTTTCTCATTGTTTCTCATCTCCCCAAAATATCTTGAAGGTGAGGTTGAAGTGTCCTTGGAAAATCGGACGTTCGATTAAACATGTTTAGGCTTTTAAAGAAGAAGAAATTCGGGGAAGAAAGGAATAATGAAAAGAATACTCGCAAGAGGGGAGGATGAGGGGAGACGCTTCAACCAGTTTGTTTTCTTGCTGTTGTTTTTGTTATTTTCTTACTGTTTTTCTTGGCGTTGGCTCCTGCTGTTTTTGTTGTTGTTTCTTGTTTTTGTCGTTGTTTCTTGTTTTTTTTTGTTGTTGTTGTTTCTTGCGTCTTGGTCCTTTGTTTTCTACAATTTCATGAGAACAGGCAGAAGTACATGGTCTGTTAAAATCTGAAAAGTAATCTTGGTGAGGGTCATGAACGCCGAAGTGTACATATCTCGCCATTCCCCTCGTAGGGTCACACTGGTGGCTAAGTTTCGTAGGAAGACTTCAGCACTGAAATGAAGGACCCGCGAAATCGAAACGTATCAAGGAACGACGGATTTAACGTGCGAGCTTTGGTCTCGTATTGTTGTGCGAGAGAGAGAGAATCTTCTAAGGAATGAGGTTGGAGTCTTTCTGTTTTCGTTTGTTCGGAGGAAACAGTGATATAAGATCTTGGCGGTCGTGTTGCTGTCGGCAGGTGCAGCTTCTTTTTCTGCCGTCTCCTCCTGACCAGCTTGAGCAACGGCATGAGAGGGCAGATTAGGACGTCTCTTCCTCAGTGTGAGTTTATTTCTCTCTCTCTCTCTCTCTCTCTCTCTCTCTCTCTCTCTCTCTGTCTCTGTCTGTGTGTGTGTGTGTGTGTGTGTGTGTGATGGTAAAAATTTTTATAGGGTACTGTTGTCTCCATAGTGACTGACAGAAACTGTGTAAGCGAGAGAGAGAGAGAGAGAGAGAGAGAGAGAGAGAGAGAGAGAGAGAGAGAGAGAGGCGTCTTGCACGAGTGCCTGACAAATGGAACCTTATCGTATTAGATTTCTAGCGAGATGAATATGAGAAGGAAGTTGAGTAGAGGAGGCAACGACCGTGAAGTGAGAAGAAAAGGGAAGAGAGAGAGAGAGAGAGAGAGAGAGCCAAGCTCGCTGTTGGATTGACGGTATGAGGTGTGGGTAGAGGGACGAGACGCCTCTCGCGGTTTAAGTTTCTGCCCTGGCGGTTTGTTATATATCACGTTGGCTTGACCGAATTGTATGCAGGTCTGTCCGTTTATAATGTTTCTTTGATCAGGTGTGTGTGTGTGTGTGTGTGTAGCTTGTGCCTTGGTCGCAGTAAGCGTGGTATGCTGCCTCTTATGGTAATCAGATTTTATGTATGGTGAGTATTTATTGTGATGAGATATAAGTCACGTTTATAGAAGTCACTAGTCCTGTTCCGCTCAAGGTTGGTTAAATTGATTGTGAATAGCGGTGACTGTATTGAGAGGTCGAATGTGCCTTGTTGTTGGCCCCTAAGGCTAGTGAGCATTGGCAAAGTTATAATTTTTTTTTTTTTTTCAGCCAAACACTTCCATTTTCTGTGGAAGTTCTTTGCCCCACGTTGGTCAGATCCCTTAGGGTGGTCTAGTGCTTAATATTAAATTTCTCTCTCTCTCTCTCTCTCTCTCTCTCTCTCTCTCTCTCTCTCTCTCTCTCTCTCTCTCTTCCCCTTCAGATGTTGGGGATCGATTCCTGACCAGGAGATTTGGGGGATGGGAGGCTGGTTCCTTATGTCTTGGTGCGGTTTTGTTTTCTCCGCATGATACAGTTTAGTAAAGAAGAGAATAGCTTCTAGAAAAGAGTATTCCAGAGCTATGTAAACCCGGTTAGATTAACGGTTGTTTAGTGTCTGAACCACCTCATTTACCTACTTATTTATCTTCTTTATATTGCACGTTGGGAAGGTACTTTGTTTATATTGTATGCATCATGCTTTCCTTTCACTCCTCTTTTGAGTTCAGGTTTTGGTCTTGTAAGACAGGAAGGGACCCATGACAGACGTTTTCACTTGATGCCAATACTACAGGCGACCTTGACATACTTCCAAGGTCACAGTAAACTTTTAGCGTTAAGCAAAAGCAAAATTGTTATAGCATAAGTTAAAAGCGAATTAATTTTGCTTTACGATAAACCAACAGCTTTTAAATTTAATAACTAAAATGTCCCATGTAGCCCCCCCCCCTTTCAACAACCCCAGATAGTCAGTTGTGATACGGTTTTTGGAAAAAGGGAACGTAACTTCTTTGAAAGCGCCAAACGGTCTTCTGGTGATGGGTTTACGTTGTAAAGGCGTGGTTTTGAAGTATTCGGAGGGTTACTCGTAAATAAGGGGTTTAATCTTTTTTTTTTCTGTAAAAGAATGCGATGAAAGGTACACAATGAATACGTAGTTTCTAATCATTTCATTCCTGAGTATTCTGGAATTAAGCAATGTTTATCTTTTATCTGTTATGAAATGGTTATTATTATTATATTATTATTATTATTATTATTATTATTATTGAAAATCAGGAAAAATTCCCATTAAGGAAAAATAAGAAACCAACTAAACTGCAACGATAAAAAGACAGTTATTTATGTACATAGATAAACAGCAGTGTAACAGAGGCAAACCCAGGAAATGGAGCGTTGCTGAAAGTAGTTTAAAGATGTAACCATCCTCTTCAGCAGCACGGCCATGAAACTCAAATCTTTCACAGTGAAGGGAGTGAAAGAACTCGGGTAGTGGGCAAGTGAAAGAGAGTGGCGCCGGAGCAGTAGAGCGATTCTGATGCTTTGCAAACAAGTGCCGCACATTCGAGGCACACCACCGAAGGCGACAGCGGAAGTTCCACGTTGAAGTAGCACTTAAGGAGGGTGGCCAAAGAGGATATCGTCCCATTGATGGGAGAATGGTGACAGCCACCGCACGGGGAAGTCGTGTGTGTGTGAGGATGCATGTTCCGAGAGGTTATGGATGTGATATTTTTCTGTCTTACGCTGATAGTGGGCTAAAGTCGAGCTGTAAATGAAGGCTTGTTGCTAGAAAAATGACCTCTCCGTGTCCTTGTAATCTGTCTTTTTAAGCAAATTTCAAATTATTGTGTGTGTGAGGATGCATGTTCCGAGAGGTTATGGATGTAATATTTTTCTGACTTACGCTGATAGTGGGCTAGTGAAAGTCGAGCTTTAAATGAAGGCTTGTTGCTAGGAAAATGACCTCTACATGTCCTTGTGATCTGTCTTAAGCAAATTTTAAATTAATTGAAACAGTATATTCCGCTTACTAAATATTTGTAAAGAACAAAACAGACGCACTACAGTTTTATGTCTTCTGCTCGCCAGTGTTTTATGCAAATGTGACTTGCATGAGAGCCCTGTAGAATAGCTTTCGAAATCGTTTCATCTCGATAAACTTTCTCCTTAATTTTGCGACAGCATGAGCCACATGCCTCTTGCAATTTCGCAATCTCCAAAAGGCACAACTGCCAGCCTCCTCGGGCTTTAATTCCCAGAAACTAAGGGAACAAGCAAGTTATTACTTTTTGCAGTAAATGAAGAGGCTCTTTCACAAGATAGGGGATGTTTATTCTCCTACTTGAGGGTCAGCGACCCTTAAGTAGACCCTGGTGTCGCAAATTATTGTCGCTGACCTGAACCTGAAGATTTTAGATGTATGTAAGTATAGTTTATGTAAAGTTATGTAAGTTCTGTGCATAAAATGATTAATGATTATTCTTAAATAATGGTATTACACTGACCTACAACTTACACTCGAGTTTCCTTAACTATTATTTTACTAGCTAACAAAACCGAGCGCTGCCCGGGAAAGCTCTGTGACAACCGATAAATCTCTTTCTCTCGCTCTCTCTCTCTCTCTCTCTCTCTCTCTCTCTCTCTCTCTCTCTCTCTTTTCCTATTAAGATAATTGCTTCAGTTACATTGCCCAGTATTTTTGACATTTTATATTTCACCCTTTCTCACTCCCCATTCCTTTCAGGGATGAACTTGGACCTAAAGGGCATCGGGAGTGTCGCTATTCATCTCAGTGACCTCGAAAACTATGAATTAGATACTAACATTTGTCGTTTTCGCTTATATTTACATGTCACCCTCTTCCCACCCCCACCCCCACCCCCTTTGGTGCCAGTGATGTCTTACCCCCCACAGCATTCTTTTCCAGATAGTACGTCATATGTATACCGAAATTATATATGATAAACCCGTAGAATTTATTTAGTGACTATGGGAAGTCCCTCTCACCCCCACCCCTTTGGTGCCCCTGGTGCTAGTGATGTCTAACCCCCACAGTATTCTTTTTCTGATAGTAACTCATATGTACGTAGCCTATACCAAGTTTGGTTGAAATTGCTCAATGCATTTCAGAGTTATGCTGAACACACACACACACACACACACACACACACACACACACACTTTTATATATAAAGATTTTAAGTTTACATAAATGCTATAGAGTGCGCGATTTTTACTTAATATAAGTTACTTTGCTATTGTGCTTATATCAAAGCAAATAGTAAACTGTCATTTTGGGAGCAAGATGTTTGGAGACTGGTTGTGACGAGATTAATTTAGTATAATAATATACTCCTCCATTTTTAATTTTGTTCAATTATTAAACTTATCTGCGTAAATAAGATAAATTTGGCCACCATTAATAATCATAATGTGGTAGAATTTCCTTTTTTCTCAACCGTGGATTGTGGAATATCGTCCATTCTGTAGTTGATTGGTAATTCTGTGAAGCAAGTACCTTGTTAACTGACTGAATACCAAGACTAGCCAAGACGTTTAATATTATGCTTTTAGACAGGAGGAATCTTTTTTTTTAAATAACGTTCAATTTCATATATTTGCTGTAAACTAATTCTGTTTTCCCCCTTCCTCTGGTCCTTCTTGTTCCCGTGACTTAGATCTTTATCTCCCACTCATTTCAGTTCCCTCTCGTAAGTCCGTGTTTGCTCTCTCTCTCTCTCTCTCTCTCTCTCTCTCTCTCTCTCTCTCTCTCTCTCTCTCTCTCTCTCTCTCGTGCTGGGTTATATGTTTCCGAAACTGGATTGTTTTATAGAATACCTATAAACAATCTCAGGAAGAGAATAGAAATTAGACTTTTTCCATTACCTAATGCCCCTTAGAGGGGTAGCGCCGTCAGTGCACCTCACGCAGTACCTCCGTTATATTCTCTTTCTTCCATCTTACTTTCCACCCTCTTCTAGCAATTGTTTCCTTGTGCAACTGCGAGGTTTTCCTCCTGTTACAACTTTCAGACTTTTCTACTGTCAATTTTCCTTTCGGCGCTGAATGACCTCATAGGTCCCAACGCTTGGCCTTTGGCCTAAATTTCATGTTCCAGTTTAAGTTCCTTTTTCCTAATTAGGCTCATGAAGAGACAGATTGCCTAGTGTAAATACCATTTCAGAATGTACATCCGTGAGATTCTCTCCGTTCTCATTCCTTCGTACTTTCCAGTCACACAATTCTCTCAGCGCTTACATGTGTTCCCAAATCACTAAGCATTGTTATCTTCTCCCGTTCAAAACCAACACGACAAACATTTAGACACTCCGAAGAATTTTCTTCTATATTACTCTCCTGTCATCCTCAGTGTTCGCTCAGAAAGTTATTTTTTTTTTTTTACTGCGAGATATCCCCATCTGTCAGCATGCGTTTTCCTGCCACGTCAGATACCTTCGAAGAAGTCGCCGGCGACAACAGTAATGATGGCTGAGCCGTGTTTGTTTCATCACTCCCACTCCGCTGCTGTTTCAGTTTCGGGTATTGTAGCATATATGCTAACGTCGTTGGACATTCATGGGTGGTCACCCATCCAAGCCCATTGTCACTGATAGGGAGACATTTGCTGTCGTCGGCTGTGACCATATTTTGGTCCATTGCTGGTAACACCATACTTAGAATGCTTCTGGGTGATAAGTCACATGAGCGTAAAAAAATCGCGTTGGTGGTTCCATAATTATTTAATTAAAGTGAAATCTGCATTATGATGATATTTTACTTCTCATAAGTATTACAATTTACAGAAATTTATGCATTTGCTTTTGTAATTTCTGTACCAAAAAATTTTGTTCTCAGCATCATCTGTACAGTGCATCCACCTGTTTCTTTCCGTATATTTTTTCTTGTATTAAAGCAGCCCCCGGCCCGCTTCACTTGACAGCGACCCTTCGCGTGACTGAGGAGAATGTGTTTCCCCATTCCCCCAGGATTCAGCCAGTCAGTAGGCTGAGTCATCATAACATCATCACGTGTTTGCCGCTTCGCAAGAACTCACTACGGATGACGAATGTCTTTCATAGTATCTCTTTTATAAATTAGGTAGAGCAGTCAGTTTCCTCTCTCTCTCTCTCTCTCTCTCTCTCTCTCCTCTCTCTCTCTCTCTCTCTCTCTCTCTCTCTCTCTCTCTGGCCTCTTTTATAGACACCTCGTGAATGGTTCTTGAATTTGTAGACGTAAAAACTATTCCTGTAAAGTATTGATTACTCTTAAATGATTACGTATAGATTCCCATTAATTGTGAGAGAGAGACTCGTAAATTTTAGCTATGGGTCTGTGGTTCACTCAACAAACTCTTCTTTGACGCAGGATCTGTGTTCCAGATGAGGTATTTCAGCCGGTGTCAGCGAGTTACATATATTTCTTAAAGGTTTGGTTACTTGACGTCGGATGTGATCAGGATCCAGAGACGATGTGATCATGTTCGTTTTCAGATCTTCGCTGTCAGGGGACTCGGATTCCTTAATTGAATGTAGTCAGCTATTTTTCTTTCTCTGGTACTGCAGTTATTCGTTTTCTTTGTGCTTTATTATTTTTAGGTTGCCACGCTTTAGCGTTTTTAGTTTCATTTCTAACTTTTAATTTTTATTGTTTTTTAATGGTGGTTCTTATCCTTGGAAGTTTTCTAGTCATGTGAATGGTCGTTTACCAAGCCCCACAAGAATTATTGTTCATTGTGAATAGTAAAAATAACTGGTAATAAAAATGATAAGCGCTAATCTCTACTGAAATTATGTATGTATATATATGTGTGAATATATACGTATATAATATACATATGTATATATATTTATATTGAATATTTATATTTATTCACAAACTAATAAATTCTCTTCGGTGTTTATTCCGAGGTTGAGTGAATTTCATATTAAACGACATTTGTTGCTTAATGTTGGTAATATAAAAAAAGTCTTGGTGTATTGATAAAAATTCATATATCTATATATATATATATATATTATAGCCTATATACACTATATATATGCTATATATACTATATATTTATAATGTAATATATATATACACATACAAACACACACACACCCCTACTTTGATGCCATACGAGATATACTGCCCATCCATATTTTACATGAGCCAACCACCGTTTCCAATTACCCTAATACGTGGCGGCACAAATGGATGACTGATGGACAGACGAAGATAGCAGCAGTACATATACATTTGGCAAGACATTACGGGGGAGGGAGGTTGGTGGGGGGGGTGGTAAGGGGGAATGGTTCCGGCGTATGGCTTTATCGTCTCGATGACTGATGTCAAAGGGGGTGACCATTCTCATATCTATTTATAATGCAGAGTTTGGAGGCGTAACGAGGTCAAGTAGCTAATGAGTTACAGCTCTTTACATGCTAGGTTTGCAGACGCATCTCATAATGTTCGTCAGTAGGTTTAGCTGCCTGAATTTTTGTGTGAAGAGTATTATACTGAACTTAACCAAGTAGCCTAATGAACACCATATTCTTTGGATGCTTAGAATTTCAAGTCAGTGGCCCCTGTGGGCTTGCTCCATACGAGTAGGTTTCACCTACTGAATAATAATAATAATAACTGAACATCTGACATGCAGTTGTGAATGTGTGGAGGTTATAATTAGTCCACCATAGGGGGTTGGTGCTGTCAGCACACCTCACGCGGTGCACTGTAGGCATTACTTCAGGTTCTTTGCAACGCCCCTTCGGCCCCTAGCTGCAACCCCTTTCATTTCTTTACTGTACCTCCATTCATATCCTCTTTGTTCCACCTTGCTATCCACCCTCTCCTAACAGTTGATTCGCAGTGCAACTGCGAGATTTTCCTCCTGTTACACCTGTAGACCCTTTCGACTCCCAATTTCCATTTCGATGCTGAATGACCCATTGGTCCCAGCGCTTGGCCTTTGCCTGAATTGTATATTCCCTCCTTCCTTTCTTTAGAATTAAGTATAGCAACGTCTTTTATTGTTGAATAAAGTTGAGGAGAGCTTACTAGAAACTCCATGGTGGTAATGTTCAGGAACTGGGATTTTGTTCGGTGTAAATACCGGTCTCGGGGTTTTTTTCTGTGTAGTCTGTGAAAGTAGGAAGATTAGTTGAGGACTTGTAAAGGAACAGACATGATTTACCGTAACAGATGAATATGTAGACTCTTTGAACATCTTGTGGTTGCGGATTCCTGACAGTGAAACCGGCTTCCGTCGAATGCACACACACACACACACATATGAATACACATGCATACACATGCATACATATGCATACACATGCATACTGGGAAGATACTCGTACGTTATGTATGAAAGTGCATAGTTGATTTACTAATTTTCTGAAGTTCAGCTGAGGTTCATCTACAGCAGGTGTACCTGATTGTATGTGTTTGTATATTTATGTATGTAGTGTGATTATATATATATATATATATATATATATATATATATATATATATATATATATATATATATATATATATATATATATATATATATATATATATATATATGTATATATTGCAAAGGGGGACATTCCTGTACAGTCCACAGTAACTGTGGCACTGAAGCCTGTCTTGTGAAAATTCGCAAGAGATCGGTCGATATGTGTCAGTCACCCAAATTCTTAAAACAATTAGACATACATGTATACTGCACATACACATATAGAGGAGTTATTTTTTCATTTAATCAATGGCAAAAAAAGTGCATCAGGACTTATAAAGAGAGAATTCTTCATATACATAAAATGTATATATATATACAGTATAATATATATATATATATATATATATATATATATATATATATATATATATATATATTATATATATATATATATATATATATATATATATATATATATATATATATGTATATATATATATATATATATATATATATATATATATATAATTTACATATGTATATATGTATATGTGTGCGCGAATGTTTGCACACACTTGTATGTGTAACTCAGTCTCATAAAACTATTAACCCAGACATTGTAAACGCAGACCTGCCGTGTTTCTCTTCATTCGAGGCTGGCGTTGTAGGAGTCTTCACTTTCCCATTAGGAGATCCCACCAAAAATGATTTTAATGGGAGTCCTTCACGAAGGCCGTTTCTGTACAGTTCCCCTCAGTCTCCCCCTTCCCCCTTCCCTCCCCCCTTGTTATTGCCGAATCTTTGTTGGAAGAGGGGGGGGGGGAATTTTTGGCAGCACCTGCATTGCGGGAACTGGTGTATTTATTGGGGATGTTTCTCACAGCAAAGTAACTGAACGTTCGGCTAATGTAGCGTGTCTTCGAAACGGTTGTTCCGAGTTTAGCAAGTGGGTTTCATGCGCAGCTCTCAGTGCACTTGTCGGTACGCGAGGAGTATTCAGGTGTGTTTATTATTATCATTATTATTATTATTATTATTATTATTATTTATTATTATTATTGTTGTTGTTGTTATTGCCGCTCAGCAGGATTTAGGGAACAGCAGTTATTCATTGCAGGATTTAGATGTGTATCTGTATCGAAAAAGAAGCGTCTTGCATTTAGCGTGAAGCCCTGTACCTTCGAGACGAACTTCTTTTGAACCACGCTTGCTTCTCGCATGTTGACGTAAAAGTCCGAGCCAGTAAGCGTGTATGAAGTCATGCTGAGGTGGATGTTTTCCGTCCGGGAATAGTAAAAATAAGCATTTTTTTTTTTTTTTGTTCAGAAATAAATATATCGTGGACCGAATAAGGTTTGCACTGCAAGTTGACGAAAATGTTTGTTGCGTGTTTAGATGCATTTTTGTGGCGCTTTCCTCACGTGCGTCTATTGTTGTTTAGGCTCGGTATACGCTGCCTTGACTAAGTTTTTGCGCAAGGTTGAAAATGATAGACAACTAAGACACGAAATAGGTCAGTAAACGTATCTCTCTCTCTCTCTCTCTCTCTCTCTCTCTCTCTCTCTCTCTCTCTCTCTCTCTCTCTCTCTCTCTCTCTTACTGCGGACTTACACGAGATACACTTTGAAACTGAAATTTACTGTATCAGGAAGTAACATTTTATGCATCTTGATTTGATTTCGGGCTTTTGAACGCAAATTAACTCGAATTTCCAAGGCTTTGCTGTAAAAGATTGTCTTTAGTCTGCTGTTTAGTCACATACCCATAACATTTTTCGTACAACTTTTTCTTTTCTTTTTTTTCTTCGCCATAACCGTTACATGCAATGATAATCTTGGTGAATTTTAACGAATCCCAATGAGTTGTACTTTTTTAGAGATTTTACAATTTCTAAAAGTTCGCAGTAACTTTTATGTCACAAATGAGTGGTGCAATTATCTCATGACTACAGATGACACTTCAGTAACAGCCTTAACTCCCAGTTCCCAAAGAGTGGCAGATTTTCGCTGCAAATTACTGTAGTGATAGAGAGTTCCAAAGCTAAAAGGAGTTCAAAACTCAACGCACTGTTGTACAGTAGTCGTGAATGATTGTATTACTCATAGAGGCCATATTAACCAAACATTATTGATAAATACAATTCCACGAGGAATAATGTAATTTTTTAAGTGGAAAAACAAAATTAAGGGTGTAGGTAATACGGCATAATGACATGGTTATTTAATATAAATTTTCTGTTAATAATACACACATTAATTATATATATATATATATATATATATATATATATATATATATATATATATACACACACACAAAATCCACGAAGAAAAGAGAAACAACGGAGTACTGCAAGGTCTTTCGACGGTAGTCCTTTACATAGCAGACTGAAGAAATATAAAAATATAAGTTTTACAAAGAAGGCTCGTATAAATGACAGATGGGGATTACAGAGGAAAAGATATGTACATGGAATCCAACACAATTGAAGAATTAGCAGACATACTAAAACACTTTTAATATTTAAAAGGTTTTACAAAGCATTAGGCTCAACGACTCAAAAACAGGGACAGGGCAATTAAAAGATTATACAAAGAAGGTGACTGACCACCAACAAATGTCTTAAAAGGCACAACTCAGTAATTCACATTTTTGGGAAACAAAAATTTTTTTTGCTAGGTGAACATTTTTAACAAATATATATTAAACATACGAATATATATATATATATATATATATATATATATATATATATATATATATATATATATATATATATTATTCATCTCTTGATGCATGCCTGTTTTGTTGGAAATGTCTAAATGTTATTGCTGATTATAGAAGTATATCATTGATATTAACTTGTGTTTTATTTATTAATACACTGATACAAAATGATGAATTGCAAACTGTGATGCGTTGCTAAATTATCATAAACATCTTTCGTAGCCAGAGTAAACTGTTTTTATGAAGTTTGCTGTAGCGGAATTTTAATTGCGGATTAAGGATGATCGTGTATTGCAGTAAATCCTAGAGCACACTGAAACCTTTATCTGTTATGAAACTGCTTAAAAATGTTTCGCCTTCTAATACTCCTCTTCCCCCCCCCCCCCGCCCCCGTACGGATATCGATCTTGATTGGCAGGTCTGTGCGCAAAAGCATCACTAAAAACAGGTTTCCAAAATTTTCATAAAATTTTTCCAGTATTT
>JANJGK010000038.1:28307419-28331568 GCA_039081455.1 Macrobrachium rosenbergii
AAGTGCACTCAGGCGTTTTCGATAATGTCTTCTTGCCAAAAATGCGCGTACGTACTGTATATAAATGCACACATGCATAAAATCCCCCCCCTCTCTCTCTCTCTCTGTCTCTCTCATATATATATATATATATATATATATATATATATATATATATATATATATATATATATATATATATATATATATATATAAATGTGTGTGTATGTGTGTGTGTCTGTTCCAGGATAACTCTGAAACGCATTGAGCAATTTCAACCAAACTTGTATACATGAGACTTACTATCCTGGAAAGAATACTTTGGGGTAAGACATCACTGGCACCAAAGGGGGTGGGTGTGGGAAGGGGGTGACATGTAAAAATAACCGAAAACAACAGATAACAGTGTCTAATCCATAATTTTCAAGGTCGCCGAGATGAATATTGACAAACCCGATGCCCTTTAAGTCCAAGTTCAGCCCCGATAGGAAGGGAGGGGTGGGGAAGGGGATGACGTAAAAATAACTGAAAACAACAGATATTAGTGTCTAATCCATAGTTTTCGAGATCGCTGAGATGAATAGTGACACTCCAGATGCCCTTTAAGTCCAAGTTCAGCCCCGAGAGGGATGGGGGGGCGGGTTGGGTGAGAAGGGTGAAATATAAAATGTCAAAAATGCTGGCAATGTAATTGAAGTAACTATCTTAACCAGGAAAGAGAGAGAGAGAGAAGAGAGAGAGAGATGAGAGAGAGAGAGAGAGAGAGTTTATCAGTTGTCATTCAGAGTTTTTCCAGGGCAGCACTGGTTGGTCAGCTAGTGTATATGTATATATATATATATATATAATATATATATATATATATACATATATATATATATATATATATATATATATATATATATATATGTGTGTGTGTGTGTGTGTGTGTGTGTGTGTGTGTGTGTGTGTAATACGCACCACACGTGTGTGTGTGTGCGCACGGACTTCTTATCCACGTCATATTTAGACACCCGTTACAATAAAGCTTTAGAAACATCTTGCAATGAAGAGGACTGAAGACAAACTTACCTAAGAACAGCCTTTGATTTTTTTTTATTCCATCGGCTTTGCGTCCATCAAATCAAGTTAATTTTTTTTATGTAACGAGTGTAAAGAAATAAGGAACTCCTTATTGTGTGTATGGACTGTGATTCACTTTATTCGGGCCAAACGAGTATGGAATTCAATGTCAGAATAATTCAGCATGAATACTCAGAACTTCCTTCAAGACTAATACCTGTTTGTATACCCAAGTGAGAAATCACGTAGAATCGGTTGGTCCCAGAGTTATACGGCTTAAGTCCACATCTTCATCCTCTTTGTCATGTTCTGCAAAGAATATTGGAAGATGATTTAAAAGAGAAACTTAAAATATCAGATACTTGTTAATGTCCGTAGCTTCCCCTTGGCTTATCCACTGAGTTAACCCAAGAGGAAAGTCGACATCAGATGGAATGACCTTTGTACTTCCTGAAATGGTTTTGTATGCCTTTTTTATTTTTTTTTTATTTATTTATTTTTTTTTTTGCAAAACCATGTTTTCTTTGCCACCCTTTATCTGTTGTTTGAAATGCCTTATTATGGAGTAAATGTGAAAGATCATACATCCAGTGCCATGGGTGGTTTGGCATGCTTCATTATAACCAATTGTTTGCCTTTGTCAACTTTAAGCAGTGATCTGTGCACACTGTGGCTAGTTGTCCAATGTGGCTCACATATGGGCTCACTGACTCGCTTAGAATAGAAAGGTTAACTCTTGGAATCACTTCCTTTAATGGGGAAAGGTAAAATATATATATATATATATATATATATATATATATATATATATATATATATATATATATATGTGTGTGTGTGTGTGTGTGTGTGTGTGTGTGTATGTATGTATGTATGTATGTATGTATGTATATACATACACATTTCCCTCTTAAAGGAATCGATTCCAAGAGTTAACCTTTCTATTCTAAGCGAGTCCTTAGAACATATATACGGTGTGTGTATGTGTATGTATATATATATATATATATATATATATATATATTATATATATATATTTATATATTTATATTTATATTTATTTATATATATATATGTGTGTTTAAGCTAAATGTGTGGGAATGAGTTCTTGAGGCACTATCCCGCAGGAGTCAGAGGGTAAATTTTGCATTTTCTTGGTCTAGATTCCCCGTTAAAAAATACTGCCATGGTATAATAGACTTCTGGTTTTTCCAAGTTACCAAGGGAAATGTTGGTTCGATATGATTTGTAAAACATCACACTTTCTATACTTCTCCAGAGATTTCTCTCTTTTAGATGGAGTGGTTCGTGTTGTAGGTCTCTGTTTCCTAATATTGGCAGTTTATGACTTGGACCATCGACTGATGGTCTTTTGTTTGTCAATTTTTCAGAGATGTGTTTCAATAGAGATCTTTCACATTCATAATTGATCCCTAATCCCCTTTTCGTACCGAGAGCAACCAGATTGCTGAACAGCAGCGCCAGTATGCAGTAAATGTTTAGCCTCGCTGGCGAACTTCTCAGTTCCAGGGGCCCTTTATTCCTCACACCGTTGGGCTGTGGAAGTCCCCTGAGGATGTGGTGCAATTGGAACTTGAAAAACCTCAAGGGAAGATGCAATGCATTACTACCCTAATATAATTCTCCCTGAGTTTGATCATTTACTTACATTGTCTATTTTATTATTATTTTTTTTTTTAAATAAGTGCGATTTCTTCTTTCGTGTCTCCTTTTACCTCCTGTCCTACTTCCTAATGAACACCATATTCTTTGGAATCTTGAATTCCAAGTCAGTGTCTCCCTGTGGGCTTGTTACATATGAATAGGGTTCGTCTTTTGAATAATAATAATAATAATAATAATAATAATAATAATAATAATATTTCTTACACTGTCATTTCACAGATATATTGGCAAATATATGCATAGATGTATGTTTGTGTATGTATTTGAATTTGAGTATATTTTTTTTTTTTTTTTAAACACCCATGCAAGTGAAGAGGTGACTGAACTCTTATTACCAGCTCTCGACAGTTTGGATTCCAGCGAAAGGAAGGTTTTCATCCGCCTAAGAGAATGCATGACGGTAATCGATCTCCAGCAGAACTTCTCTCTCTCTCTCTCTCTCTCTCTCTCTCTCTCTCTCTCTCTCTCTCTCTCTCTCTCTCTCTCTCTCATACGTACACTGTGCATCCTCCCATCCCTTCCAAATCCTCCCCTCCCCCATTGACATGGGCGGGCTTTTAAGGGGCTTCTGAGGAAACCCTTCTTGGCGCTCTTTGTCACGTCCCCTGTACCTCGGCTCTTCCATTCCCCTCCCCTCCCCCCTTCCCCATGGAGAGAAGAGACTACAGTGAGATTTTTATTATATGCGATTAATGGCTGCTCTGCTCTTTCACCCGAGTGACTAGTTTCTCTTGCCGGGGCTTTTGATGCCATGGTGCTTCCTCGTGGCCCTGTCTCTTTTGGGAACCGCCTGCCATGTTGCACTTGACGTGGTACTAGCAGAGGGTTTTTGACTCTCGTAGAGACAGAAACACACTTTTATACCATAAGATAACATCAGAAATTAGTTGACTCGTAGCGGGGTTAGTGCCGTCAGTGCACCTCACTATGTGCGCTGTAGGCATTACTTAAGGGTCTTTGCTATGTCCCTTCGATACCTAGCTGCACCCTCTTTCATTCTTATTACTGAACCCCCGTTCATATTCTCTTCCATCTGACTTTCCACCCAATAACAATTGTTTCATAGTGCAACTGCAAGGTTTTCCGCATGTTAAACCTTTAAAACCTCCATATTGTCAGTTTCCTTTTCAGCGCTGAATGACTTCATAGGTCCCATCGGTTGGCCTTTGGCCTATATTGTGTTGAATCAATTCTACCAGAAATTAGTTCGAGGGAGAACAGTAATTGTCCTTCAATAGCTTGGCACTATTGCCACGTCCCAAAAATGGCAGCTACGAACCAAGTATAATAAGTGTAACGCATAACACTGGCTCACTGAATAAGTAATGCGCTCTGCCGCCGTACAGGAGACATGCAACCCTTTACTATTACTTCTTTCCCTGGCGTTCTTTATACGTGTGTTCTCATTCATGCGTTTACGTAAGGTAAACACATTTCGGAGCTCTTGTGAGGCTTTTCTCGTCTTTTTATTTTGCTACGCGCTCTCGCTGACCTGAATTTGCTAAGTCTTGCCAAGTGTCCGTTCGAAACCCTGATGCTGCCGTCGCTCTCATTTTGTCGAAGGTGATGCAGATGTTGAGGCTGAGGCTGATGTTCGTCTCCAGAGGAACGCCTTTTTTTTCCTCTCTTTGTCTCATTCAATTTTTCGTCTGTGTTACTGTTTTTTTCCTTTTATTGGGCTTGGTGGACTCGAAGGGTTGTAAATTTGATTGAATTTTCATCTTTTTATTCGATGAAAGTTATTACACACACAAAAATAAAAAAAAAATTAGAGAATACTGTAAAAATAAAAATTAGAATAGGGGAAAATAAGACTAAGAAAGACGGGAGCGTGTGTTTGTGTTGTATGCTTCAATATGCAGTGTATCAGTTGTTTCTCTCTCTCTCTCTCTCTCTCTCTCTCTCTCTCTCTCTCTCTCTCTCTCTCTCTCTCTCTCTCTCTCTCTTTCATACATTTAAGCAGCTTGATATTGGATCCTTAAAAAAAAAAAGCAGACCCGACTTCGACCAGGAAATGAGAAAGAACAACATGGCAGGGCAACGAAGTGGGGGCCAGAGATGCGTGACATTAAGCCCCCCCCCCCCTCTCTCTCTCTCTCTCTCTCTCTCTCTCTCTCTCTCTCTCTCTCTCTCTCTCATAAAAGGTTTTCCCGTTTTGAGGGTTACTGTTTTTGCGGCGCTCTCGCACGCGTGAGTACGTTAATGCCTGAGCCCAAGGGCGTTCTTTCCTTATTATACCTGCCACGTTCGACTGGTTTTCTGCAACACGAAGAGAGAAGTTCTTATATTCAGTTTTCCATGTACTTCACTTTTTGTCCAGTAATACCTCGCTGGCGACTTTTTGCATAATGCTTTTTGCTCGTCGTCTTGCGTAACTTGTTCTTTTTCGTTTGCTGAACTTGATGTATAATTTAATGGAGTCGTTGAGCTGTTTTCTCTGTAAAGTGTCTGGACTCTAGGAAGTTTTTTATTTGCAATTTATTTGAACACCATTTTTTGGGAATCATATTTGGCCTTATGTATTTTCACTCTACAATTTCTTCGCAATTATCGCGAGGACGGGTCTTAAATACATTTGTAACTATCGAGTGAACGTTTTTGAAAGTAAGAATTAAATTCGGTACCTGTGAAGTCAAGAGGTTGGATTTCCCTTTTTTTTGTATCCGGGAATTTTAGTCAATACCTGGAATGTCTCTCTCAGACCCATGTGCGTGCTAATTATATAAAAGATAAGCGATTCAATTTTATAACCCTTAAATCTTTTTAGTGACATTTATACTTCGTTGAGAGTTTGGGCGTATCGAAAAAAAGGAAAAAAAAATGAAAAGGAGATTTTTCAAGTTTTTATAGATTACCATGAAAGATTCTTTTTCTTTCTTTTTTTTCTATAATTTCTTGTCTGCTTGGCTATGTCTTTTCGCGGCGTGTTTTTGTCTGCAGTTGCTTTTGGTCCTTGTTGATGTAACAAGCACCTTATCCACCGGGCCCTTCCAGCCTACATTTATCAAAGAAATACTTGTAAATTTTTGTGAAGTTAGCACGCTAGATGTCCATTATTTTTTACTGAGCTTTCTTCTTTATTCATGCCGGTTTCTAAACTTTGAAAATCCTGTCTAAGACGAGAGAGAGAGAGAGAGAGAGAGAGAGAGAGAGAGAGAGAGAGAGAGAGAGAGAGAGAGAGAGAGAGAGAGAGAGAGAGAAGGGGGGGATACTTTTTTTATTCATTTAATAAAGTTCACCTTTTACCATAGCGAAACATCCGTATGGTTACATAGTTTTTGTTAGTTTTTTTAAACTTACCTTTATGATTTACAACACATTTTGTGACCCTGACATTCGCGCGCGCCCACGTATGCTTTCAAATGCCAAGACCCACTCACGATTATTTTTATGCTCCTAAAATTACATTACAAATTTTTTTTATTGCCTTGACTTCCTGGGTGTCTTAAAATCCGTAGAACGGAGTTAACAAATAAAACAATTTTTCTTTCGTTCTTTCTCCATCGACGATGTTTGTGCCGTAGTTATTTCTCATTATCTGATCGCTGTTGTTTTATCATGATATATATATATATATATATATATATATATAATATATATATATATATATATATATATATATATATATATATATATATATATATATACATATATACATATATTTTATATATATTCTTATGCTGTGGTTTTCATAATACAGTAATCTCCCCGTGTGTATTTGTGTGTTGTGTATACTGTATGATTTTGTGTTCAGATACGCGTATACCGTAAAAGAGTTAGCATAGGTAAAATGATTGCACTCTGTGTGGTTTGTGAGAAGGGACGGAGTGCGTGGCGTTGAGAGAGCATGGTAGGTGTGTAGAGAGAAAAGGGACAGGGCAGTCGTTGTTTGTGTATTTTCAAAACTGCTGAAGTAATGCATTCCATTGGGACTCGATCAAAACACTGTGGTTAGACCTACCACGTAGATAGACGCCCATACAAAGGGGCCCACACTCAGAGACCAAAAAGCGTTGTGGAAAGGAGCTGCGTTTTTCCGCTCCGCGTCTCTCTCTCTCTCTCTCGCTCGCTCGCTCGCTCTCGGGATTACGAATGTCCCGTTTTAATGTAATTGATATTTTGGTAGACGATGGTCACTCATATTCTTTAACTGTTTAATTCCTTAGTAAATGTGTCTGAGTTATCTGAACAGTGTATTTTATTAAGTGTGTGTGTAACGGCGCCTGGTTAAAGACACGAAGCATTTGGTACCAAGGTATTGTAAACATATATAATTGTGGGTTTCTAGTGCACTAAGAAAAATATTTAGAGTGGTTTTATGTAAAGATACCTTTTCACTTTTTAATATTTTTTCGTGTTATATGTTTCATGCTTTATCTTTTGAAGAATTTTTCTTTTATACATATGTGTTTGCTATTGCCTTAATTTTTGCTTTACATTTTTTGATATTTAATCTTTTGCAGAGTATATTTCTGTCTCTTTTGTATCCACATTTTTATATGATTGATTTATTCGCCTTATTTTGTTTAACACGTGGGAATTAATTTACTTACAGTATATTTCCTTTCAATCAAGTTTTGTTATTTAATCATTTAAATCTTTCTTGAATAATTTTTGATGAATTAATAAATTAATTTCTGATTTAATTTTGACTGATGATTAATTCAGATTTAATCCAATTTTTCAAGTAATAATAAATTTCCCTGAGACTGTTAATGTCATGTATAATCATTGAATTTAGAAATAAATTTTTGTATTTAAAATATTATATCAGAGTTTCATTCACTGACCCACCAGTAATTTTGATTTGAATTAGGGATAGAGTGGTAAGTGAGATGTTTTCCTTCAAGTAATTGAAGTGAGCTCGAACCAGGGAAATGAAATAAATGGAAATATTTGAACTTTTATAATGTTAATGGAGTGATGCCCTTAGATTTTACCTCACACCTGTTTAACGAACTTAATCTGCTTTCTTTCATGATTGATAAGTTTTACAAGGGATCACTGTTGCCTTTAGAGAAATCAGTCGTCTTTTATGTGTGATGAGGGTTCAGGTGTCTGGCTTTTGTGAGGTAACTATAATTGTTGAATAAATGGTAAGTTTGGTAATCAAATATCGAGCACTTAGATCCCACGTTTGATTTAAAGAACAGACACTGGACACTCCGGGGTCACCATATATAAATGGTGCACTAGACTGGACCATTTCCCCCATATATAAATGGTGCCTTAGACTCCGGGACAATCACTTAGATATCAGGTTTGATTTGAAGAACAGACACTGGACACTTCGTCACAATATATATATATATATACATATATATTTTATATATATATATATACATATATATTTTATATATATATATATATATATATATATATATATATATATATATATATATTTGCAATGTATGTGTATTGACATATTTTTATCTGTTCATTTATTAATTTGATTTATTTTTCTTTTCTAATAACGGATCTCTTCCTGTATTTCCTATTACCTTCTGTTTCATCTATCAGTTGAATACCATATTCGTTGGAAGCTTGAATTTCTAATGAATGACTCCTGTGGGCGTGTTCCATATGAATAATAAGGTTCATGTTTTGAATAATAATAATAATAATAATAATAATAATAATAATAATAATAATAATATGTAGGAGGTAGTTCTCGTTGAATGTCGACTAGTTTCGCCCTCCTCGTTAGGGCATCATTCAGGACAGGATCGCAGGACAGTCAACGACAAGTAATAATAATAATAATAATAATTGTGAATGAGAGAAGAAGGATGCAGCATAAGTGGATGACAGTGTTCTCTGGTTGAAAGATAGATCAGAGAGTTTTGAGGCTGTTTGGTCTAGTGGACAGAGAAGAGGACCTACATTTTGGGAACTTGAACAGAAAGAAGCGGGGGACTGAGAAAGAGGTGGCAAGCTTGAGTGAGAGAGATGCTAGGAAGTAAAGGCAAATGGTACCTTCCGAAAGCGCAAGGGTGCACATAAACGCTGAGTGGATTAGTGCTTTGACGTGCTGCTGATGGGGATTTTATGTAGGTAAATAAAGTTGCTGACTGTTTTTGAATGGAGCCAGGTGGCTTCCGTAAAGCGAAATATGAGGGTAGCATTGCTTTTTTTTTTTTTTTTTTTTTTTTTTTTTTTTTTTTTTTTTTTTTGGTAGTGTAGTCACTCCTCTCATAACCAAACTTCCTGCATATGGCTTCACTCCTTCCCTCTACAAGCTTATTTCCGACTTTTTATCTAATGGCTCTATATTTGTCGTTGTTGTTGTTGTTGTTGTTGTTAGCCGCGCAACATCTGTTCCGTTTCCCGTCTTAGTGTTGTTTTCCTTTTTATCACTGACCGTTTTCAGTCTACCTCATTTCCTATCCATAATTTTGCTGATAATTCAACTCTGTCCCTTTTTGGTTGGCGGTGATTGGTTTAGATTGGGCTGTCCTTAAGCCAGCACGGGGTCTTGTCCCACCGCTGCCCATAAGTCTTGTAAATGTGGAATGGTGTATTGGGCTCGGTGTGGAAGTACTTCTGAGCTTGGCCCAGTTAAGAGCCATATTTTATCTTCACTTCTCAACTCTCGCGTCTTTTGTTGATTGTAATCAGTATCTAGTTGCCCTGTTCCTTCCTCATTCATTTAGCTCACCATATGAACTAATTTGAGTGGATCCTTCCTGACGTGCATTTCTGTAGGTCTCTTCCATACTTTCTTTCGAATAGGATGAACATGTTATTGGAGCTCTCACTTTTACCTATATTTTGGGTACCCAGGCTCCTCCTGACTCTGATTGTCAACTCATCCCTTTTCATTCGCACCTTTTTGATGCTTGTGACCATAAAGCTACAAAAGAAAAGAAGATGGAAACATGTTAGTTATTATTCATGCAAACAAGATCAAACTAAAATACCAGCAGCATTGTCTGGGCGACCTTTCCTGATTTATTGAATCAACCAGTTTGTCTATTCGGGGAGCTGTTGATGACAGAACTATCCTTAAGTCATCTGCTTTCAGCGGTTCATTGACTTGTCCTTATTTTTGCTGAAGTGCAGAACCTGGTTCCCATAGATATTTAGGAACAATGGGAACAAGCACTCTGAACGCACGTTGAATAAGAAGTGGGGGAGAATCTGAGTTCTGTCAGATTCTACCCTAAAACTAGCAGAGAAATGAAGATCAATCAGCTTCTCTTATGCAGGGTCATCATTTTTCACTTTTAGTACGGTGGTAAAAGGTTTTGATATCCTGTGACGTCGTATTTATTACTGGTAACACACTAGCTTCATCTCTTATGATCAGGTATAGCGTATCAATACTCAGACTTTTAGTGTGACATCTTTAAATACCCCCTAGACGGTAAATTGACTTGTGGTCGAGAATCACGGCTCACTTGTCTTAGAGAGAGCTTGTGTTATTTAAATGGCCAAAGGGGTCCTTCAAAAATTGTGTTGTTTAGATATCGAGCAGTCTTTTCTTCTGCTTTGGCATTACTTCATGTTGGGTGCCTCTTCTGTTGTCTCCTTTTGCGATATGAATAAGTCGAAGGCACTTCGTTTGACCAGCAGTCCGAGTCTTTGGTCAGCTCTTGATCATTTTCTTGCGCCGATGACCATGCTTGGCGTGACGCCTGTTGGCATAGTACTAAAAATCAATCGGTCCTCACCCCCCCCCCTCCCCTCTCTCTCTCTCTCTCTCTCTCTCTCTCGTAGCGCATGGTGATGGCTACTATTTGCTTTTAACATTCTACTCAAGTACATGACGAGCCAGTTATCATGAAAGGTAAACCACCTTTAACCTGTGAGTGTACCCTTCGTCCTTTGTGGTACGTCTTCCTTAGACTTTCTTCTTATCCTTATCAGAAGTTAGTTTGGTAGCTATCGCAATAATCGGAGGTACATTTGTTCTATGATGCAATATGCATGTCTGTGATTACAATTGGTTTCAATATAAATCTATAAATAGGGTGTTCCATTCAAGTTCTCGAAGATTTTGCGAACTTGTAGACTCCCGTCATTTGCCGTTTTCTTTGTTAAACCTTTCACCTTGGAAAGTGCGCTTGTCCAGCCTGTCCCAAATGTAAATAAATACCCGTTTTTAATCTTTCTTGACACCGCTCTGTTCCTGTGACTTCTAATAACACTAAAGTATTCCAAACAGTACCTGAAGTTCACTTCTTCATAGGTTTTCAATTAAACTACGATATTTTAGAAAACTTATATATTAATTCCGCAAGGAACTGTTTATTCTGGACCATCTTCCGTACAGAACAAATGTTTGGTCACGTTCTGTGCTGGACAGTGAAGAGGCAGTCTTGCAATCATTCTTAACATTCGATAAACTAGCATGTGACTCTGGTATAGTAAACAAAGTTCCGCCATCTGACTTTAATAATTATTTCGAGGCTCTTTAGTCTGAATTACTCACAACAATTCCCTTTTAAAAATTGTATGTGTACTTTTAAGCCTTTGTAAACTTTGCAATTTTGTTATCAGTACAGCTGAAAAGGACCTTAGTGAAGGTCGAAAGCTCCTGTTCTGTATTTACTCACTTAAATTTTGCTGTACAAAGAGGCTTTTTCTTAACCATTCAAGAAAAACACGGAGAATGTGTTTTCATCATTTGGTCACCAGTCGTCTTTGTAGTGAGGTTCCTCAGGGTTCTTTTCTGTCTCCCGCTTTTTCGTTTTCGTATCAGTTACCTCTTCCAGTTCACCTCTTCGCCCATGCATGCTTTTGCTAATGATTTACGCCTCCTTGCTCTTCTACTTTAACCTTCCAACCCGCTCTTGCTGCTTTCGCTCGGTCTTGGATTGCATTTCATCTGCTATATCTGATCTTGAGTGCATGTAAACATCGATCCCAAAATTTGAAAGTTCAACACCTATGATGCACTGTTTCTACCGATTCCTGTTTCCTCCCTCATCCAGGTATGGGAATTATTTAACGGATACAACTTGCGTCATCTGTCGGGATTTTACTTCAAATTTCTTTGGGAAAAAGCACATACTACACAATAATTCAAGCTGTTAATCTACTCCTTTAAAGTGGGATTGTAGATGTCTTAGTTTTGTTAAGTGTCCATATTAATTTAGATAATCATTCTTTATTTTGTGTGGGGGGTGGGGTTCCTACGTTTTCCCATATGAATAAAACAGTCCTTCTGAACAGTGACTTTTTTTTTTGCTTCTGTTGATTCGTCTTTTTAGTGTACCACTGAAAAAGATTCCCTCTTGTTCTGAAACAGTCTGTAATCACCCACCAGTCCACCACTTCACTTTTATGCTCTTTTGAAGTCAGTAGTCCTTGGATAGCTCAGGTCCGTGACTTCCTTTCCTTCTACTGCCAAGCTTTCTCATTTTTCAACTGCTTCCGTTTGTCTTGACTACAAATGTTCCATTCTGAGAGATATGAATCTGTTGCTTCCTTCAGAGTTCAACTGCAGCCTCTCCTTGCTTCCCTTGTTGACCTGTTTGCTTCGTGCGTAGGCGAGATAAGGGCGTCGTGTTCCTGGGAATGATTAACCTGGTTATTAGTTAACTGTGGTGCTTAACAGCAAAGGGGGAAAGGGGCATGAGCCTGGCAACCGCATCCCGAAATATTTGTTAGAAACCACAGGATAACACCCGCTGGTGTCACCATCTCTAAAAGGAAGAGATGTCTAGTTGTATATTTTTTATATCTTATTTACTGTAGGTATATACATACATGTGTACTTACAGACGTTCATGTAACCATAATGATGAAAAATAGGCAACTTAGGCCAAGTAATGTGTATCTCTTTTATAGCAGTTTTGCAGAATTATGATCTACAGCACAGGAAAGAAATTAATAACAGTAGATTAACCTGATCTTCAAAATCCGAGCACCAGCCTCACTTTTAGCTTTGCTGTTTCATGTCCCTGAGCTGGGTTAAGTTAGTTTTACGTAATACAAAGTGTATCTAGGAAGCAATAACATCTTGCGGCTATGAAGCAGCTGTTCTTGAAGAGAAGAATCTATTTCAAAATTTTATTTCAAGATTCTTGTACATTACTTCAAGTTGGCAGTTTTTGGGAGGTATGAAGATTAGTACCCTTTATGAACAAGGCTGTCGATCATTAGGAAACAAAGAAACAAACGAAACGAATTATACGTAAGACAAATCATGGTGATAAAATGATATAACAACTCGATCTTTGCCTAACATAGGACTAGGGATTTGAAGGACTTAGTGATGCTTATTGATTTTTTTTGTTTTGTCTCTGTTGGTGGGTCAGTGTCTATAGGTCTCCTTTCATACCTTACCCCACTTAGGATAAGAAGGGTCTGTGTTGGTCTGGGACAAAGGGCTGTTTATTCTAGATCAGCCAGCTAACCTTGCGAATGCAAGACTCGTCTTTTTCTCTTTAAGTACATTTTTATTGCATATGCCCCAATGTTTGAAAGCTTATCCAGCTTAAGCAGCTTATTCACGGTAAATATTCCTCTTGACATTTATATGTTCATTAACCCCATTTTTCGAGGGCGTGGACTTTAATCAAGGTCAGTGTACTCTCGAGATAAGGCGTTTATCATTCTTAAGATCCTCGCGCTGGGTAGCCATGACTTGGCTTCTGTCTGCGTAAGATAATGGTTGCTGTGCATGATAAGTTCGAGCAAGATACGAAGGTAATACGGGAATGATCACCGGAATGTCCTTGCCCTTTCTAGATCATTCCTGAGAGAAAACAGGAGACAGTGACTATTCGAATTCTGGCTTTAATATTGTATTAAATTATAAGACGTACTGGAGAGGAGAACTTGAAACTCGAGTTTCACGAATCCTCGTCCTTAGGAAATTGATTAACTCCAAATATCTAACGTAGCGGAGAAGTAGATATGATCGCAAATTAAAGTATTATGTTTAGCGATAACGGATGGCCTTTGGGCGTACTGAGTCTTAGCACTGTCATTGTCAGGTGCAGCTTGCTGATAACAGGGACTTGTAAAAACTTATTAGTACTACGATCTTGAAGTGTGACTTTGATAATGAATATTTGCCTCTTGAATTCAATATCAAAATGCGCTTTTCGTTCTCTTTCGTACGAGATTAGCCTATACTTTCCGTACTTTAAGTTCTTGTACCTTTGTAATGTTTTGTTTTTTATGACTGATTTCTCTCTCTCTCTCTCTCTCTCTCTCTCTCTCTCTCTCTCTCTCTCTCTCTCTGTGTGTGTGTGTGTGTGTGTGTGTGTGTGTGTGTATGAGTGTGTGCTGTATCTTAACATTAACAAAGTAACTAAAAGTAACATATTCATCATCTGTTAATTTGTTTATATTCACCAATCTGTATTTTGATTTTCAGGAACCCCGAGATGGCTGAGGAACTTGCTCGGGTCTATGGGAATATCGTGCGTGTTCTTCATAACCTTGATGAAAGTTCGACAGTACCTCCTCCGGATCCTTTTAGCCTACAGAGGGTGGATGTGTAAGTGGACCGACTCTTCTACCACTACTACTGCTACTGCCACTTCTTCTTCTTCTTCTTCTTCTTCTTCTTCTTCTTCTTCTTCTTCTTCTTTCAGATAAATGTAAACTACTTCAAACATTGTTATATAGGGATGATTTTCATGGCATCTATGGGTTGTTTACTAAGGTACTAAACATTTTTTTTTGTATGCCTAAAATTTCTTGAAACTTCTTCCTCTTCTCCTTGAATTTGACTTAATGTTTTTACTGAAATGGATGTTTTATTTACTGAAATGTTTGTTTTTGTACTGAACAGTTGATATTTTGATGCTTCCTGGTCTTTCCTGCTGTCCACAGACGAGAACGTGAGAGAGGTCTCTTTCAAGACGAAGCTGTGGGGTCTCACCGTCAAATTTGTGTCTGGGTATCAGCCATCTCTCTATTCATGCCAGCGCTCTCTCCCTCGAATGCCCGTCCCCCCTTTGGATGAGACCCTCAGTAAGTGTGGGTTTGTTTTACCACTGTTGATCCAGTGCTTAATTAATGCATTAGGGCTGACATTAACAACAAGGTCAAATCTCATAGTTAATATTTGCTCACAAGGCAAAGCCTCTGTTTGAATAGGAATGATTACACTATTTTAAAGATTAGTTTATCCTCTCTTTTATTTCTTATTTTTTACATCTGTGGTGCCAGACCTACAATTTCTTAAAAATACGGTCGTCTTCAGCCTAATGACTGTTTTTTGTTGAAATATATTTCCTACTTATTATAGTGGGCTATAGAGATTCCATGAGCTGTAATTCTCTTTAGCAAGGAAACTAGTCAGAATTGAGTGGCAATCATTTTTTATTGCCATCCATGAATCATGCTGAACGTTAATGATATAAAAAAAAGTTTGATCAAGTTCCAGTATATCATGAACATTTATCCTGTTTCTTTGCTTTTTGTTTTCTTTCTTTTTCTAATGTACAGTTCTTGTCGTGTAAGTGGCTGATCCTCTTGCGTGGTTAATGGTTTTTGCATATTCGTTTTTCATTCTGTATTTTAGTATTTAATTGCATTTGAACTTTTGCATTTCCATATATACAACAGTAATTGGGTTTTTTTATAAACTGTACAAGTGCATCGTCTTGCAGGTGATACAGCGCTTATCAGTTATAATTCCTTATGTAAGTTATTCTTATGGTCTAGTGAATTGGGTATTAAGTGGTATTTGTGGCTTAATATTTGTGAGAATGACAAAGTCACAAGTGTATAATTGACATCACACACAAACACACACATATATGTATGTAACTATAATATGATATATATATGTTATATATATAATATATATATATATATATATATATATATATATATATATATATATATATATATATATATATATATATATATATATATATATATATTATAAGTTAAGTTCCATGACTCCTGAAAGAATTTAAATTAAGAACATAGAATTAGAGGCAAATAGGATAAACATTCATAACAAAACAAGGTAGTATAAACCAACAGAACCACAAACAATAATGTATTGACAAAAACAGTGCGTATTTACATTTACAATAATTTCAATAAAAAGATGAGTAAATCTGACTGTATGTCATTATAAAAGTGCTGGAAGAAACTTGTCGATAAAGTGGAGCCTGGGCACTTTGTAAGGCAAAAAAAGGAACCCACCAGGTTTGCCACAACAACTGGGGGAGGGCAGTCAGGATGAATTCAGATTTATGAAAAAACTAAGAAGGGAAAGATTAGGTCAAGAAGGAGGCACTTTCCTGATAATCCACCAAGCCACTTTTGCTTTCTCATCAGCTTGTTCTACACACTTTTCAAAAAAACAGGAGAGTGAACAAAAAAGGGGAAAATTGCCTGACTGTACCCTCAAACAAGAGAACTCAAACCCAAGACCATGGAAGGCCATGGTACAATGGCTATGGCACAGTCCAAGGTTGGCGGACAAGGTTTGTATTCAGAGTATCCTTGTCTAAGAAGGGTTGCCTGCCAAGGCTAAATAGTCTCTCCTACCCTAACTAATATAGGCAGGGACATCGCACCCTGAAGTGAATGTTGCTAAGGAAAAGCCACATTAACCCACTACCCTAAGTTCAGGCCAGTACCTTTTCCATTCATTTCCCACATTTTCCAATTAAAGCTAGTCAGTGTAGCATATTCACATTTGCAGATAATAGTTTCATCAGCATTACAACTTTTCCTCGATAGATGTTTCTGTAAGTGTCAGAATATTCTGTATGATTTGAAAGCCACATCTGAAAATATGCTATATTTAATATTGTACAGTACAGTATACGTATTGCATTCCATAAAATTAATAGCTTCTTGCTCTCCTCTTTGTTAGGAATTGCCATCATATACTGGTAATTTATTACAGTTTAATTATATTATCATGTTATTTATATCATAAATAATTATCAGATAATTTTCTGATAAGATATATCAAAGAATGCTGGTAATAACTTAGTAGTGTGATATATATGATTTATACCTTAGATAATCCAGTCATAGAATATAGAAAATCCATTGCAGTATTAACAGTAACACTTAACTAACAAGTATAGAATTCACCTGTCATTTGTATCACCTATCATGAATGACCAAGCACATTACTCAATCTTATAAGCTGGCTGAGCTATTGAGTTGAATGATGTAGACATTTTAAAACCAAAATATGGTGCCAAGAAAGGGCATCTAGTGAGTGTAGATGATAAAAATGAAGGAGGCTCAAATTCTTAATTATTTTCAGGTAAATTATTAGAGAGCTTGAAACCCTTATGCTCTGAAGAAGAGTACAAACAGTACAAGCAGGATGCTGCAGATTTTGAGTGCACAATTGGCTGCAGGCTTCAGCGACTTCTGTATCTAAAGTCATGGTGGGCACCCAACTATGTTTCAGACTGGTGGTAAGTTTTCACTTTCACCCTTGGTATATGAGATTCATTTAAATATTTATAATGATAAAATGTAATCTCCATGTGATTCCTTTTTGTTGATATTTTAACCTGAAGCAACTACTATTATGAAAATTACTAGGACACCTTTTTGGAATTTTACATACTTCTCAACAATATAAGATACTACTGTACCGTGTTAGGTAAAATTTTGCCATTCTACATTATCTATTTTTCTAACTTGTACAGAGTGCTAGTAATATAATTCTTGTATGTATTGCATCCAAGCTTCCATGAATTGACAAAAAGCTTTTGTGAATCTTGTATAAAACTCTTATAATTTATTGATTGCTGAGCATAAGCCTAAATTTGCACCTGCACTAATTATTGTAAACCTGTGATGTGAATGAAACCAGGGAGAAATATGTGTACTTGATGTCTCGACTGCCCCTGGTCATCAATTCAAACTACTATGCATTAGACCACTATACCTGGACACCTACAAACAGACAAGTAAGATGTGATTCCATTCTTTTTTTTGTATTGTGTGCGATACTTGAAAACTTTCAGCATTTTACTTCAGTGAACATTTATCTCCTGTGATTTGGTTTTTCCCCCTTTATCTCTTAATAGTGCCTGGTCTAATATTCTATACTGTATATTTATCTCCTGTGATTTGATTTCCCCTCCCCCCTTTATTTCATATTAGTGCCTGGCCTAATACTGTGTACTGTACTGCATTATGTTAGGCACTGATATTAGAATTTTGATATAGCTTTGTGTAGTTCGCCAGAGTGCAATTGGAAAACCAGTATTTTAATTGCCATTGATTCCTGAAGATGCTCAGGTTAATTTGAAATAATTTTTTGTGTACTTTTTCAGTTTGAGATTTATAGAACATCATGCTTTTTCAGCTTTTTTAGGACATCATGCGTACATCGTAGGCTCTTGTTATATGTTTCGTGTTCAGTGTTTTTATCAGATTCAAATATGTGTCTGTTATATAAACAGTAACATTCATAGCTAATTAAAGCAGGTATTCATTCTTTTTTTAGCTGCATTAACTGCCTAAAGATCTGCTGTAGTGTAACACCTTTGATTTGTGTAAATGTTGCCAGCAAAGTACGTAGACAAACAAATCTTGGGCATTTGTGTTAAGTAACAGAATGTTCCTTAAGAGATGTGTACCACATGGGTATTTATCCTTTTTTTGGGAACACTAAAATGCATGGACTCACTGAACCAAGAACTTGGTTTTCTTATTACATTGCCAGATTTAAAATCTGTAGTGAGCTCTTGGTAGTACAATAATGTAAAAGACTATCTTTTATATTTGGATATCTTGGAAGTGTGGTTTCCATGAATTCACCTGAGGTTTTAGTGAGTTAGTCGCTGAAAGATTAAAACGAAGCATTGGTAGTCCTGCCATATTTAAGATCAATTGTTATAGGGAGTATTACATAATGTGTTTACACTAATGATGAGGATCGCCATGGGATAGTTAGTAACTCTTGGTAGTATGGATCTGTCTGATGCAAATCAATTATTATTATACCTATAATTATCCCAGATCATAGTAACTACCGTGACAAATCTCTTAAGGACATCACTTAGGATTCATTTGATAGTAAATGGCCTAAATTTGTGCTGGTTCTTCTAAATGTTCACAGAAGAATGATAAGGAAAGAAAATTAAAACAAAAATTTTTGGGTCAGGAACATTTTCATCAATAGTCCTTGATCATCATTCCCTAAGAGATTATCAGTGTGTAGTCAGAAAATTTAAGTATAATATTTTATAATATGCATAAAAAACTGTGAATAGAATACCAGTGAATGGCGTACTGTAGATAATACACTGCAGTTTGCAGTTTACACTATGCTGATGTTTTATACCTCTTGATTAAACTTTTTTTTCCAAATGAAAAAAGTTAAAGTCCTCTTGGGCCTTAGCTATATCTTTTATGGAAATCAATTCTTTAATTATTAATAATCTGATTTTCACTGAAAAATTGGATCACTACAGAAATGTATAATTTTAACTTGCTCAGGAAGTGCTTCCAGAGATCTACAGTCCTGTTTTCCTGAAAGTTCTATTGTAGAACAAGTCAAGTACTCATTTCATAACATATGTAAATTGTTCAAAAGTTAGGAAATGTGCTATATCCCCTCATATAGGCACTGGAGGAAATTAGAGGAGAGAGGTTAAAGTAACTGAGCAACACATTTGAATGAAGGAAAGAGAGTAGATGGTAAATAAGGTGTAAAATGCTTAAAAATTTTATACTGAAGGGATGCCACAAAGGAACTTGTGTACTTTTTAATGTAAACTTGTAAAGAATGTGGTACTCCTTCAGAGGGATTATCTTTGGAAGGATGTCAAAACTGAAACCCATAATTTTAAATGAATGACAAAAATATAGGGAATAGTGAATCCACCAGTAACAAAGTAAAACAGATTAATCATTGAGGAATATGCATTCACATAACCAAAAGTGTCTTGATGAAATTATTTAGTTTCATTTTGGGATAGGTCATATTTATGCGGCTCGTTTGCTGCACATTGCATGCTACCTCATGGGGACCATTCTTTGAATGTAGAGAATATAACACAACATGAATAGTAAAATGTATTTTACATTACTGCTCTAATTAGACCAATTATGAGTTACAGGTTCTGACACAAATTCCTTTAAAAAAAATTTGAAGATTTCTAAATATTCTCTGTTTATACAGTACTAATGAAATATTCCAGTTTAATATGCTACAAAATATATTTCTATACTTCAGAACAACTTCTCTATTCATTGAGAGTGCAGAATTTTAAATCGGTGTTATTAAACTCATTAATAATTGAGTACTGTTCGTAATGATAAACCATTGAGTAATAAATAATAAATCATTAAAGTATAATATCTCTGCTATCAGAAACTAAACTCTGCAATTCCACTTTTAGAAAATATGTTAAGTAGAACAGTACAGTCTTTTTGCGTATTTTCTTACTGTTAAATTCTGGTACTAGTTTAGTTGCTGGTAAGTCAGCAAATAAATGTCAGTGAACATTTAGACCTGGTGCTTTTGTTAAATTAATGTTATGTTGTGAATCCTGTACCATCAGAAATATTCAGTATGACTGGAAAAAGCTGAAATGAGTTGAAACAAAAGTTTTTCTTTTGAGTGCTATTTTGAGCTTATGACCCATGTGGTTAGTGCTGTAGGTTAAGTGGGTGAATGGCCCTGACCTTGTTTCCTGTACCCTGTAATCTGTTTAATCACAACTGTTTTCCCCCTAAATATAATGTTCAAAATAAGTTACAAAGCATTAGTTTTTCGTACTACAAATACTTTGTATTTTGTTTATATGAAGATTTTTCTCTTCTCAGACAGTAGCTTTGTTCTTTTGGTACCAGTAAAAAATATTTTCATATTTGTGATTGTTTCTGTTTAGATTAGGAATTGTTTTCTAATATAAATTATAAAATTAAAATATAATTGGAAGGCTTTTGGAGCTTAGTTTCATCTTTGGGTTGCTTAGTATGGTACCCCCATGTTGTGTAGGAAAGTATCAGGAAAGATTTAAAATTCAAAGTTGTTAGTTAAGTTCCTTATGTTTGACATGTTTGAAAGTTAGTAAGTAATTTGATCTTTCTCAGAGGAATTGTAGCTTGTCAAAACTATATGCTTGGAATTAAAGTTTATTGGGAACATAGCTTACTGTTGATTACTTTTATCTTGTAATATTTCATAGATGCTTTTTAATTTGAAAAGCATACTTTTATAATTGAAAAAGTCATATTTGTACAGATATCAAGAGCAGCAAACGTTGTGAATTCAGTTTTACAAATCAAACGTCAGATTGATAGAGAAGAGCTTCAGCCCCTCCTGCTTCGCAATACAATTCCTGTCTGCATGGCTCAGTATGAACGACTCTTTTCTACTGTCAGGTAACGTGTTCATAGAAATACCCTATTTTTCATTCTTTTATATTACATACAAAACTATCCTCCTTACTCTGAAATGCATATATTGCTAGTTTCATATAACAAACCTCAAAGATGGACTTTTAACAAATACTGTAGATGTTTTCCCTTTGGATGATACAGTATGGATTTTATACCACAACCCGTTTTCATCCTTTTTTTATTATATTTTATCACCATTGCACAATCTGTTTTTATATTGAATGTTTATGCTTTAAGTATTACCTTTGCAAAATTGATTTTTAATTATACAGTTGCCCATGCAAGAAAATGGAGGGGAATTTGATCAGGTATGTTCTTACATTAACATTCATGGTGGAGGTAAGATCATATTATGAATAGGCTCAGATCTCAAAGATCAAGATGGTTTTGACTTACGATGAGAAGTGAAAGAGTGGAGAAAACCCATTTTCCGTCTTGATCCATAAAGGGAAAATGTAACGTAACAATGTTGATGAAGATGATGATGGGGTAGCTTTGTTTTCATGCATAGAGGTTATCCAGAAAAGACTTGATGAGAGAAGCTGTTCAGACGTTGCAGTGCCATATATGACTTGAGCAACTAATCTTTATTAGGGAAAGTGGGCCAAGTTTGATGGTTGGTTAATGCAAAGGATACTGAATTGAATTACTGTACCCTTTTCCAGTAATTTAGGCCGTTTCTTTCTCCATATGCAGAAGTAGTAATCTTTAACTGCAATTGAAGGATACTGAGTGGCTTTTTCTTGTATTTTTCCATGATGGTCTGGATTTGAGTGCCAATTTGGTCGTGGGCCTCTTGAATCATTTTTACTCTTTGACCATCAGAATGGTTTTTATTCTACCTCGTATCTCTGCAGAACATGTCATTTAGGTCTGTACCTTACCTGGAAATATAACTAACTTGAAGAACTGGTCATCTATAGCTCTTTTCCTCTCCCTAAATTTTTTTGCCAATAGTACAGCCTTTTAGTGACCCAGCTCTAACAGTTGCTCCTTTTGCCATCCCTGCTTTGCCTACTACTTCGTTTCCTGGTGAAGACTTTTTCATCCCATTGTGGCTGTTAGAGTTCATCTGTAATGAACTTGGAATTTCACTCTCCTTCAAGACACTCATCACACAGCTCATAGGAAGAAACAAATTTTAGAGAGTAAGAACTCTTTCTAGCTCCATCTATTGATTACTGGTGATTACTTTGATGTGTCAGATTTGATTTATCACTGTTGAATGCAAGAGTACATGAATTGTGTGCCCTTTCCATGTCTTTTGCCTTTAAACATGATTTGGAGCGTACTCCATTCTTCTTCTTTTATGTGCCACTTTACTTTCAGTGGATTTGTTTTTACCTTCATCGGATATATCTCATAAACATTGTAATGCTTTCTCATTGAATCCAATTGTCTTGGGAGATCTGGTGTTACCAACTGGGAGCTAACATTTATCTCCATCTTCACTTCCAAAGGTTTTCATCTCTAGCACTCTTATGACTGCTGGAGTTAGGGTAACTTTCATCATACTTCATGTTGCTGGTGAGTGCCCTGTCACATATTCATGCTCACTATTTGCGAGATGTCAGTATTTTGCATGCACATTACAATGACGTCTTGAATTCCTGAAGATTTACCTTTTTGTCTTCAAAGCCCACTAATCCTCTAACACTGACATTATTGCTATTTTGTTCTCCACCTAAATGGCAATATATGATGACAGCCAGTGTGATTACATTACAAGCAGTGTTTTTATCACAGAAGATTTCTCATAGTACGGTATTACAAACTCATTAATCATAAAATGAGCATCCACCTCCCTTTACCTTACTCTTACTTCTGATATCTTGGCAAACAAAAAGTGAGTTAATGCAGGCATCACATGGAGGGCTGGGCTTGCACACAAGCTGCCTCTCAACCTTTATTGACTGACCTGAGTGTTTGCAAGTGAGCATAGCCTTGTGAAATAAGGCGACATATGATTAATGAATTTAGACAAAGTCATGGTTTGTTTAATAAAAGCATTGTATATGTACAGTATGTCAAATGTGTATCTGCATAAGTCTAGACATTCTTAAAATGAAAATAAAGATATATTTTATATGGAATTATTATTTAAATCATGCAGTGTGCATTGATCACTTACCTGCCACATCACCCCAATCTTTTTATTTTAAGGTACTGTAATTGATTTGGAATAATAGCATATAATAGCTACATTGTACTTTATAGAATTTTTAAGTTGGACAGTTCAATGAGATTTTAAATTTTTATTTTTCATAGATATTTTCCTTTTCTACCTCAGAGTACCTGGTAGGGAAATTGATGAGCTTATGCATTTTGACTCAAGAGAATCTCGACACATTGTAGTATGGCGGCAAGGGCTTTTCTACCAGCTGGACATGTATGATGAGAAAAATCAGATCCTATCTGTCACTTTATTGGAAAGACTCTTCCAGGAAATCATAGATGATGCGGATAAACACAAAGGTATAGGATTCTTGGAGTGCATTTGGAGAATATTTAAATGTTAAGTAGTTTATATTTAAACTGAAAGCTTTATTCATAACTTTCCTACAGAGATGAATGATTAAAGACCTCTTAAGAATAAATTAAAGTATTCTGCCAACCTCTATGCAATAATCCCTTTAATGGAAAGTAGTTTGAAGCATGTAAGTAATATGGTTTAAGCCAGTTCCATACACCATAACTAGTGTGTTCATACAACAGATTTTTATTTTGGCCTTTTAAGACTTACTATCCAAAGTATTGTTTACATTTTTAAAGGAAGTGACATGGTGATTATTGGTAGAGAAGTCACCTTTCAGTAAGCTTTGGTCAAGGAATAAAGTTTGGTTTCCAAGTATGAAAATGGATGCAGTTTATGGTTAGTTTCTATAAAACAAAAATTATTAAATTTTTTCCTCATGTTATCTACCTTATAGCAAGGACTACTACTGGAACAAATGAGGATATGTTGAATTTTGATGATTATCATTGCATATGCCTGTGCCACAAGAACATAAAAAAAATATGCACTGTATTTCCAAGTTTTGGCTTTTATAATGAGCATAACAGCAAATATTTAATGATATACAGGCAGTCCCCGGTTTACGACGGGGTTT
>JANJGK010000038.1:28334168-28409168 GCA_039081455.1 Macrobrachium rosenbergii
TTTTATACATAAGGAAAAATGGATTCAAAGTTTTTAAGACTTTGAACCCCTGTAAAATTTTTATTATTAGAGGTACTGCAAGAGTCCTTTTTTAGAAGAAAGGTCTTTGAGGACAGAATAATTTGAAAGCAAAATATTGGCCTCTAGTGGGTAGGAAATTTGAAAACACTCTTTTCCTTAAAATTATTTTTAAAATTCCCTTATATAACAATTTTCCTTTTGCAAATATGTTATCAGAACAACTAGAACAATAATTCTGTTAGATAAGCACTCTGAGCATCCAGTATAATGAAAACAAAATTTCTCATTATACCCACCAAAGTTTGAAAACCCCCTTAGTCAGAAACACAAAAAAATGCATTTAGATGACTCTTGAACCTTTTGTTTCTAAATCTGTGCAGAATGTGCAGAAATAAACTCTGTCCCTTATCCCACCCAAGAACAAGAAAATAATCACTGAGTGGCAGTTTCACAGACCTATTTTTTTTTATAAGTCAATAACGAATTGGAAAAAAAGACAAGTTTTATAGAAATTACTAGGATGTGTTTTTCTTTTTCATTTTAGAGTGATTGAAAAGAGGTATCTGGAAAATGGCCAAGCTATGCCACCACCTAAAACATTTAAGCAGAGCAATTTCAACCCACCTCGTCGTATAATCTGGGACATTACTGATGCACTGGAGAAAGAAATCACAAGAGCTTTTGCATTTAATCAGAAGGTTAGTAACCAAAATCTGGAAAGGAATCAGTTTCCAAAAGAAGAGCTTGTTGGCCTGAATACTTACTTGTCATGGTTATTGCTGTTACTGAATTTTGTATATTTGGTATAGTTTTCTAATGTTTTGTCAAGACTCATCTTGGTATAATCCCAGAGGAATGGTGGATGGGAGGATAGGTTCCTTATATATGGGTTGTCGGCTTACAGCCAAATAAGTGCTTACCGTATTCTGAATTTTGATCTGTTATTGCATTCTACTGTTTCAGCTTCAATATAGCTGCCAGTCTAGATGATCTTTCCATTTGACTTTGCATGGCTGGTGTAGCAGGGGCGGTTTGTGTGAAGGGGAAACTGATTTGATACTGTTTGGTGTTGGTATTTTGGCTTAGTAGCTTTACAGCCAGTGTGGTGCTTTTCATTTTGAAATTTGATTGGTTTTTGAGTCTTGCTGTTGAGTTATCCCCAGTATCACTGGCAGTTTAGATGACATTATCTTGCATGGTTAGTGTATAGGAGATGTAAGACGGGTGGTGAGGGGAGAGCTGGTTTGGCACCCAATAATGTTGGTGTGTTGGCTGAGGGGTTTTGTAGTTAGTGTAGTGCTTGTCATTCTAAATATCACTGGTGGTCTAGACAATCTTTTTAAGTGACTTTTCTTGGAGCAAGGATGGGTTGTAAAAGGGAAAACTGGTTTAGCACACATTGTTGTAGGTTGGTTAGTCGAGGTGGCTGTGTGGATTGTTGGGACTGCATCCAGAAAAATTTGGGGAAAATGAGATGGAAAGAGGTCTTTGTGGATTATTATTATATTATTATTATTATTATTATTATTATTAATGATGGATTTTTCTTCATCTTATTGAGAGGACAATATAATTAACTTGGTATATCAACCATAATAAAAAAAATGTATGAAAATTTTCTCTACTGCATTTCAATTTTTTTATTAAGTTAGATACCCCACTTTAGTAAAATTTTGTGATCTTCCATTCCTGGATTTAAGTCATACTAAATGTTGAACCAACCTTTAAAAGTCCTTTGCTTTGCTTTTTTTCTTACAGAACAACAGTGACTTGGACCTTGAAATTCGCAATCACTGTAGGTTTGGTAAAGGCATGATCAAGAAAGCCAGAATTAGCCCTGATGCCTTCATTCAGATAGCACTTCAGTTGGCATATTATCGTGACAGTGGAAGGTTTGGAACCTGCTTTTTTCTTTATATAGCCAATTTGAGAAATAACTAAGATGAGAGAAGTTAATTTATGGCACCGAGTTCATTAGTTGAAGTAATATGTTGCATTTGAATTATTTCTAATATGTTGCTTTTGAATTATTTCCAGATTCTGCCAGACGTATGAGGCATCTGCTACAAGACTTTACCAGAATGGACGAACAGAAACTGTTCGTTCATGCACTGAGTATACCACTGCATTTGTTCGGTAAGCAAAGGAGTTTTTTTTTATTAGAATGTTACACATGATTCTGTTTTTCAAGTTAACATTTTGACAAAGATGTTTTTTGTATGAATACACTTTTCTGGTTATTGATTTTTAATTTTTGTTTTTAATTCTGTTTTTCAACTGATGGAAAATATGATAGAGGTATTTATGACAACAGAAATTATAAATTATTTTGTCAGATATGTGACTAGTAATTATTGCATACAATTTAAGAATAAATCATGAAATGTTGAGACAGTTAACCACTTCTCTTTGAAGCATATGAACTGAAATTATGTAAGAGAAAACGTCCTTATAGATCAGATTTTCAAGAGTGTCTCAGCTTGCGTGTGTTGATATTTGTAAACCTAAAACAATTGGTAAAATTTTGCTTGTGCTTCCTATACACTTTCTGCTATGATTTAGCTTACATATGTTTGTAACCAAATGCAATATATTTCCACTTAGGCTGTAATACCTAAGTACCACCTGAGTTCTTGTATCTCAACTTCAGAGATAGTTTAATAGAGGAATATAGATTCTAATCCCTTTTCCAGTTGAGTTATTGAAGTTGGTTTAGGTAGATTGGATATAGTTGAGCTTCCTTAAGATGCTTTCCTGGCATCAGAAGTTTTTTGGAAAATGTGCCCCATTTCAATCAAAGAGTGAGAATAATTCCAGTGATTTTAGTTTTGTTGTCAGATTTTCCCTTGCAAATTTATGCGTTACAAACCTCTGAACCAAGCTCCATGTACCTTTGTGGAAGGTCCTACCATTAGCTCAATCTTAATCAATAGCTAGTGCTCCATGGTTTCTTATTTTCCCAGCTTTTTCCATTGTTGTTTTGGATATCCAGATACGACTAGAGCAGAACTAATGTTAGTTATCTGTTGTGAATATACCACAACTCTTCCCTTCCACCAGTTTTACATCTTGTAATGTAATTACTTTTGAAGTGGAAGTTAGTTCCTCCTCTCCAGCGCCATCTCCTTCTTACAAAAATGTGTGATACCACACCCCTTGCATTGTAGGGATATAATGTTAACGTATTCAGAATTTTCCAAAGGGGCTCTTCATCCTCTTAACCATGTTTTTAGCTACAAAGGAGATTTCCTAATCTACACTGGCAAGTATAAAAAGGAACTCAAATAATAATAGGCATTTTTATTTTCTGTAAAAATCTATAGTAGTTGCCCATGACACTTTTAAAGTATTAGTAATAATGTAGTGTTATTTAAACTTAATAGCATCAACATCAGTAATACTGTTAGTAAAACACCTCCATAGCATAACAGTGAAATGAATGAAAGACCTCTGATACTGAGTACCATGGCAATGTGGTACTTCGGTACCTTGTGAAGCCGACTCTCTTGAAAATCAGTTACAACATATACTAGTAGAAGATAACCCAAGAGAATACGTTATGTTGTTAATTTGAATTAAAATTGTTGCCAGGAGAAAAGGAATTCTTTCAAACACTTGTAATTTAAAATAAAAAGCATGAGAACCAGACATTTAAACAAGACAGTATTTCAGCAAAGATGTAACAGAAGATCTAGAGCAAGTGGCACTAATATTATCATCTCACTAAATGTAGAAAACCTTGCAAACAATACCTGGTTTTAATAAGATAAACTCTATTTTTATGAGCTGTAAAAAAGAATATGTCGAGTTACCAAATGTTGTGAGATATACTGTATTATGAATTATCAAATGCAGCGCTACCTGTGCAGAGCAAGCATGGATTAGAAGCAGATGCAAAGTCAGTTAATCAGTAGTCTTTGTTATACTGAAGTTGAGCCTCATGCCTTAATGACTGCATCACTGATTTTTTTAGATCTGTTAAGACAGCAGTAGCTTCATTTTAGGATGTATGTATCATCATCTGCATATTTGACAAGTTCTTAGTCATTATTTCATTGATGAACCTTGCAGAGCAATGGTCAGTGGGAAGTGTTCCAAGACAGAATTGATGCAGCTCCTCCGAGATGCAGGTGAAAACCATCAAAAGCTGTATAGGGATGCCATGAATGGCCAGGGCATTGACCGTCACTTGTTTGCTTTATTTGTTGTATCAAAAGGACTTGGATATG
This sequence comes from Macrobrachium rosenbergii, assembly GCA_039081455.1. NCBI lineage: Eukaryota > Metazoa > Arthropoda > Malacostraca > Decapoda > Palaemonidae > Macrobrachium > Macrobrachium rosenbergii. The sequence continues at coordinate 28,338,419 of JANJGK010000038.1, forward strand.
TAAGTTGTTACAAGTTCATTCTGTATTTCCTTCAACAATTTACAGTAGTTATTTTGTGGAAACAATTTAATGAATGTTATCTTAATGCTATAATTGATATTTTTTATTAGAACTATATGTTAAGTTTCCTGAGTTATTTTTTCACAAACCAAATATTTTATTTGGAAACTTTTTAACATGAAATAGAAATATAGTTATAAATTTTCTACACAAGCCATTGCCTTTGACCTGGGCAGACAATAGTTTAATGTAGGTTCTTTGCTTTGTTCATTGTTTTTCTGTTTTGACATCCATTTCTTAGAAGAAAAAAAATTAAGATCCTTTCTCCCTACTGTCGGATGGTTATAAGGTTTCCAGTAACCAGTAATGTTTAATCATACTTTATTTTTATAAAAATATAACAACAAGCAAAGACTACAGTAAAGTTATACGAGATTGACAACAGTAGTTCTGCTGGTTTCCTTAACCTCTGTGCTTTTAGTATTTTTTAATATATTACTTCATAAACACAATTGTGGAGTTATTCTCTTAAAGAATTTCTGCTACATTTGCATTTCTGCTACATTTGCCATTATGAGAATTTAACTATTGGATGTATTGTTCAGCACAATATTATTTATAAGTATAAGAAATTATAGTGTCTGGCTTATAAATTTTATTTGCCATCTTGACAGTTGAAATTGAGCCTTCTTTTACCACACACCAGTTACTTATAATTAGTGCGTATTCATGATTTTTAAATGGATGAGACACAAGACACTCTTGTTTAACATACAAAAGAAGATCAGTGGTAACCTTGCCTCTGTTCTTATGGATCCCATGCTTCTTAGCATTCAGATGTCTCACTTTCTGGGTGGCTGTGATGTTGCACACAGCTTGAGTAACTCAAGTCATCATAACAGATGAGTTCAAAGGGATTCTTATTGTTGGCAGTACTTGCAGAACTTCGTGACGGGGTTGTCCCTGGTCCCTTCTCCCTCAGAATTTCTGTTCTTTACACATGTTTCAGTTGGGTGAGGACCCCATCTGCTGGACTTTTAAGTAGTAGGAATTTGGTCTGCAAATGTAAGATCGCAATAATTTTATCTTAGTTACAGGCTTTCTATGTGTTCAGACTTTTGCTCTTCATGTGAGAGGCAAGACAGTAGGACAGATGAGGGACAGTATAGCTAGTGTAGCATATAAAAAACTATAGGGACTTGAAATCGGAAATCTTTTGTCCCCATGTGGTCACAATTTGTTTGGGTAAAGTGCAATGAAGTTAAAATAATTCCAAGGTTCATTCCGGGAAGAAACAACCTGATTGCACACGTCTCAGTAGAGGGAGTCATCTCTTTTCTTTGGAATTATTGCTTCATTCAGACATTTGCAAGGCTCTGTGAGAACTATTGGACACTAGCTTATTGCATTTGTCTTGATAAAGGCAGTGTCAAACACAGTTTGGCCTTCAAAGACCTGTCAATGATTTCAGTGGCTCCTTTCTGTCTACAGCAAGAATGGTTTACTCAGTTATGTCTCTGATAGTAAATATCCCCAGGAGAATTGCTGGATGGGGGAGGCTATTAAATTCTGCCATTTTCATGGGAACCTGAAGATATTAGATATTCATGCATGGAGGTAAACTAACAAGGTCTCATATCTAGAGGATATTCAGCAGAAGCAAACCAGTTCTGTAGTTGGTGCAAAGAAAAGGGGTTTGATCAGGTAAGTGTGAATTTTCCTACCTTAGCTGATAATCTTACACTGAGAGCAAAAGGAAAAAGCCATGGGATTTGGTTAGTGAAGGATATAGGTTTTCTCTCGAGTCTTTGATCTTCATGGACTAGATGTGAGCCGTTCAGCTGGGCTTAAGTTATGATGTCAACATTCTGAGAAGCTTCTTCAGAAGTTTAGTCCCCCAAATGCCTTTTAACTTTAGTATAGAAGAATTTTATACAGGCTTTTGCATCTTTGTGGTGAGTCAGTGAATATCATGTTTTCTCAAGTAAGGATACTGATTTTGTAGCAATACACAAAAACTTCAGATGGCCAGTCCACTTTGCTCTTCGCCATTCCATCTTTCTCATTCCATGCCAGAATTGAAGAGGACATAGTACCTTGTGCAGTTACACCTATGTAATTTCTTCCCTACAGGGTTTTTCAAGAAGCATGTGATGAGGAATGAGATTCATCACAGGCCCAGGTGGGCTATCTTGAGGGCATGTGGTAAATGTGATGGATTACAAAGCAGCATTAGTTAAGGTGGTTTTCCATGAAAAAAGAATGTTCTCTGCTTCTTTATTATGTAAATGTAATTGATGATGGGTACTTTGTGGTATCAAATAAGCTTTGTGACATTTTACTTGATGTATGTTTACATAAGTGGTTATATCTCTACTCTTCAGCCCCTGTAGTAGGCAGGACAGGCAATACTTGCTTCAGTTAAGGTCTTGGACTTGGTCAGTTCATCAGCCTTGCCTTAGTGTTCAGGTTATCCATGATGGCATCCTTCAAGATGTTGACTTTCCAAGGTTATTTTCATCCATGTCTCGCTTGACTGTTAAGTGCTTATTCCTACCCAGGAACACTGTATGGATTAATAACTACAAACATTTCAGTGCCACTGTCATTAGCAAGGTTCCTCCTAATGGAGCCTAAAGGTCCAAATCAGCTAGTTCTGGGTGGTTCAGCAGCTCAATCCTTCCTGCCTAAATTGCAGATTGGGCTAACTGTAAGTAATGGGTTGGTGCTGAAGCCAATCTTATTTTTAAAAAAAATTCCTGCCTCCCACCTCCTTTGATCTCTCACAGATAATGGTCCAGATTACATGAAAAGTGATAATCTTGAGTCTTGACTACTGGGGAACCAGGACGCCTTAGTGCATGCATGACTGCTGCCACTCTTGATTTGTTGTTGAACAAGAGAGTTGAGCAACTGGGCATTCAAAGACCATGAAATTTGGTTAATTACAAGTAATTAGTTTGCATGACAATTATTTTTTAAATAGTTTGAGTTTAAACATTACATATAGATACAAAATTTTTTTTTTTACCTTGTTGCTACTTATGCAACTAAAAGATGGCTACTTTTACAACTAAAAATGGTTTAATAAAATAAGAGCTGATTTCCCCGTGTTAATATATTTCTTTTACTTTACAGGAAAGTAAATTCCTTGAGGACATTATAAAGAGGCCATGGACCCTATCCACATCCCAGCAGCCTCAGCAACAAATACAAACAGATGCTCCAGATATCAACTTGGAAGTCTTCAGGAAAATGGTATGTAAGAACCAGAACTGTTAAGAAGAAAATAAGGGGGACACAAAATGACAATGGAAAAAAAAAGTAAATGCATGTGACTTCTACATGAAAAAATAGATAAGGAATTAGAGAAATTCACGGAGACTTCTTGTTTGCCCTGGAATTCCAGGCTCAGAATCTCTTAGTAAAGACTTTGTTTTGGGTCTCTGGTTATTGCTGCATTGCCCTGCTCTTTAGGGGATTTCAAGTAGTGCCTCCAGCAGTTTGCATCATTTTGGACCTCTCACTTTTGTCCATCTCATCCCTAATTCATAGGAATCAGACTCTCAAGACTTTTGTGTTGCATTTGATAGATTATGCATAGTTAATATGTTGCGGGGGTCTCCTCACTCAGCTCAGGTGGCATTAACCCTGAGCACTTTCCTCTTCTCTGCTGTTTAGTTGTACCAGGGGCTCTCCAGTACCCTTAAAGTAGTTCTTTGGCTGGCAACTTTCTTTTACATGCTTTTATCTATGCTTTTGGAGCAGTATTTACAGATGTTTCTTGTTGCCTGATCATTGTGGCAGGTTATGCTAAGGGATTCTAGTCAGTCATCCTCCTTTTCTTGGTTGCTTCATCCCTCATCCCTTTCGCACACATAGAGGAGTCTTTTTTTCTGCAAGTAGCTGCCTTTATGCTTTAGTTGCTTGGTCCAAACTATCATGGGTTACTTCCTCTGTTATAATCATGATTTATTGAAGCTACCTGGATTTAGTGGCTGTCAGTGGCTTCTTGCATCTAAGGTTTCTGTTCACTTCAGAGGCTCTTCTGCATTGTCCTCCCTCCTACAGTGCAATTAAGGTTAATTATGATTAAGGGGTTTTTGTATAAGAAGCAATGTTTTTATAATAAAGTAAGCTTTTAAATTAACCCATAAATCATAATTTTCAGTGCTCTTCTCCCTTCCCCCTACTGTTTTACCCAACTGGAAATTTGGAGCTTGGTACATGAATGAGAAGCATTAGTTGCAGGAAGATGGACTGTGAATTGGAAATTTGCTGCGAGTCTTTTCCTTTTTTTAGCTCTTCAGGTCGGTGTGACTGGGTTTGTTGCAAATGGCATAAGGCTAATTATGATTCAGGGTTTGTATAAGATCTTGTTTTATTGTAAGAACATTGATTTTCATTTTTACAGTCACAAAAATGTGATCCATTAAGATATAAAAAATTGTTTGTTCTGTTAGTCAGGTAGTTAAAGACTTGTGCTTAAAGTCTAATGAATTTGGTTAAAAAAATGAAGGTGAAGTAGCAGCTTTAATTTACGTAAGTTGTTTTGAGAAATTGGCCTCTAAATTTGGAGCAGCCTGACTTTGGGCAGATGCATATTAAAGTTACTTTGACCATGAATTCAAGGCAGGTGAGCCGCTGCTTTGGTGCTGTTGTCTAACTTTAGTGGGGAATGGGTGTTAATAAATTGCTATGGTACTTTTCATTGTAATCAGTTTAAAAAAACATCATACTGTTTTGACCAAATACACATCATCCACTCCAGTTTGCAGGAATGGTTGTGAAAAATAACCCATAGTGAATTGCCTTAAAAGCCTGTAAAAATAATTTACCAATTTCCTATTTTGTTGTTGTTGTTTTCCCTTGAACTAGAAAACCGTAAAATTAACAAAAATTACTAGCAGAACAACTAGAAGAGCTCTTATTAACCCCTGTTGAAATTGAGGGTAATGAACCAGGGAAAACAATAAACATATCCTTATGCTACACATTGTTAAACCTTATACCTAATTTTAATTATGTACTATGGAACACTAAAGAAATCCTTTACAAAATACTTTCAAATGGTGATGAAAACTGTCCAGTTGGTGAAGATGGGAAATATCAAAGTGTGGATTACTATTCACTTAACCTAGGGCAAAATAATGAAGTGGTGAAATAAAATGGGAAAATAAAAATGATGAATGTAACATATATGTTGAGAATATCCTTACTGAAGATTAGGGAGGCAAATCTCAGTAAGTGGCTAGCAGTTCATCAAGCACAAAATGTGAGACCTGTTACTCTTCTTTTGCATTTATAAACAAAACATGGATGTGTCTGGGATTTCACCGACCATAAAATTGGACCACTGTGTTAGTAATGAGTTTGTGATAAAACAAATATAATTGTGTTATGCATTGTATTTTGATTTATATTATAATCAGTCTTATCCATTTTTTATTATTTTCTTCACTCTGTTTTATCTTTTTTTTGGAAGTTAATATTCTTTTAGGGTTTTAAAATAGTAAACATTTCTTCATTTTGATTATTAATAGTAACATTGTTTTCAGTTCCTTGGAGTATTTTCAGCTGAATATTCTGTTTTAATGTTATAACCAATATTGCATTACACTTTTCTAAAGATTGTATTCATTTTCCATTATGTAAAGATGATGAATTATGTTAACTTGTGCATCTGCCAATGTAAATTTGTAAAATTTCTTTTGGATTTTTACTCAAGAGTTGTGGCATTAATTGTCATTAACAAATAGTATATTTTTTAATTCGATATATGAATTTTTTTCAGTGTTCTCCAGGAGGTGGCTTTGGCCCTGTGTCAGATGATGGCTATGGTGTTTCATACATGCTCCCAACTGAGTACAACATATTCTTCCATGTCTCATCAAAGAAGTCATGTTCCTCCACAGACACTAGAAAATTTTTAGACATCTTGTTCAAGAGTATGGATGACATGAGACTACTTTTTGATAATTCCAATCTTGAAGATGATAACAGCTAATTTCACGCTTTAGGTAAATCTTGCTTTACATAATTTAGCTCCTCCTTTTCATATATCTAGTTTAGAATAATACTCAAGTCTTTCATTATTGTAAATGTATACTATAATATACTTGAAAGCAATATCAATGCAATTGTTAGGAGAATATTTACAGCATAAAAAGTAGGCTAAAGAACTTAACAGTTCTGGAAATTTTAGCTTAAGCCTACTTTCTTACCTTAACTTGACAATCTTCATATTCAGCCACTATTCTCAGGAAAACAAGATTTTGATTTTTCAGGTATCTTATTGCACATTCTATATGAAGTATTGATGATAAATGTTTACTGATATTTAGAAAACATTGTGTCAGTCATAGAGACTGGCAGCTTCTTTAATTGCAGGGCAGTATAATCATTCCATACTGGACAATTATAAGCTGGGCTGTCTGTGTAAGACTTGCTATTAAGTAATGCAGGGTTGATAAACAATTTGATGATTACATTGGTCTAGAATTAGATTCTGTAAAGTGTGCTTTATTTGAATTCTATAGACAAATTATTAATACAGGAAGTAGAATTCACTGAGCAGTTGATATTTAAAAAAACTTGCAGGTACTTTTAAGATATTGTTTTTGATGTTTTAAAGCAGCATTTTGGTTGATTTTTAGATGTATGGAGACAATTAGACTGAACCCTACATATGCTGCCTCTTAAATAATTTAACTCAGTCAAGTACTAAAAGTATATTCACTATTTGAAAACTACCAGAAATACTGTAAGGAATCATCATAAGAATCTTTATCTTTGATATTAATATGAAATGGTTTTAAGAGAATTTATGGGGTACATTACAGGAAATTTTATATCGGCCTTCGATGTTAAAATTGGTGACCATTGAATGTCAAAATGAGTCATACATAAACTATATAGTGTGGCACACACATATTGATTTGTGAAATAATTCTACAAGGTGAGCTGAAATCAGACTTTTCAACTTTTTATTAGAAGTTTTTCATGATTACTATAACTGTTTAGCCAGACCACTGAGTTGGTATAGTGTTGAGCTGGCCATGGAATTTTAGGTAAATAAATTTGGCAATATGGGCTTGCTCTTTATCAGAATAAATATTTTGAAGATTCTCTACATATAAAGCAGTGTACTGTATTTTACAGTAAAGATTTTTATGGGTTCTTTCTTTGATATGCTGTTGAAGGAAACTACAAATGGAAATGTGAAATCTTCAAAATTATTTAACTGTAATTTCTCACTGGGTAAAAACCATTGTTGTACTACTATGTCAACTGTTGCTGTTGCTCTGCGACAGCACAAATGCTAATACTGTAGTCTTATAGTACTTATCAATTTTTTCAAGGTTATTTACTGGTTTGAGAATTAGTTTCTTTCTTGATTCTCAAAATACTGTACTTGTAACCTTTTGTTGTTAGATAGTATGCTGTGTTTTTGTTTTGCATGCCATCCTGTGTTAAGTATAAGCCAAATATTTTACATATGCATTTATATCCCTAAAGCTGAAAAGCCAGAAGACTCAAAATTAACAAACTGGCAGTGAGATGTTAGCTACATGAGTTAGTCACCACTTCACTCATTGCAGCTTGTTTTCTACTGGTCTAGGTTCATAAGAAACCTATTATTATGCTTTTGGTTTGCTTCTGCCTGCACTTGTGAATCTTTGATGATTGTTAATCGAGTAATTCCCAGTATTTTAATCACCTTACTGTCAGTTTTAGTGAATGATATTACACACTGTCAGTTTTGGTGACGGTAATCCATTTGTGTTCACAGTATATAAGCTTTAGTGTCCTTTTTTACATAACTAGTTCTGTAGAATCCTACACATCCATCATTAATAACAATCCATGGAGAGATATGACTAAACTTTACAGCCCTTTACCAACTTGGAGGATGTGAGATGAGCAATACAATGATAGCAGACAGTTGGAGTCTGATGCGGAACTGAGGATTTGTGCTACACACTCAGGAATGCAGAGCAGTCTCCAGTTGGCTATGACATTTTAGGCAGCCTAGAAGATAGCTTGCATGAAAGATATTAAAGTCTGTTACATTTAGAGAATTGATGAAAAATTTCATTTCAGATATTTTGTTAATACGCTTTGACTGCCTTTGTACATAATGTTTTTTGCTGCCTGACAATGTTTGTGAGTATCTGAATATTGTGCTCTTTGAATGATGTTAAGTCTGTCCATTAATGATTCCTTAAGCTTATGCTTACTTTTGTATCTCAGATAGACACTTTGCTGCATTATTGATTTGGATCAATCTTTGAATCTTTGTATTGATCTAGATAGCATTTATAAAATTCTAAGGGGTATATTTACATAAGAGTTATGTGTAACAATTTCCTTGTTTCCTCAGATAGAGATCCATAGTCTACATGTAAGCCATTCTCTTGACTTAAAAGATTGGATTCATGACATGTGAAAAATAAGTAATAATAATAATGATTTGGTCCCACCCCCTCTTAGGTGTACGTATAGGACAGTAGTTTTACCTAAATTTTGACCATTTTAGTCTAATTCCTTGTCAAGAAGTCAGTAGAATATAAAAAATATAGTGAACAAGTTTGCATATTACACAATTGAAATTATTTTAAAAAGTATTGCAGTTTTGTAATGGAAAATAATTGATGAGATATGATAGTGTGTTATCTAGTGCTTTCTTTGAGCACATTTACTTCTGATGGGTTATATTTGTGTTGTTATTTTACTTTATCCAGTTATATTGCATGTGGTCTATTCAAATCGTATTATAAAATGGGAAAATTGCAATCATGCATCATTTGCTTTCTGGTAATCTTAACAGTCTCTAAATCATCTGATGATTGAGTTTTAATGACATCATTATTACTGTGTGTTGCTAAATGATAGCTGACTGAGTACTGTGACATCCTCATTGCCAGTAGTTGCAAAATGAAACATAATTCAGATACATTCTTTTTGTAAATTAACGTGGCTAGGGTAAAAATGCAGCTTGCCTTTATTTACACATGCAGTAAATTTCAAATAAAGTATAGGTGTGATTTCACATTTCGGATGTTGCTTTCGCCTATTCCCAAAATGTTTTGCAGCTTGCATATTATTCGTATCTTTAGCTGCAGGCACAACCTGCAGTGGAAATTGGTCGTATACTTTAAGAATTGCTTCAAGGATGAATACAAATTTATTTTTTTTTACCTACGGAAGATTTTAACAAGTAAACAACTATACTGCAACTCTTCATAAACATGCAGTAGTTACAGTAACTAATGCTCGCACACCTGTTTCTCGATTCAGTTGCTCGTATCAGTACTTGTTGTTTATTCCAGTATTATGCATGAATTGCTAAATGGTTGTTAATTATAAGAAATAGTAATGAATTGTCAAACAAGTCATGTCATAATGTATGACAGTTAGTCAAAAGCTAATTTATATGTAACATGCATTGTCAGTGGAATCTACTAAAACTGAGCGTGTTGAGGCGCATTTAGGTATGATGATGGATCATCTGGGACTCTTTTTATAATAATTCCTATTACAGTACTGTCAATAATAATAATCTTACCAGTAATAATATTAGTAGTGGTGTTTAAGTAAATAATATTGTTAGTCAGGCTAGGTAGCAATGACCATCAAGAGTAAAACTAGCCTACAGTAGTGAGCATTTGGAATAACATTAGTTAGACCTGGGGGTGATTTTTTTGGAGCCATCCTTTAGAAAATCAAAGATTTTTACAAGCACAAAGAAGAAAAAGTTATAGGAGATCGAAAAGGATTTTTGCCATTCTTCAGGCTGGTACTGAATGTTTTGTCTGTGCTCAGTTTGCTTTTGGTAATCAGACCGAGACATAAATTCATTCCTTTTGAGACCTATCTGCAGTAATAGAGATTCATAGTCTATTTAAAATATGAAAATTATATATGTTCTATTCTTGCAAGTTTGATAGACAACCACCACTGTATTTTGGGGTAATTTTCTGTATTTAACTTATACTTTTCTGTCAAAACTAAATTTTTTAAGATAAATACATTTTGGATTCATGTTATGGGATTGAGTAAACTTTTAAAAATTAGGCATACATATTTTTTTAACTTTACTGTCTTGATCGTTATTTAGATTAATGGTTATTTGGGTTAGAATGTGCAACTGTGTGAAGAAAAAGATACAGTTGTAGGTCAAACTGAAAGTTTTTTTGCTCAGTAGAAAGATTGATAAGATGAGGCCTGGACATCCTATTTCTATGTAAAACAAGTATCTTAAATTAAGAGAATGTCATTCATTTAGGTAAATATTTATTAAAAATGCATAAACTTATGAATGGTATTTATAAACTTGATGAAGTAAAATAATCAAGAACTTGAAGCAAATATAGGCAGTGCTTATTACATAGGACCAATTACAAATCAAATTTGGTTTATACATTTCAGTGTACCGTATTTCTATACAGTAAGTCTTTCGTTCATGGGAATTTACAAGATACACAATGAAGCACTTGTCCTTTTGCAAGTTATGCCTCTAGACTTGATATCCTGTATAATGCAATAATGAAATTATTTACATTTTGAAGAACAGGTAAGCTTGAAAAGAACTAGAAAGCAGAGATTACCATGCCAAATATTTAGTTGTGTGATCTAGTTTTTTACTTTATAGTTTCATAAACAGTAAAAATTGAGCTCCATGTAATATCTAAGTCATAAATAATATCCATGTATTGAAAAAATATGTAACAGCTGTAGGTTTGTAAATAAGGTATTTATTACAAACAAACCCTTTAGGCCAGTAATGTGAAAACTGAAAATGTTAACTCAATGGTCTGATTTAGCTATGCAGTTATAGTAATAACAGTCTATGTTGTCATTAAAATCATCTTGTGCAATTTTGTTGAAATTTTGTACTTTGTGACTGTTGACCTTAATTTTTAAAAATTCTGTAATTTTTATATAAATTCTAAATTTATTATAAGAAACAAAGCCTGTAGTGGAACCTTATGAAAACTCAGTGGTCTGGTTAAGTTACATAAGTGGTCTGGTTAAATTATCTAAGACTTGCTGTAATACTATTTTAATAATAATTATTGTTTGATCCTTAATTTTTAATGCACTTTGTAAAAAATGCTGCCAAAATGCAGTAATTTTATTTATAAGTACTGTGCTGCAGTACTTATAATTAAAAGGAATTTTAAACTTTGGAAGTTCTTGCAGTTCTATCTTGAATCGTTAATTTGCTTTTGAACATGCAAAGTGCGATGGGAACCTTGATGATGCACGACAAAGAAAGAAGCTTGATGCTGATGCCCAAAGCAAATTCAATTTGTTAAAATCTGACCCCTTCTTATCCTTCAATATACTTTATTAATCTTCAAAGAAATATATTGTGTGTGTTGTAAACCATAACACATTAACTGATTTTTTATTCTTTTGTGATGTCATGTTTGATAAAATGTTCAGGAAAAACCAGCATGCTAAGTCAGTTATTTGTCAAGATGTGGATATTTGTGAAAATTCTCATTTTCTCATCATTGGCGTATGCAGGGAAGAATCTTTCACTTTGAAAGTTTAGAAAATACTTGTAGATAGCACAAATAAATCTTATTCCATTGAAAATACGGTATTGTAAGAATAAGAATAGAGAATCAGGAAAGAAGGATCTCATAAATGTATATCAGATCTTTCCTTGATAGTATATATAAGAACCCACAACTACCTTGGGTTATATGTCATGGTAGGTCAGGGACAGATCATCAATTAAATCTCCAGCTACTGTGTTACATTGCCTACATAAAATAGAGTGAAAAAGTGGGGACACCTTGGAGTTTTAGTGGGGATATTGATTATTAAAAGCCTTTCAGTCTCTTAAACTAATGTAAATGCTAAGACTACTGTTTTCTTTGTGTTACAACTTTGCCTTAATCTAAAGATTCAAAAGGAAATTGACATATTTTAATCAAATTATATTATTTCAGCTCTCTATTATATTCAGTTGCAAACGAATGCATTTCAGTGTGATATTACCAAAGATGACCAAAGATGGCTGCATTTAACTCTCCAAAAAGCTCAGAGCTGCGAGATAGATGATATCACCATTTCATAATGGGTACTGTTAACAATACAGAAATGCATACCAAGGGTGAAATTTCTAGTCTAGTGTCAGCTTTCTGACTAATTATAAGGTATGTATACCAAAATTTACACAAAGGATAACATTCACAGTATCCATTTTATTACCTGGATTAATTCATAATGCATTTAATAAAACTTAAGATTCTTTGTTTTTGCAGTTTATTGATTTTTTATAAATTACACAATTATGAATGAGTGGAAAAACAATTATCAGTTCAAGTTTAGATAATTGTAAGTTTGTTTTATTAACTGACAAGCTGAATTTTAAATTAAGATGGACCCTGAAAGGGTGCTGCTACATAATACTGCAGTATATAGGTTATTCCTTATGCATATTTCATCCACGTAGAACATGGATGCAATACTTCATGTAATGATACTAACAAAACACAAGTTATCCTGCAGGTCTGTTTCATGCAGTGAGAAAAATTTGATTTTCTTATTTAAAAAGCAAATAGGAAAATTTTGATGTTCAGCATACTACGAATATTAATTTTGAAGTGTGCTTTGTATGGATTATGAGAAACTGTCTCCAGTGGTACCAAAGAAATCCTAATTATCTTATAAGAAAATGACTGGTCTCTTCATTACCAAAGGAAAGGTATAACTACATATGGATGCAATCAGCAGTGTGGTGTGTAGTTGAACACCTTACTATAATTATAATTGTAACTGCTCTGCATCATAAGAATGTAAATACTTGATTACCAGATTGATACAGTAACTTTTGTTAGGTTTTAGAGACAAAAAACTTGTGGATACAATATCTAATCTATTTATTTTATGCAGTGCAAGACTAATTTTATAATTGATGAAAAATATGTAATTTAAAAATTTAAGGGTTTAGGGTGGTCCCAGCTTCCTAACCCTAATGATAATTAGGGATCAACTGTAAAATACTAGCAGTTCCACATCCAGGTCAACATCAAAATATTCTTGCTATTCATAGTTATATAATAGCACAGTAAGGCAGTATTATTTTATGTTTAAAAAACCAAATTTGGTATAAAATATTTTGTTCTTCATCAAACATTAAAATATTTTGGCTACGGCATGTTATAATGTACTCGGTTCATAATTACTTTGGGAATATAAGTTCTTGAAGAGTGTTATAGCAAGTCCATCTAAAGCCCATATATCTTATTAAACATGATTGTATGTACAGCCTTCACATTAAGGCAAAGTTATGAGCTTTACTGTCAGGTACTGTTTAATTCATGTGATCAAGTCAGTGAACTGCAGGTATGTGTGAGCAATTTTTAAATGGATTGCTTTTCATATTTTGCAAAATTTATTTTTTATAAATTTATAAGTTTATAAGTACTGTACTAATGTATTATTATTTTCAAAGTAGATATTTCACTATTTAAATTTCCTTGAACATTTTACTGGTTGTAAACCCTGATGGCTGCTTTGACAAAAAGTCACACATCAGGGACAGTTTGTAATTTCCAATACGTTTATGTATTAATATGTTTAAAGACTTTCAAACTATATGTAATAAATTTGTATGGTGTTATAAGCAAATGTATACAGTATTTAAGTTTTTAAATAAAAACTTCACTTTCTGTATGAAAAAATGGCAGACAGTGTTTAAGTGCATTGCAAAAAGCTTTGAGTGAATGTGACAAATGTTTAACATTGACAACATAGGATGATTATTATTTTACTCATGGTATTAAAATAAGTTAGAAAGTCGCTTAAGTCTACTTTGTCACCCTCACTCACACAAGTGTTTAATAAGGTAGAAAAGTAGATTATCATGAATTAAACTATTGATAATATGTATGGTTGAACTGTAAATTTTAGGACTTGTCTAAATATATGTAGGACTACAGTATTTAAATCTTTTCAAAACTTATCTTGATGAAAACAGCTAAAACTAATAATCAGCAGAATTTAGGTTTAATTAATGTGTGGAAAAAGATTTGTAGGTCCCAAAATACTCCATATATGATTGTTTTTGTAATTGCTATCTTGATATAAAAATGAGCTACTATAATTCTGATTCCAGATTTTACCTGGTCTTTAGTAAAGAATTTTTTTTTTGGATTATAAGGTGTCTCAGTGTCTTTCATAAATGAAAGGCCTACTAGTTCTTGCAAGTACATAATGCTGAAAAAAATATAGTCGTAACTGTGGTATACAGATGTAAATATACATTACAAGGCTTAAGATAGCCTTGGTTTCATTTTTGCATTTTATAATGTTCCTTCTATATAATATTAACCTTCAGCTGTTAAAAATATCAGGGACAGTGGATGATACAAACAAAAAAGGTAAATATAAGTGTCAGATTACTGTGAGTGTATATACTGTACATATGATATATTTTAATGTTTCTATTTCAAACTATATTAGAATTAGAACTGGGAGTCATACCACAATTAAAAATTTTCCTCTTTGCCTTATTTCACTATTATCTCAGTGTGACAATTTTGTGTAAAAGGATGTTTTACTGTGCTACATATTACTGTAGAATACATTGATTGTTGTTTATTGTGTTTTTAATGGATAACTACTGTATTGAATATAATTTTCAGAATGATTATTGCTATATGTAGTTCAGGATTAAAATGTTTTATTCCATGATGCACCATGTTCTGTTTGGTGTTTTGGAAGAAGTGGAAAATGCACTAGGCAGAAATATCAGCAGAAAGTAGATGCTATAATAATACTTTGTACAATGAAAGAATCCTCATCTTTGTCCAGGAAACTTTTCAGACATTATGTTCAGGAAACAATGCAACAAAATAGAAGTTACCTATCAGATTTTAGTGAATTCTCCAAAAATACAAGCATGTAATGTGCTACATTTGCAAAATAATCTTGACAGATTAGTAACTTAGAATGAGCAGTGAAGAAGTTTGGCCTGTAATTATATTAATATGAATTTTTGTATTTAGCCCAATTCAGTATTAAGAAGTAACCTTATTGTGATTATCAACAGAGATGAGGGAAATTCCATTAGTTAGTTACCTTACAGCTGCAAATTTCATTTATCTATTTTCACTGCCACTGCAGGTTTTTTCTTTTTTTCTTTTGCGATGATGTATTTAGTGAGACATATGCCATACTACATTTCATTTACTAGGTCTTATATTTTTTCTTATTTTTAAAAATCTTTTGATATGCCTCAGTGGACAACTATTCGTCTTGTAAGAGCTTGTGTTTCAATTTATTGCCAACATCTATGTATGAAATGAATTGAAGATTAAATATCTTCCAAATTTTGAAGTAGTTTACAAGAAACTGCTCTTCTACTGTCTTTGTGTCCAGAGAACAACTGCTCTTCTACTGTCTTTGTGTTCAGAGAACTTTTAGTCGTAAGTGTATCTTCTCTTTAGCATTTTAAGAATTATCAAGTCATATAATAGTAAGAGAAATTTCCCTTTATCAAGATTCTGCTGCTACATATATTTAACTCCTAAGTGATAAGGGTTGCATGTTCAAAGACTGATAACTACAGACAGTTTGGTGAATATTTATACTGTATTGACATGGCTACATGATTTTTTATACATCAGTAACATAAGACGATGAAACTTATCAGAAAAATGTTATAATTTTTGTATTTTTTAATTTTTGTATTTTTTTATACTGATAACAATAGGAATTTATATTGATATTTTTTTTATCATTATAGTCTTTAATTTTTACATTTAAAGAACACTACATAAAATGTAAACTGTTTGCATGAAACAGCAACAATTTCACTTTCAGCATTATTCAGCAAATTTTCTTGTACACTTTTACAGTTAGTCATATTAATGTTAATTTGAAAGTGTTCCATTTTAGGCTGCTAGATGCTAAATAAAATATGACTTCCATATCAGGACAATTTTATTTTTTCCTGATTATTGCATCCTTACTGACACCAATACGTACGTAAAGTCAGCTTTAAATATCACAGTCAGTTTGCCTCAAATTCAAAGTTGTGCTACAGTTCAATGCTGTCAAGGTACCCTAGAATGCACTTACTCATTTGTACTGTGGCCCCCTCAAATTGGGACTACCTTTTTTGTCCCTACGTTTAATCCCAAGTGTCCCAAGTATATAATGATATATTTTAGGAGTAATTTATGGATTTTTCCTTTTTTGTCAAAATTCACCAAACCTAATAAATGGGAAAACATATCATAGCATGGAGTGGGGTTGGATCTGAAGCTAATTAGTGGGAACTGTGGTAGAACCATCATCTACCTGATAATGTTCGGACCTGTTTTTTCAGGCTGAACTATTCTGTGCAGCTGAACCACGGATTCCATGGGGGGCCTGGTTCTAGGAATAGCAATACACTGTCCTAGCAAGTGGGTTTTGCTTATACTTGGGCCATACTAATCATAATATGCCATCCCCTTTTAGGGGTAAGGTAGGGACGTGGACGTTAGGGAGTCAGTTCCCACTTGTGCCATTAGTAAAAGATTGAATTTCATAAAAAGCCAATGATATCTTTTCAAGATTTATTTATTTACTTATTCCCTTTTTTTATGGAGAGTAGAACTAAAAATTTCAGTACCCCTGGACTTCATGATGGTAAAATTCTAGCACAGTCGATGACTATTGGAACGTCACTCTCGAATCTTCTTAGTACAGACATGAATGCTACAAAAGAACACCCTGTTCCAAGTAAAATACCAACTCCTAAAGAATCAGAGTGCTTAGAAAATCAAAAAGAAACAAAAACAAATTGGTAAACTCCAGTATCATAACACTGGTACCATACATAAAGGACAATTCTAAATTAGAGACAAGCAATCCTCCTGAAACCTCATCAACACAAGACCACTCTTTATCACCGATGACTGAAAAAAGAAATAACTATCGACTCAATCCAACGCTACTTCATTTTGAACATATTTTTGGACCAATTGGTCCAGATTTTTAGTATTAAAAGCAGAAAAACAAATCTCGCCAGCCATATTAGAGAACAAATTATTAAATATACACCCCACACAAGATATGGAATGTAGACATATCAAAAACAATGGATGGCTAATACAAACAACAACCAAAGCCCAATAAACAACCTTTCTACAAATAACCAACATAAATGAAATAAAAGTAACAATAACCAGCCATGAAACACTAAACTATACACAAGGAACAGTGATGCTCCCAGACAATGATGAAAAAGAGCTCCAATCAAAACAAATCTTAACTGACATCCTTAAATTAAGATACAACAACACACATGACTTGGAATTATATACTGTCCCAAGTAGAAAGGATACAAATAAACATACTAAAATACTCAAAAGAAAATTTACAAACCAGGAACTACCACAAAAAATAGACTCTAAGACTAAATAGAGAAGTTAACCCTGTTGTCCCTAAACCAGACTAAATAGAGAAATTCACCCTGTTGTCCCTAAACCCCTCTAATGTTCTAAGTGTCTAAAATATGGCCATTCAACAAAAAGATGTAGAAATAACGCTGTGTGTGCCATTAACCGGGGACTGCCTGTAACAAAGAAATGACAAACAAGACCATCTGTCGATGGTCCAAGTCATAACTGCTACTATTAGGAAACAGAAGCCTACCAACACAAACCATTCTATCTAAAAGAGATAAATCTCTGGCAGAAGCAGACATCCACACCAGAGAACAGTATTCTAGCAAAAAAGCACAAACAACCTAAAAAAGGTTGCTTTGATTTTATCGCTGTTATAAATATATGAGGCCTTGTGAACATTACCTGACTTTCATGCAGCATTTGCTGAAACTTTCATTATATAAAATGAATTATAAAAGCTAAACTGTTCCATACAAACCATCAGGCATAATTAACTTGAATCAGTACTCATAGCTTGATCCTGAAGGGTCTAAAATTACTTGGCGACAAAAAAATGTCCATGAACCAAATGTCCAAAACAACTTCAAATTAAAGCAATAGTTTGTATCATGAATACAGATAACTCTCGATTCACATGAGGGATACATTTCTAAAGATGATGTAAATGGATATCTTGAAAATAGATCATAATATCCATAAGAGAATCGATAGTAACAAAGGGGGGGGGGGTTTAGGTTCTATGACAGTAGGAAACTATCATTTGGGGGTCTGGTAAGAAATAATATGTGAACATCACAGTAATACAGAACACAAGTTTTCAATGTTCATCATTATCACCTTACCTTCATTCCCTTTGCTATCCTTCCAATTTGTGCTGCTGGCTCAGGCGGTGACTCCACATTTCCCCGTGCTGTATATACAAAACAATGGTGTAATAGGGGGGTCAAGTTTTGAGGCAATGGCAGTCTCTACTTTTTACTGGATACTGATAAGCAGCAGCATGTGAAATTTTGCTCAGCTGCTTCTTACCCATGTCAATGTGAGGAATGTGTAAAAAAAATCTCTCTCTATTCAAAGTTAAAGTGAAAACATATTTAGAACACATGTACAGTAAATGAAAAGTTATCTGTTCTTCAAGAACATAAGGACTGACCATATAAGTGAAAGGGAGCCATTTGTGACCCTAGAAGTCCATGTCTCCCATTTGAATGATTGCCGAGTGAACATCTTAAAATGGGGAAGCAGAAGAATAATAATATACCATCTCTTTCTTCTTTCTTTGGAGGTAAAACATGTCCTACAGTTGAGTCAAGAGTAAAGAGAATAGAATGAATATGTGAAAGAAAAATATACCACATCTTTCATCAGAGGTAAAACATATCCTACTGTTTACCCTAATAAGTAATCACCTAAACCCTTACGTATACCATCACTTAGGTAGAACTTCATGAAGGTTGACTGAAACTTCTAATTCCTTGCTCTTCGGACACCTGAAATGCCAAGATATCTTAAATGCAACAGAAGTCAAAGTGGCCCAATAGTGAGAACTGTCACTCCTACTTGAGATGCTTCCTCCTCAGATACCCCCTTCAGAGGCTTGAATAATAACCTGTCAAAGCCAGTATGCATGTATTCAATGAGACAAACCTACTAATTTGTGAAAACAGAGCCTGGAACCATTCACTCAAAGATTCCTAGTCCTGAGATATTGCAACACAGGTCTAATTGGGTAAAGAAAACCATCTTTAGCACTGCCAATGACCATTGAAAAGATAGCTAGAGGGTCAATAAGATGACGAGAGCCTGCTAAAAGCATTTTTAATAAAATCAGGACATTTACAAAAACTCCAATAAACAACCAATCCCTGGTAAGAGTGACATTGCCTGAAAGGGCCTGCAATGCATTCACTTGTCTACAGGAAGTGAAAGCAAGTAATGAAGCTGTCCTCCTAAAAAGCTGTTGTAAGGAAGCATTATCCAGAAGTTCAAAGACAGCCTTGGTATAGGAATGAAGAACCGTGAAAAGATCCTACTTTGGCACTTGAATATTTACAAGGAACCCCTTTCTCAGTGCTGAAGCAACTGTTCAAGATCCTTGGAATCAGGTACCATTAAGTTTGAGAATGTGTGTGCAATAGCTGCACTATATCCTTTAATTGCACAAAAACCAATGGTTTCTCCTGCAGACAATGTAAAATAAAAAGTAATTAAGGTATACAGGCACTGAGAAGCTGACATCTTTCAAAGTACACCAACCAACGATCTTTAGTCTCTTTAACTGACACAAGTTAACGGTTCAGGATTTAAAAGGCCATGCAACCGCTGCAGCAGTGAATGAAGAAAAGTTTTCTCTCTAGGCCCTCCCTTGACAGTCTTAATGTGTCATGCTGGAGAGTTTCTGGACAGTCATAGAATTTTTAAAGGTGAGGCTCCTTCATGAGCAACTTTCTGAAGGGTGCCTCCTTGGGTGGTTCACTAACAGCAAACCAGTCAGTGTAAGCCATACTGTATAGGTGCTATTAAAATCATACTGGTCTTCCACAACACTTGGGTGAAGCAAGCCAAAAGGGGTTAAAGCATAAATTTTCCGTTTGTCTCCTCCTGGACCTGGTTAAGTTGAGTGAGAGGAAGTTTGTAATTCAGGCTTGTAGCAAACAGCTCTAACCTCAGTTTCCAGAGTCCTGCAAATTTTTTAATCCAGGGTCCACTATGATATTAGATTTTGTTTCTGCCTGCGGAGAAAATTAGCTATTATTTTGTACTTGTAGATATACACTGTAAATAACTTTATATTTACTGTATACATAACTTTATATATTTACAGTGTTGTATAGTCTACAATAGCTGTACATTACTGTAGTTAGAAAGAAAAAAATGGTAAAATATGAAAATTGTCAACACAGATTTTTCTAATTTATCAACTGTTTTTCTCAAATACCACAGTGATGTTATACTTTGATAAATGCCTTTTGCTTTTTAATAATAAATCTTAGGCAGATCAACATGTATTCATGAATGACTTGACTGCTTTTATTCAAGTGCATCATATTTCTATGGATTGTTTCTTATTTCTTGTTTTTGCTTTATCAAAATTACTTGACTGAGCCTAGGATGCTTTTTTTCCATTTAGCTTGTAAATTAATGGATGTGCAGCCTGTCAGTTATGGCAACTAACTTCAAATTAATAAAATGGCAATATACATGAAAATAATTCCAAACAGTAATTGCTTACAAACTGTAATGTAGCATGTAAAGTCATGTTTAGAAACTTGTAAATGTTGAAAATAACAGCCAAATTTGTGAAAAGTATTTTTTTTTTAATCAAGTTTTTCCTCTATTTGTACTCTCTCACCACAGTACAATACACAGGGTTTAATATACAGTAGAGTAACTTATTACAATATAATCATATCAACAGATACAGTGAGGTACCTTTCAAACAGCATGGGCTTTACCAAGGTGAGGTACTTTTCATCCAGTTACGTAATCGTTTCTATTTCTGATTTCCATAACAGTAATTTTATAATGTGTTGTACACTCTTCGGCATTACTGATATCTATAATAGTGAATTTAAGAAGGAAACAGTAATTGGTTGACAGTACAGCAATTTTTGGCTGACTACTCACCCTTCTACCATATTTAAAGGTTCTTAAGGTACCTATAACACTTTTCCTTGAGCCACTGCAATTCAGGCAAGTGCACTCTAAAACACATGATAAGGCTGCACTGAATTATTTCATACAATTAAATACAGGCAGTCCCCGGTTATCGGTGGGGTTCCATTTCTAAAGGTGTGTTGATAACCAAAAATTGCTGCTAACCGAAAATCGGCGATTTCTGGGGTTATCGGCTCCGAAAATCGGCACCTCTGTTAGGTATGTATCGGCGCCAATACCCAATTATCGGCGCCGATAAGCGGAAATCGGCTGATTTTCGTCGCCAGACAAGCGCCATAAAACCGGATAGCTGTTAACCGAGCCCGCCGTTAACTGGGAACTGCCTGTACTCTTCTTACAGAAAAATACATAGTAGTTCATGTCATCTAATACAGACTAAACAAAGTGAATTATGAGCAACACAAAAAACTCATGATGGATGGATTAATATGAACTGATAACCAAGTTGCCACATGTGAAAAAATTGCTATGAAGCAGCCTGACTTATTTCAATTGAAAAAATTTGAAAAAAAATACCTGTAGAATCACACTGACAAGATGCCAACCCATCAACATAAGCAATGCACAATCAATAAGCTGGCGGCGACCTTATCCTTTCCACTCCTAGAGCTATATCTTCTTGCATGGGTGATCCAGCAATAGGCAAGTCGTCATCATCCATTTCAGAGTAATTAGCACGGTACTGTGAAGAATTGGGATTGTTTTGTTGGTTACGACACTTCTCCAGTTTTGCTTCGATCTCTTTCCGCTTAGTATCTGGCATGGGAGCCTCTGCATTCTTTACCATTTTCTTGATTTCTGACAATACAAAAATTGGGATGGTTACTATAATTCATACTAGACATATCATTTAAAAAATAAAACCTTGAAGATGCACTAACAGCCTGCAATTGTTCCTGTTCTTGTTCAGTCAGCTTCTGTGAATAAAGCATGTTGATACCAGCTCTTAAATGGAGACCAAGTTTCCATGGATGCTATTATAAATCTATTAATTAAGCAAAATAATAAGCTCACTCTATTAATCTTGTACCCTGACTTAAAATTTTTTAGTACTGATGAAACTTGTACATCAAATCTGTCCACAATAGCATGTAATGTTATATATTCTTCACTGTATGTTATGATACACTAAACTCAGAACACTGCCTTAAAAGCTATTTGGTGAAAATGAGAATGAAACATATTCTACGTAAATTTTACAAAATAGAAATAAGTAAATGTTTATTGAATATAAAAATTATGATAAAATTAATTTTTTACATAGTTACCTCTCTGTTATGATAGCTGTATTTCCTGCATCAGGCAGGGCAACAATAGTGTGAAAAGTAAACAAAAACAATAATAATAGGATCGTTTAGTTTGAACCGCATATTCACCCATCCCTTTCGGGTGGTTTGAGCATCTATAGTTTTCCATTCAGTTTTTTCTTCTCTCCACATGAGTGGGGAGGTGGGGGTGGTAAATAATAGAGAGGTAAGTATTTAAAAATAAATTTTATTATAAAAATTTTTATTTTTGAAATGAATCATGCCTCTCTATTGTGATAGCTGATTCCCGCATTGAACCAAGGAGATGGGAAAGGTGCGAGGACAAAATAAATAAACCCAAGAAAACCATAAAATCCCACCAGGAATAAGACGCTACTTACCTAATGATTGGTATCCATCTACTGGTACTGCCAGCAAGCAAGGACTAACGCATTAGGTGGCAAGACCTCTAACAATGCTGGAGGTTCCTTGCCAGGGATACCACTCTCACTGTGATGCAAGTGAGGCACAAGGCCTTCTGCCTAGGCCAGCAGAGCAATGATGGTAAGAGAATAAGGTTCCTTACCTAATACAGCATAGGTACCTTCACACTCCCCAAAACTTGACAATTTCCTAACTAAACAAGAAAGGTTAGAGTAAAATTACCTTAACTGTTCAGGATTTGAGCTCCCCTGCTGTAATGAGGGGCAAAAGAGTTTTGCACAATTCATACTGAATTTCAACATCTCACAGATAGGGTGAGGCAAATACAGAGTTACACCTCCACTGCACCACACTGACAACTTTCTCCATACAAAGATTCTTAAGGAAATTGAAAGTGGCCGCTGCTGCTCGCACATCATGAATTCTTAATTTAAGCAGAGGTAAACAAGTAGAGTCTAGATTTGCTTGTGCCTCTCTGACCAGAGCTTTGACAAGGGTAAGTCAGGTTCCCCAGGGCTGCAAAAAAGTTTAGTAAACCCCCCTATTCGTGTTCTCACGATTCTCGGACTCACCTATTCGCGGATTTCTCTATGGAACATATATACACATTATTCGTGGAAAGTTCGCCCATTCACAGCAATTTTCACTGAGAAATATTCACTAATTACTGTAATTCATATAATTTTCATTACTAAATGCATTTTTTGTGATAAAACTATTAAAATACTCAAGTACCCAGGTAGTGCTCGAGTTGCGATAATTCGATTTTGCGATGGGGTAAGGAATTAATACTGATACGACAATATTTATAAAATATTTTTAAATTTTGTGCGGGCCCAGGCAGCAGCTTATAATCAGGCAGGGAAAGAGACCAAATTACAATAGACCAACTTCTTTTCCTCCATCTCTTTATCCCATCTTCTAGTTAAAAAAGTAAAAGAGAATGATAAAAGTATTGTTAGTAACATTATACTCGAGTAAATGCGTACAGCCATAAACAACCGAACGAGAAACTGTTGTCTTGCTTATAACCGAATCGGATAACAACAGCCCTTTTGCTTATATTTCAACCACCGTACAGTAGTAAACAATTACCGTAGTTATGTTACAAATGACGTTAAGTAGAATAGGACTGATATATTTTTACATTATACCCTTATTGGCTATGGATAAGAGATCGGCAAGGAAATACACTGCTAAATTTAAGCTGCAAGTTGTAGCTGAAGCTCAGAAAACAATGTTCAAGCTGCTAATGACTATACATTATCGTGCATCGGCAACATAGATGAAACTTGACCGTAATTAAAATTGGAGAGAAAGTATTTTAATCAAAACTACTGGGCATGAAAGAACACATTACAGTTGTTTTTACACATATATATGACAAATACGTAATGCTCGTATTATGATGAAATCATGTGAAAATAGCAAACGGAATCTTGATTTTTTTTACACAAAACGAACATACCCCCAAACAGCCAACATCATCTATTAACGAAAAAAAAATAGCTAAATTGATTTCACAATGAGACATATTTAAGTTATATTTAGACTTAGAAACACTTCATATAACGAAAAATAACCTTGCCCCATATAAATAAAGTATCTAACTGTGAGGTTTAGTACTTGCTTTTGTTCGGAACAATCACTCTCCGACCGTTCCCTTGTTGAGGGTGCACTCCTTACCCGGTGGTGCTTGTTTTTTTTGTAAGTAGGTGATGTCTGTCACTTACATTTTCATTAGCTTTAGTCAGGCAT
Organism: Macrobrachium rosenbergii; assembly: GCA_039081455.1. Taxonomy (NCBI): domain Eukaryota; kingdom Metazoa; phylum Arthropoda; class Malacostraca; order Decapoda; family Palaemonidae; genus Macrobrachium; species Macrobrachium rosenbergii. Next base: position 28,362,966 of record JANJGK010000038.1, read on the forward strand.
GGGATAGCAGCGAGTCTAGTTCTCGACAGCATAACAGCTTCGAGCATTTTGGAACTCCAGGTATTCGCTACCTGTGGCCCTCTGCAGTATGAGGATGATGTTGATGGATGAACCTTGTCCATCAGTGGAGCAGTGTTGTTCCTGTTTGACAGCAGTCTTACTGTTGCCTTGACTCTGTCAATCATCTGTATTTTTTGGAGATGTTCCTGTTGGCTGTCATAGGGTGGTTTTCGATGATCGCATGACAGTGTTCAATGGTGTTCATCCTCTTCGACCTTTGATGGGGTCTCAACATCAGTGTAGACTGTCTGTGGTGATTTTTTACTGCATGAGGTTGATTTGTTAAAATGCAATTATTCTTCGGATACTTATTTTATGCTAGTGATTTATTTAAGCTGCTTGATTATTTCAAGTGTTATTTATGCAGTTTGTTATACCAATACTTATTTTATTGTTTGGCGCTGTTTGTGCACTTATTGTTTATGCTGTCTGATGTTTTGTTTTTGATGTAGCTAAAGCATTGTTAACCTCAATTTAAATGTTTACTAATTTACTTTGATGGTGTGTTTGAAGTAACCTTGATTGATTTTGCTACATGTTATTTAACGGACTCATTTGGTGAACGTTTCATTGATTTTTGTAGTGTTTACTTTTTGCTCCAAGCCTGACTCATTTGTAAATATGTAAATTTTGTATATTAAACTAGTATTAAGGTAATTTTGCTGGTTTTGCTGATCCCCTTTCCCGGTTCCTGTCTCGATTCCTGCCGGTCATTCCAGACCCATTCTCACTTCATTTGCTGAACCTGTGTGGAGCCCATAGCAGTCCATAACATAACTAGAAGCAAGAAAAGCACTCTGAACTGAGTTAAATATGGCAATATTAACTTATTTTGCATACAGTAATACCCCGAACTTGTGCGATTTGAGTTGCGCAAAAATTCACAGACACGCGAACTTTTCATTGGAACCTAATTAATTGTCATACACAAGTTTTTTACAGATACACAAACATTTGCAAATACTGTACTGAGAAACCCTGCAAAAGTGTTTATGTTTTGCAAATACTGTACTGAGAAACCCTACAAAAGTGTTTATGTTTAATTTTTTATGTAATTTATAAGTTTTCAAGCTTTTATGTGTAAATTAAATAACATTAAATAAAAAGTAATAATCTCTCTCTCTCTCTCTCTCTCTCTCTCTCTCTCTCTCTCTCTCTCTCTCTCTCTCTCTCTCTCTCTGTGTGTGTGTGTGTGTGTGTGTGTGTATGTGTGTGTGTGTGAATTAAGAAATATTTAAATATGCATAAAAAAACATTTTATTGATATTTTGCTATGTTTACATTAATATTTGAAAATTGGTAAATAATTTTTTTATTATAAAAAATGTATTTAGTCACAAAAATAATGTGAAAATACAGTAATTAGAGAATATTGCTTGACGAAAAAATCTGTGAATAGGCAAATTTTCCGCAAACAATTTAGAGAAACATTCCGCAGAAAAATCCGCGAATATTGAAGCCGTGAATCCTGAACCGCGAATAGTCGGGGGTCGACCGTATAGTAACAAAAAGCATTCTTGAATCACAGGGAATACATGCATTACTTAGACTTCAAACACAAATAAATCATCATGTCCCACAATCTTATGAACCTAATGGCAAAAACATTTTGGCACTGAAATCATCTTGGTAACCACACACTTGCTGAATTACATTTATTATTTTCCTATAACAAAACAATCCTAAATTAAGATGAATATACATACTGTATTTCAATAAATTTTAGCTTCAAACGCAAAACAATTATGCAAAATATGTCAAGTTTCCTACTGCCCCACCACCCATGGATCATGCCTTTCAAATCCATAATGTGAGGTAGAATCTGCTGATCCTTTATAAAGAAGCATTCAAGAAATGTAACCAGTCCACAAAGCATGGCACCAACTACATGAGTACTGTCCAGGTGCCAGCTTCCTCAATACCCTTCCATTATCCAGGCAACTCTTCCTTTATTCAGTAATTCATCTCTGAACATACTTCTTGTGAAATCAAATTACAGAGTTAAATCCCAAATCTCCCATTCAGAGAGAGGTTATCATACTCTGGCCAATGTGACTAATCCTCAATAGTCTAATTTTAACACTGTGTTTACTCTTTCTGTGACCCAGTATGTGTTTCCTTTCCTAATTCTACATGTTCTCTTCAATACTTGATGTAATCAGGATAACCAAAAGTGTTAGCAATTTTTCCCCCATAGCTTCAAAGCTTTGGACAAAAGACAAGGTGTGATATTTCTTTGTTTAAAATTTAAAATAATTTACTTTGAAAATGCATAAAAAGGATTTTGACAAAGGAAAAATCTATTTCTGGAGAGGGGCCTGTGTCACCCGGTGAAATAGTCCATTCAGCACTTATTTCTAGGTAATTCCGTTGCTAGATACCAGAGAAAGCTAAATGAAATGCTGGAGTTACTACCCCCAGAGCGAGCTCCACTAGATGGAGTCGTGTATGGAAAAGGGTGAACTACAAAAACACGGAACCTTATCCTATAGAGATTCCCAATGTCAAAAGTCCCAACGAGAGAGGTGCCGATACAAGCCCATGCACTACTCGCGGACTGTATACAAGGCAACACTAGCCGCATTCCATTTTAGCACCCACCTCACTAGAATGAAGTTTATCAAGGGAGGGAGAGAATGAAAAACAGGGGTGGGTCACCGGGTGACACGAGCCCCTCTCCAGAAATAGATTTTTCCTTTGTCAAAATCCTTTTTCTGGATCGGGGTCCCGTGTCACCCGGTGAAATAGTAACAGAGAAATAAACATCATTCTTATGCTATTAAAGACTTAAATAGAAACGTTGAAAACTAGGAGAATTCTACCCTGAACATAAGTAAGGTCCTCTAAGTTCATGTAATGAAAATAATGTAAGTGGTCACCGTCTAAGATCATGAGCTTAGAATAGCACCTGAATAGGCTTGTATTAAGAAAATACTTCCTGCCTAATAGCAGACCCAATGACAGTGGCCCCCCCCCTTTTTTAAAGGAGAGGACCTGACAAAATTGCGAGGTCCTGTCTAAAAAAGCCTGCAAGGAGAAAACTGGACACAGAAACAGACCTTGTAAAAGGGGAGTACTTTCCAAGGTGACCACCGAAAATGAGGACCTTCAATTGTAGATAGACAGTTAGGGTGAGGAATTCACAACACTACCCCTGATGAGGGGAAACCAAACTGATTGGTTCTGCCAGACAGGGCAGACAGTACAGGAAAACTAACACTAGAAGCTAAGCTGATTAAAAATTTTTGGGACTTCCTTAACAAGGAAAGGTAAGAACAAGATGATTGTTGGTTACCGAAGCTAACTCCGATACATTACTCAAAGACCAGGAAACCGAATGTGGACGGAGTACTGTTCTTAGACAAACACAGACCCTAGGGATGAAAGTTAAGGGCCTGTGAGTCTGGTTCCAACAAAACACTTTCCTCGAGGCCAATGCGGCCGCATCAGTACTGTAGCTCCGAAAACTATGTGAAGAGTGCTAGTTACTTAACTGCAGAACCATACTGCAGTAGAGTAGGATCCATTAACTGATTTCAGGAAAACAGTAATAACAGGACCAATATCAGTTTCCTCCTAAACTGTAAGATTCACAAAGACCACAAAGCCAGGACATCAGAGTTTGAGGGGGCTGACGCAGGCTGAGTTTATACCAGACGGGACAGCTTGATAGTTTGTGGCTGAATTGGGTTGCAAACAGACCTACTTCCAGGCCCAGGAAAAGGTCACAAGACTACCTGAATGACGCTCCGCCTAAGGACTATTCCGACACCAGGGGGGAGGCCCTGGATAGGGAAAAAGCAGTGACCTTTTGGACCCCTACAAGAAGGGTGGTAGACAGAGGCACCTGCGTCTGTTGGTTATGGAGAAGAATGAACCATAACCAGAACGAAGCAATTCGAGTCCAAAACCACTTGTTTACGCAGCGCACTATTGCTGTTTTGTTCAGAACCAGCCTAAAAGGAAACCTCTTGGGGGGAAGAAGTTTCCCAAGGACAGGAAGACTGTCACCGCCCTCCAAAGCGTTGATATGGAACTGCCGGAACGTGACCGACTAAGTACCATGTACTTCATTGGGCCAAAAAATATCCACCTCACCCGCCCAGCGAGGTGACGGTGTGGAATACTGAGGCCGGAGGGGAAAGCTGGAGAGGAACTGACTTCGGTAAGCACTTGACAGTTGTGCAAGGCCGGAGGCCACTATTCAAACAGGAGGAATCAAGGAGACACGTCCCTGACTCCACCATACCCCGGTCATAAACTCCAGCTGTGGCGGAATTCTAACCCTCAAACAAAACAACACTCACCCTGATCTTCGGTTGCTGGAGATGGGTAAAGGTCCACAGTCGCCAATCACAGCACACAGAAACCACAAAAACAAAATTTCAACCAAACCCTCCACCAACAACGAACAAAAAAAAGAGACACATGCACCATCAATATCGGTACCGAAAAAAACAAAAGCCAGACGAATTCCCGTTCACTTTCAAGGTTGGACCTCAACTGCCCAAGACCTCCCCAAAAAACGAAAAACTCCCGACAGACCGACAGACAGAGAGACAGCCGTAAAACCAACTCCAACAACCGAACCACTCACAACGACAATTACACTCTCTCTCTCTCTCTCTCTCTCTCTCTCTCTCTCTCTCTCTCTCTCTCTCTCTCTCTCTCACACAAAACGTTGGGAAATGCTAAATAAAAACAAATTTCTTCATCCCTCTATATTTCTCCCCCCTTTTAGCATTTCCCAACCAACACCTTTCACACCCCTTTCAAATCGCCTTACGCAACACCCACGGATGCTCACTAGCAGGTCCTCTAGATCGCGTTCGCGGGCACGCAATCATTCTCTCAGACTCGCTCTCTCTTCCAGCAACATTCAGATTTACATTTTCTCCTCCATTCTCTCTCAGATTCACGCTATCTTCTTCACTATTACCACTCTCAATTTCATCCACAATCTCATCTATACCCTCTAACTCGTTCCCAAATACCTCCCCCAATTCTTCAACTAACCCATCCCATTCGCTCATTGACCTTTCCAATTCTTGCACCGATTCATTCATGCTTTCAATCACTCGTCTATCACTGCTACGCTCTCTTACTCTTACACTTTCGCTCACCTCCAACCGTTCACTAACCCCTACACGTTCAGTCAAATCAGTTATATCAAACCCGCATATGCTATACGTTCTATCCATACCATCCCATTCATCCGTATTACACGCTTTATCATTCATTTCCACTTTGGCACTCACACCCCTATCACACAACTTACGACCATTCAGTTTACTTACGTTCTTCCCTTTCTTACGTTTCCTACCATACTCTATCAAAACAAATTGCTTCATGCACTCGTCAGTCTTTCCAGCAAAGCCTCCCTCATGCAACAACCCCTCACGTACATGCATCACACGCACCGCTTGCATCCTGGAGGATCCACCCATTTGAACCCCCTTCCCACTCAGTTTCCCGAATTCGCTGTCACAGTCACCCTCTTTCGTCTACACACACTTGATACATGCCCTTCCATTCCACATTCGTCACACTTCGCTCTCGGTTCTGAACACATTCTCGCATAATGCCCATTCTTACCACAGTTACCACATATTACATTCACTCGGGTACCCCTACAACCATTAGCAACATGACCCATCTGTCCGCACCGGTAGCATTTAACCCCCCTATCTTTCGTACACTCCCTTACCAAATGTCCCGGTTGCCCACACCCGAAACACGCTCCTAAAGCCCACCTACACTCATTCTTTGTATGTCCTTCCTTTCCACATCTAAAACACTTCGCTCGACTTCCACTCATCGACCTTCCCCTTTGTACACTACTATCCCTAACCCGTCCAACCCGTTGTTCCCTTACAAACCCATCATTCATCCTCACTGGCACCTCTACATTACTTGCTCTTACACTCCTATCTATTACACTATCGGCCATTCTCATTGGGCCCCTCAACACTGCATCCCTAAAGCTTCCGAACTCTGGTACTCTCTCATCTACCCCAGCCCTTACACTTACACTTCTGCTCTCTTTTATAACCCTGTCAAGCTCATAATCTTCTACAATTTCCAAAATTTCTCCCCAATTCAACCTTTCATTCGTCCATCTTTTCTTCTCCTTCCGCTTCAAGTTCACAAATTCTCTAACTCCATCTGGCACTGTCCCTAACAACTTCCGTACTAACTCCTTACATTCATCTATCCCATCATCCCCAAACTTCTTCCTTGCCAACGTCTCCAGCCGACAAGCATACAGTGACAAGGTTTCCCCAGCTTTCATTCTTGCCTCATCAAATTCATTCTTCCTCTTATACTTAACACTCGCTTTCATACGCCTCGCTTGCTCAACTAATCTAGCTTTCACCTTGTCATACTCAACATCTCCCACACTCATAATAACCCTATACATGTCAAGTAAAAACCCAGTCAAATACTCTCCTAATTCTCATGCCCATACTCTCTTACTTTCCCCATACTTATCCTGACAAAACCTTTCATACTCCCTAAAGAAATCATGCACATCCCTACTTCCATACTCATTATACTTTTCACACCGGGGTACCTCCCTCACATACATAGCCTTTCTCACTTCTTTCTCACTTTCACTCTCACTTTCGCTACTTTCGCTCTGTCCTTTCATACCCTCTTCCGAATACAAAGAGTCCACTTCTGCACTTACATTCATCTTACTCATTACACTCTTCTTCCCCCTCTTTTTATCCACTTTTATCCACTCACCTCCATCCACCTCACTATCACTACTGCCTTCACCCTCTCCCTTCTTTCCTGCCTTTCCCACTTCCTTTCCCTTCTTACCAATTTCCTTTCCCTTTCCCTTCTTCCCTTTTTCTTCCCCTGACTTATCCTTACTTTCCCTCTGTTCCTTCCCTTGCTTTTCATTCCCCTTTTCCTTACCCTGCCTCTCATTCCCTCGTTTCTTACTTCCTATTCCCATATCACTTTCATCACTCACGCTTCCATTCACTTCTTCCTCCTTTTCTTTCTCTCTTGCCCCTTCACACGTTCCAGAGAACCTGCCTCCAACAGCCCCTTCTCCAAAAACACCCTTGAACATACCTTTCACCATTTCTTCCACACCTTTCATCATTCCCTCCAACTTTTTATCCATCCTCTCTTCCATCCTCTCTTCCATTCTCTCTTCTGACTCTTTCATCTCCCCTTTCATTTCTTCTTTTGCACTTCTTAGTATTCCCTCCACCTCCTCCAACTGACTCCTCAATCTCTCATTCTCACCCCTCAACCACGTATTCTCCTCTCTCAACCTTACCAGTTCCTCTTCCATCCTTCTCTTCAGTCACACTACCAGCCACCAACCTCAATTGCAGCTGCAATACCAGCTGCCCCACGTTGGGCGCCAAATATTATGTGGCGGAATTCTAACCCTCAAACAAAACAACACTCACCCTGATCTTCGGTTGCTGGAGATGGGTAAAGGTCCACGGTCGCCAATCACAGCACACAGAAACCACAAAAACAAAATTTCAACCAAACCCTCCACCAACAACGAACAAAAAAAAGAGACACATGCACCATCAATATCGGTACCGAAAAAAACAAAAGCCAGACGAATTCCCGTTCACTTTCAAGGTTGGACCTCAACTGCCCAAGACCTCCCCAAAAAACGAAAAACTCCCGACAGACCGACAGACAGAGAGACAGCCGTAAAACCAACTCCAACAACCGAACCACTCACAACGACAATTACACTCTCTCTCTCTCTCTCTCTCTCTCTCTCTCTCTCTCTCTCTCTCTCTCTCTCTCTCTCTCTCTCTCTCTCTCTCTCTCTCTCTCTCTCTCTCTCTCTCACACAAAACGTTGGGAAATGCTAAATAAAAACAAATTTCTTCATCCCTCTATACAGCTTTGACTTCAGAAGGAGAACCGTCACTGAAGCAAAATGGAGAAAACCCAGGACCTTTTCTTGGGCACAGGGAGAGGTATGCTTGAGATGATGAAATGATAGGATGCCCTTGCTATCTCTTTCCACTTCCACTGGATTCATAACTACGGAAGGCTACCCTCCTGAATCAGGTGGGATTCCTTCCTGGTTACTTAGAAGTTCAAAGACTCTAGAAACCGATTATAATGACCGGCGCCCTCAGGCAATTCCCGACGCTGGGTGCCCAAATGAGCCAGGCAACTAGATATGCAGCTAGCATAGCCTCCTAATACTGGAGCTGTTGAACTACTCTGGAGCCGCATTGAGGAGGGCATGAACCTGAAGGGGTACGCCTGCTCCCCGAGTCTGAATCCCAAGAAGGGATAGGACCTTTCTGCAACCAAGATGTGAAAGGAAGCGTCGGAAAGGTCTATAGAGGTGGTTACGGCTCCACGGGGCAGTAGGATCCGAACCCACAAGACTGTAAGCAACCGAGACTTGCCGCATGAATAAGGAAAACAAACGGGACACGCCCGGAAAAATTTTCCAGTGGAAGGGAACTTCCTTGGCAGACTGAAAAAGCCTGACAGGCCATTCACAAAGACCCCCAGAACTCTGGCCGGAGGCTGATTGAACCTGATTGGGGGGCGGAACAACAGTCCAGCTCCACCCCGGGCCCTGATAACTATACTCTGGGCCCAGGAACTGAAGTTCCAGTGGCCCCGAAAATGGTACAGCCTCCCACCCATATGAGAAATACTACAGGGAGGAGGCTTGATTGCCTCCCGTGAAGCGAATGCCTTCCCAATTTCTCGGAGAGGAGTAGGATGCATCCCTGCTCCTATGATAACCCCGAGGGTCAGAGCCTCTGGCCAAATGTCTAGTGAAAATTCTTTCCTTAGATTTTCGTATGAAGCAAAGAAAACTCCGGCGGGCACGTGGGGGAGGCAGAGACACACGGGGGCGTTACAAGGGGCTGATGTGTTGGCTGAGCCCGCACACATCGAGGTGGAGGCTGGGAGTGAGAGCTGACGGCTGTCTAGGGGCAGAGACCTGAAGAGCCTGCACCACCGCCTGAGCAGGGGGGCTCTTGAACTACATGAACTTCTTGCCGGACTTGGGACAGGTCCCGGCAAGATCAGACCGTTTCTGTTCGTAGGGTAGACACCCATGAGAACGGAGGCTCTGGGTAACAATAGTAGCCCCAGACGGGCCGTAACAACGCCCACCTGGGGAAAAGATTAATTCTCCAGGTGAAACTGTTCATAAGATTTTTCAGCTCAAGGCGGAACGGGCAAGCCTGACTTACACCCTGTTTCAGCTTCCGAAAATTGACTCCGGAAGCTTAGGGAGCTGTACGCTGAATAAATTAGAAGCGTAGTCCGGGGTTAGAAGATTCACTGTGAATGTATCTGTGATATCTGTCTCCCGGAAATGCCTCAGCGATACATTTTCAAAACAAGCCTGTTGATAAGAGGGGCTACATTCGGAGCACAAGGGGTAAGAAACAGGGCTCTCAAAGAGAGCACGGTAAGACCCCACAGCTGGTGTGAACTTGGAATTCTCCGCCTGCCACTCCGTTAGAGTCCTCAGGGAGACGATGTGTCCAGCCCCTAGCTGAGGGCTCACTTATGGATCCTGCCAGACAGATGCCATACTCGTTCTGACAGTCTGGTAAAACCCGGATAAGAGGATACCAGACCGGAAGGGAAGAAATGCCCTTCCACCAACCTCCGTGTGCCCACACCCCAGACAGGAGGGTGCTTTCATGCTGGGAAGCATCCCCAGACTGGAGGGGAAAAGAGGTGGAGATGTCCGGAACGATAGAATTCCGGAACGGAGCAGGACTTAACAGGTGAGTCTTGAGATTAATCTCTTGGGATTTAAGCTCCTGGGAAAGGGAAGGCATGGACCATGACGTAGATAGTTAGTTTAATAGGTTGACAATGACCCTCGTAACGAGCTCCTTATAAGGAGACCCGTAAAAGAGTTTTCAACAAAGGAAGGAGGGGGTAACCGCCTTGCTTTGCTTGGGCCGTGTCCCTTTCCAGAAGACGAGGCCAAACCCGTAGATGGCACCGGATTAGAGATCCGAGACGTCCTTGAGGGGGCCCCGGAGCAGGTCTTCTTGGTTTAAAAAAAGGGTTTTTTTTTTTTTTTTTTCTGACTTCACCTTAGGGACGGTAGACCAGGAACCGTCGAAAAGGGATGAGAAGGTAACGAATCCCCTAAAGGAAAAGTTTGCCTCACCTAATTCCAAGCTAAGCGGAAAAGGTTTGTCTCAATTATTCCCGCACCTACTTATCGCTCCGGGACGATGTTCACAGGTCCGAGAACGAGACAGAAGGCCGCAACGTCTTCAGAAAACTCTCCGTAAACAATTAACTTGAAGCGAAGAGTTACGAGACTTGCGGCCGGCCTCCAGGAGGGGGAAAAATTAGGACCCCAGACACCGGAGGAACAACTATCAATACGTTATATAAGACGGAGTTTGGCGAAGGAAAAACCGATAGGTGTATATGAAACCTACCAATTTACCGAGAATCTCGCCCGGAAACGGAGTTTGGCGGAGGAAATCGATAGGCGTATATGAAACCTACCGATCCACCGAGAATCTCGCCCGGAGAGAGCCCAAACACCGAAAGATTAACTATTAATAAGCCACAAGAGGCGGAGAACCGATAGGTTTATATGAAACCTACCGAATTAACGAGAATCCCGCCCGGAGACGGAGTTCGAAAGAGCGACTATTAATAAGCCACATGAGGCGGAGCTTGACGGAGGTAAAACCGACAGGTATATATGAAACCTACGGATTCATCAGGTAGCCTGCTCGGGAGAGCATAGCGTACAACGCAATCTGCCGGGTGCCAAACGACTAATAATAAGCCAAAGGAGGCGGCGTTTGGCGGCGATAAAACCGACTGGTGTAAATAAAACCTACGGATTCATCAAGCAGCCTGCTCGGAGAGAGCATAGCGTACTTTACAACCTTCCGAGTCAAGAATAAGTCACATGAGGCGGAGTTTGGCGGAGACGAAACCGACAGGTATATATAAAACCTACGGGTTCATCAAGAAGCCTGCTCGAGGAGAGCATAGCGTACTTCATAACCTTCCGTGCCAAACTATAAATCCAAAACAGACTGCGCACCGGAATGGGAGCTATAGACTCCGTGACCGCTGGTTTGTTGCAGGATAGCGGAGCATTCCTGCACTTGACAAAACCAGCCGAAAACGTATGAGAGAAGGGCATGCTGGAACGGATGCCGGAGCAGAGTACCGTAGCAGCCATAGCTTAGTCAGACCAGGAAAACCCCCGGAGAAAACCGGAGAGAAAACCGGGCTAACAGGACAAAACTCATAGACATAAAAACAGAGTCAACGGAACATTCCGAAGCGATCATGTTTGAACAAAATGTGGGAAGGTTATGAACTGTTCGGAAGTGGGCGCACTCCGAGCCAAGAGAGGAAAACCCCCGGAGGAGGATATCCTGAATGAAGTGATAGCGGTGGGGGGGGGGGGAATAAACGCCGACCGCTAAACACTAAAACCGCCGTAGCAGTAAGCAAGGAGAGCGCCCAACAAGATAACGAAACACCGAACAGGTAGTAGCAAAAAGGAGGGGGAACGCCGAAAGCAAATAAAGCAGAAGACAGTTAGGTGGAGAACGCTAACTGGCCTCGTATGAGATCCCAACAGTGAGGTGCGAACATGTAGGAAGCACCACGAAGGGAAATAGTCGACGTAAAAGGAAGGGGAAGGATAGGCCAGGAGGTTGGTAACCCAAAGCAGCGACCAGGGGTGGGACAGCACTCCCCGGGCGCCCAGAGATTCTCATAGATCCCCTCGCTATGTAAGCTGTGTTGCACGACAAGAGCGAGAGAAAAAGAGAGGAAGGGCAAAAACCTCTACGGCCAGGAGAGCAATGAAAGATAAAAGGAGTGTGAACAGGAGTGGGGAGAGCACTCCTGGTCACCTCCAGGTCCAGGTGGAGTGCCAACTCAGACACACCGAAGGACAATCAATCAATGCAGAGGGAGGGGATGTAGGCTACAACATAAAATAAGGATAATTGCTCTCAAGCCTTGGAAAGTTAACAAACTTTGAAAACAAACCAAGGGGAGAGAGAGAGCAAAGGATAAAAGGGAGAGACGGGGACTCTCGAAACCACAAAATAACATATATATAGTCGGTAAAAGAAGTGTGAACAGGAGTGGGGAGAGCACTCCCGGTCACCATTGGTAAGCAACCCAAAGAAGGATTGAACTAGGATAGGCTACGCAGGTAAACCCTCGCTATTCCAGCTTAACTTATTAGGAACATTAGCCTAAGTGAAAAGCCGAAACAGGGAGAGGGTGGACGTAGGCAATATATCCAAGTCAAAACCAAACAAAGGGAAGCACCAGACATAAAACACACATGTACAGAACGAGATCACCGACATGAAACTCATACGTACAGATCGAGATCGTCCCCTCCTTAACGAATTTTTCCCCGAAGGGAAAAAGTGTTACAGCCAACCCCTAGGCTAACCTAACTGAGGCGATGTAAAGGAAGGAAGCCTAGGAGAGGGGTAAAGGCTAACCAATAACTCAAAAAAAAAATCATAATAAAACAAAAATCGTCTATAAGGTACATGTAGGAGGATAGGCAGGCCCAACACAACATGGACGTGAAGGGACATGACCGACCTCCAGTTAAATGAAAGTATCCCAAAATTAACAAAATTCAAAAGCATCCAAGCACAAGGTCAAAAATTAAATGTAACAATGAAAATCATGTTCCCATACACTTAGAGAAGTGAGTCTAAAACAAGGCAAAATAAAGCCAAATTAAGAAGCGAATAGGCCCGAGGGGGAACCACGTAGCCTAAACAGCAAGACAGCACTTGACCAGGAAGGGAACACAAAATTCACAAAATAAACAAAATTATAAAAACAAAGTAAAAACCGTAACAGTACCAATGAAAATAAGATCCCCAAAGGCTAAGAGAAGTGAGTGACAAAAATAAAGCATAATGAGGCCATGATAATAAGCGAATGGGCTCGAGGGGGAAGCTCGTAGCCTAAACGCTCAACAACATTTCTCGTAATGAAGCCACGATAAAAAGCGAATGGGCCCGAGGGGGTAGCTCGTAGCCTAAACGCTAACCATCACTCCCGTAATGAAGCCATGATAAAAGGCGAATGGGCCTGAGTGGGTAGCTCGTAGCCTAAACGCTAAACATCACTTCCGTAATAAAAATCACTCTCGTAATGAAGCCATAATAAAAAGCGAATGGGCCCGAGGGCGTAGTAAATGGGTACAGAACAAACAAAAATTAATCAAACCCACTAAAGTTAGGGATCATTAATGGTAAAACATCCCAAATAAAAAGGGATACAAATAAAAAACACAAAACAAACATGCCGACCCAAGACCAAGAGAGGTCAAGAGACGACGTGAGAGGAGATCGAGACGGGCGTTATAAATCCCTTTAATTATTAAACTAAAGGAAAATAACAAGCCTCAATCGCCTAAAAAACAACAAAACACTGGTACTCAAGTAATTGAAGAAGAACCTTGCGAGGATGCCATAAAAAATCCAAAATAGAGCACAAAATAAGGATCACAACGAAATTACGTGTGAACGAAAAAACGTGCTAAAATGGAATGCGGCTAGTGTTGCCTTGTATACAGTCCGCGAGTAGTGCATGGGCTTGTATCGGCACCTCTCTCGTTGGGACTTTTGACATTGGGAATCTCTATAGGATAAGGTTCCGTGTTTTTGTAGTTCACCCTTTTCCATACACGACTCCATCTAGTGGAGCTCGCTCTGGGGGTAGTAACTCCAGCATTTCATTTAGCTTTCTCTGGTATCTAGCAACGGAATTACCTAGAAATAAGTGCTGAATGGACTATTTCACCGGGTGACACGGGACCCCGATCCAGAAATGTTGTAATTACAGTATATTATTATTATTATTATTTAATCTTATTAATATTTGAAAATTAGCACTTATTATTAGGTAAGTCATTTATTTATCATACAAACATGGTTAGTCCTTACCATCTCCAATTTGTTAAAAAATTCTTGTGCTGTCATTCTCTCACTCTCTCTCTTATCTCAGAGAGAGAGAGAGAGAGAGGAAAAAAAAATACTACTCACCCTCCTTTTAGTTTATGCAAAGCCTGTGAGGCACAAGCTTTGTGGTTGGTTAAAATCCCACCCTTCCTGCCCATAGCATGTCGTCAAGGAGGGTGAGAGGGGGAGGAGGGGATTGTTACAAGTTTTTGCTGGCTACTGTCAGTCCTTCCGGCCAATAGCGTAACGTCATGGAGAGAGGGGGTTGCTACGAGCTCTGTTATTGGCTACTTCTAATCCCTCGAGCCGATATTGTCTCGTCATGAAGCCTACGTCAAAGCAATAAAAAACTGTCACACAACTGATGATGGGATTTTAGTATATTTTTATGTTTATATACGGTAATCCATAGTTCTTTGAAGGATATATGCAGTACAGAGAGAGAGAGAGAGAGAGAGAGAGAGAGAGAGAGAGAGAGAGAGAGAGAGAGAGATATGGGTGGTTGACCTTTCTTAAATCTCAAGAGTGTAATTATTCAAGGAGAAAGAGAGATACGAGCAGTTGGACTTACTTCTCAAAAGTGAAATTATTCGTGAGTTATTTGGGAAGAGAGAGAGATATGGGCAGTTGGCTTTAATTAAATCTCAAAAGAGTGAAATTATTCGTGAATTATTCAAGAGAGAGAGAGAGAGAGAGAGAGAGAGAGAGAGAGAGAGAGAGAGAGAGAGAGAGAGAGAGAGAGTGATTCACTGTCGAGAATCGTAAGAAAACCTAACTTTTAATCCTTTGGGTGTCTTGAAAACAACGAATCCTGCATTTTTGTTATTGAGTTTTTCATAACAAAAACCCTCCAAATATTGACATTCTGCCGGTTTGGATGCATATTTCTTCCGATCAGCATCGGACTGGCATCATCCAAAATACCATCGAAAATCGTAAGAAAATTTTACTTTTAATCCTTTGGGTGTCTTGAAAACAATGAATCCAGCATTTTTATTGCATTTTTCATTAAAAAAAAATCTCCATATATTGACCATTCTGCCGTTTCGAATCCATATTTCTTCCGATCGTCATCGGACTGATGCCATCCGAAATACCATTGAAAATCATAAGAAAACCTTACTTTTAATCCTTTGAGCGTCTTGAAAACAATGTATCCTGCATTTATATTGAGTTTTTCAACAGAAAAATCTTCAAAATTTTACCATTCTGCCATTCTGGAGCCATATTTTATCCGCCGGATTGGCATTGTCAGCATCATAAACCTGGAACTGCGTTGTAACCCAGGAAATAATTTTTTTATGAATATATTCGAAAAGCGTTGTAAACTCGGAATGTCGTAAGTCGAGCCCATCGTAACCCGAAGACTGTCTGTATTGCTAAATATTTACGGCTAAAATACCAAATCTTTTACCGTGGCTCTTATTTTCTTCTCTCTCTCTGGTCTTTTTATATTCTTATTATTGAATTTATTTGTACTCCTCTGTAATATTGTAAATTTTTGTTTAAATGAGTACATGTAAGATCAGGTAATTAATGCCATTCTCTCTCCCCCTTTTTTTCTCTCTCTCTCAGAGTGCACTCAATCAGACTTCAGTTTTCCTGATCATTTTCAGTTTTCTTCACTTCAATTTCTGTTCCCTTTTCTTTTATTCCAGATGTTTTATCTTCTACATTAATTAATTATAAAATAAGTACAGTTACTTTATGCCAATCTCTCTCTCTCTAAGATGAGTATGTAATCAATTGCTTCTGTTGTCTGATACACCTTTCTATTCTATTCATTTCAATTCATTTTCACTCTCTCCCATTGTGCAGTTTCTTTCATTTAAGCTGATTTTGTTATTATATACATGTAAGTACAGCATTAACAGTACATAAGCGCACTGAGCTGGTGGAGGGGACTTGGTTACTGTACAATCATTTTGTCAGTTTCTGTCCATATTCTTTTATTTTCTTATCCATTTTATCATTTAATTTTGTTACTAGAAATAAAGTGTAATTAGATGTATATTTGTTGGAAATAAGTGCCCTATGTCAGGTCTCCCATTGCAAACGTGTTACTATTGGACTGTTATCTGATCCCCTTCCTATCTATCTACTTCTTTAAAAGCAGAATCCAACTGTTTAAAAAGGGAATCAGAAGTGAATAGCTTTTATTTTCCAAATTTGGTTGAGTGAAATGAGGGAGAAAATTCATGGCTGTGTTATCAAGCCAGTTGCAGGAGAGAATGTGAAGACAATTTCTCTCCACCAGCTAGTTGAAGGGGCACAAGTGTTAACATTCACTTGTGGCTATTCTTTTTTTTTTTACTGTAAAGATATCAGAAAATACATATCAAATTAAGACATTATGACTGATGGGTTTGTCATGAAACATAAAACTTTGTGATATTTATAATAAAACATAGCTGAAAACACTCCAAAATATATGAATAAATTGAAGGTAATGGATTTTGTGAGAATTAATCAATGTACATACAGTATTCCACTTACTTCTAACTGCTTCAACTAGATTAGCTAAATGCTGCTTCTGGTCTCCTGGGAAAAGTATATCTGTTACATATTGATCTAGATTATCTCCAAGCCTGCTTACTGCAGTAGTTACAGCAGCAAGAGCAATCTGTAAACAAAGATAAATAAAATAAGAGTACAATTTTTTGGTGCCCGGATGACACTATAGTATAATGTTATTCTCCCTGGGGTGGTACCACCAACCTGTTGTAATTCAAAAATAATATAAAACAAATTAAAAGCAAGGATAAAATAATTATTTATCCAATGTCATGCTGAAGTTCATGTACAGAAATACATTTACCTGCCCTGGTGAATACAATATAATGGCATCAGTAAGATTTACTTTCTCCAGAAAATCTTCAATATAAGGTCGCAACCTTTCTGGGTCTTGTAGCTTTTGGAATCTTGTCTGTGGTAGAAAGAATTTTCTATGAGTGCTTCGTAGCTTTAACACAATACAGTAATTCTATTAATTATGCATAAATCAAGCATTTCTAATCAACTTTTATTTTGCATATTTAAAGTATCTGTTGAACAAATTTATTATTTATATATAGTAATTGCTTCATTTAAGAGTGTGAATCCTAGACACTATTCCCAAATAAAAATTAGAAACTTGGAAAGTTTCACACACTTTCACAATACAAATTTTGTACTTTTTCAAGTTTTTTGCAGTCTTAAGCTTACATCTGCACATAAATCAACCTACCCATTATGCAACTAGTTAACCCTTTTCCTTGGACATGCTTCCCAGTTGCCCCTGCAGCTGGCCTACTCCAGCTGAGAACATGCCCAAAATCAGTGAGTTGCTTGCACTTTGTAATGGTTGCAGGGGATAGTCCCTTTCTCCAACAGACATCCCAAACATCCCAATTAAGGAATCCTCCATCTGGTGCACAGGAGTGCTTGATCTATTTCACCAATGAATAATCTTTCATCATGCAAGGATTCTTGCCACAAGTGACTAACTGCAGCACCAATTTTCAACCTGATGTTAAGTGAACGAGTCCCTGTGATTCTTAGCTTCAGTCCCTGGGTTTCTTTGTAATTTGGCATCCTAACAGAGCTCATTCCCAATACAGTGCAGTCCAACTCACCCCAATCAGTGCCTCCTGCTGGTTGTCCTTCCTGCACCCACTGTTGGCTTGGCAGGTCATCCCCTGCACTGCCCACTACCTAGCCTGTTATGATTAAAACCCAAACTCGAAAAATCAATACTTTTTCTAATATTTCTATACTTCCTATTTGTGGATAAAATGGGGGAAGTCCACCTCTGCTGCCATTTCTTACAAATGTATCTTCTAATAACTGGGCACATATCCAAAGGTGGCACCTTACTAGTTAAGAAATTACATCTTGCAGCATCCTTTGCGTTACTATCAGCCAGTTCGTTCCCTTCTATACCAGTGTACCCATGAATCCAACAAAACTTAACTGATTTGTGGCAAATGGAAAGATAAAAAAAGCCATTCCTGAGCCTTTTGAATTACGGGATGGGCAGGATTAAATTTCTTTAGGGCTTCTAAAACACTCCTTGAGTCACTATATTACTGTGGATTTAAATTTCTTATCAGATGCATTATTAAATTGAATCATGGTATTTTCCAAAGCCTACCATGAAAATACATTTAAAAGACGGATAACCTCCTCCCTTACAGACCCCATACCTAGATAAGCAAGCTTCATAAGAGTTATCAGTCTGTTCAGAATGGACCAAGCACTAAGAGCAATCTTGACATCGGACTTTCACCAAACTAGACCACATCAGCTACTCAAATTCTAAGGGTAAGGAGGCATGCCTTCTAACCTCACCATCCTTCATGTTCTAGGACTATAATTAAAAATCTATCTGGACAGTGTAAGGATGGAAAATATGAGAAGGTAAGATTAAGAGAGCCTAGCTAATTTAATCAACTTGTGGGAAAATTATGTGCCAATTCTAAGTAGTTGTCCTCTGAACAATTCACACTCCTGCAAGGTGCATACAGCAGGTAAAATGCTATGCAACACCTAGGAGGTACTAAAGAGGAGAGGCATGAAATAACAAGAAAATAAATAAACATGAAGGAGCCCTCACCCATTCTGAAACCAAGGATAAGGAAAGTAATCAATTGTTTGTTCTCGTATGAACACATAACCAAACACTGCAATGACCTCTTATAACACTAAACTTGTTTTTCACAGAAACCCACCAATCATACATGAACCCAGACTTAGGGTCTCAAAAGTGCCCAGACAGAACAGTCTTTTTTTCTTTTTTTTTTTTAATGGGCCTATAATGGTTTGAGTCTACACAATAAAATAGTTTATACAAACCCATAATTCATTATATTCTCTGTGCAGAATGCATTCACATGCATGAAGCATTTAAAAGCCAACTGCTTCAGCACACATGTTTAACCAACTCCCAAATCTTTGTAGATAAGATACAGTACTAACATTCATTCTTATGTTCACCTCGGCATTGGTTAGATATTCTGCCATTCCTTCCAAGAGTGACCAGTATTTCTACTGCATTTAGTGATGTGCCCTTGACAAAATATTATTTACAGTGCATCTTTGTGTGATGATTTTAATTTATGTAGGTTTTTCAGCTAGTTTTTCCTTACTAAACACTAACTTCTGTCAATGTAGTTTTCGGACTTTATTCAATTGCTTTGCTTTTCCTGTTCGCATTATTTCTAAATTGGGGTTTGCTGACTGCATGGTTGGACTATTTACATTATTTTCTCTCCTTGCCTTGGGTTCAGTGTTTGCACAATAATGTTTACTTAGGGATTCATATCCTTATTGCCTTTGTAAAAGTAACAGTTACCCTTGGTTTCCCATTTTTTTTTCAGTCTACTAAGTAATTTTGTTTGTGTTTGATATTATCTGCATTTTGGTTTGGCATTTCATTATCATTGTCAATGTACTTGTGCTAGTAGGGATGGTAAGTCCTGCAGTACTTTCATGTTGTCATTGAGGAAGCACCCTCATTTGCCATGTCCTTCTGATCCACCTATCTTCTATCCTAAAACTAATGCCAGATCACCTTCATCATCCTCCACATTCTGACTTCTTTTTATTATGTTATGGCCCTGAGCTGTTTCTGCTCTTCTAGGACAGTTCCTTGCTGTAGTCAACTCGAAAGTGACACTATCTCAGCTGTCTGATGCCTTGGTAAGTTCCCAGTCCTGCTGCCTACTTATGAGTGAAGTTGCGGTTCCCATGGCCTCAACCTCTTCAGCTCAGGTCAGCTTACTTACCTGTCAGTTCCTGGATTCCCTATGATCAATTGTATCCAAGCTCTACAGTAGCTCCTGTTCTCTTATGCTGCATCGTATGACAGTATGACCACATACTTGAGTGCCTCTCTGTATCCGAATACCAGCAGTCTTCAACTGCTTCTGCATATTTGGCAATTCTAGTTTATATGTCCAATCCTATGACCTCAAGCAACACAGTATTCATGACCCCTTTATCATCTCATCTACTCAAGTTTATTTGGGCATTCCACCCCAATGTCCAAACTCACAACCTTGAGCAATGCAGTTTTCAAAGCCTCATCCATTCGTTCCAAGCCACTGCATCCTGCATCTGTTCCCAACTGGTTTACATAATTAATAATAGTAATAAAACCATGACTATCTCTGTTCTTGCCCCTTCCACAAATAACTTTGTCATTTCAGTAACCAAGTTTCCCATGACCCCAACTTCCTTGCCTAAGGCTCCTGCTGCTCCCCTAGTTCCTGCCTTGCTTTCAATGCTTTGGTTTCTGCTTTGCAGTGGTTTCTGCTTTACCCAAGGCACTTACACCAGCAGTATCTTTACGAAGGAAAGCCTTGGCATCTCAAAACTACACACTACTTCTGCCTGGTAGACAAAAGACTGATCAGTATGGGGACATTCAAGACCACAAATATAAGCACATATATGACTGATGGGGTTACAATTAGATAAATGCATACTTTAATGTCAATGAGTAATCCTTCTACAGGTCGATACGGTTGATGAATGATGAGATTGAATTGTAATTCTTGGGTAAGTTGGAGTTCATTGTTCAGAATGATCTCAGCAGCTTTCTTTTTATCTCCTTTCACATTGTGGACAAAGTCATTTATGGTGACATAAAACTCTTCAATTTTACATGCAAGGTAAACACACGTGACTCTGAAAAGTAAAAAAATTACATAAACTGCATCGAAGATCCACAATAACAAGAGTTATGACACATACTGTGGCTAATACTGGCTTCTTTATCATCAACTCCAAAATTACCATTTAATAAGCACATAGTATCCCATCATAGGATACAAATGAATTATTATAAAGTACTTTTATTTACTTACATAAAATAAAAATCAAGACTTCAAGTCAACTCTCAAGAGGCTGGTAAACACAATACGAATACATGAACTTACAAAATCTCCTTTGGGTGGTAATCCATCACTGAATTATATAAATAAAATCTCTTGAAATAATGCTGAGCTGTTGTCATGACAGACAATGGCATTTTGATGCGGGCATCTCTGGGATCACGGAATCTCTTGCAAAATTCTTTCAGAGAATTTTCATAATAATGGACCTGTTTGAATACAAAAAAATACATTAAGTCAAATAGGAAGTATGCTCTACAACAAAATACTATAAATCATATAAAACATGGTGAAGCTACTTGGGAATTGAGGGAAGGTCAGACGTGCCCAGCAAAACTAGCGTGCCTTCATTCCAAATTAATAATGGTAAATTCAGGATTATTTCAATTTTCTCCTTGATACACAAACCTGATTATTATTACCAAGTAGTCTAACCAGACCAGGTCCTGTAGCTGAAACTTGCTAACAAGATAGTTAACTAATGGCAAAAAAGTAAGAGGATTGGGAGACCCATCCACTCACTCAACTATTAGTGACACCTTTTTCTTTGACAACAGGGACAACCCCAGTTTGACCGAAGGTGAGAAAATGATAACAGACTTCAGTTTGTAAATCTACGAAAAATGCCAATTATGAATTTGCAATTTGTTCCTATGAAGATACAAACTACCTTTTACATGAAAACTCACTCCTTATTTGGGAGGTACTATCTGAAGACCAAGACTGGTGTTGTTCTCCCGACCAAAGAATGCCAGCTTCCCAGTCAAGTACAGTACATGAGCGGGGAAAGGTTGACTCTTGCAATCACCTGTACAGCCAGGATATTTGATGTCAATTTTGACAGAATCCTGTGCCAAAGTCTGGCTTTCCCATAACCTCAATCTAGGAAATTTTGGACAACCTGGGTACCCTGTGTGGGATGGAATGACCAGCTCAGAAGGTAGCAACATTACTACAGACAACACTATGATAATAATCACCTACCATCTGCCCTCCCCCCACCCTTGTTTAACCTTTACAACTCTGGCTAAATATACATTAACAAAACCCCTAGACCAGGCAAATTTAAAGGTCAGCCAATTTAAAAAATACAAACACATTAATGGAAAGAGGAAGATATGCATATACACATGGTATAAACAAATTTTAAAATATTTTCTGTACCTATCACAGGAAGTGAACATTTCTAACCCTGCGCAGGACCTCTTTGCTGAGACACTCGTAAAAATTCTATCGCGTTATATATGTTCTAATATTTTTTTTTACTTGATTTTGCAAAATTAAAATTACAGCTAACATTATATTGTGACATAAGAACTAAAAGTAGTAACACTCCATATTTATGGCCAAATATATACATGTACTGTACTGGGACATGGAGATGTAGCACCTACCCTCATGAAATCCTAAGGGTAACTATTATTCCACCCCTCAGTGAGATGAGGTCTGAGTGTTGCCATACATTATTGTTATTTATGAACCAGACCAGCAAAATGAATGTTTTCCCTCACAATTCATTCAAATTTCATGGTTCAAAATAATAATTTTCTTGTGATGATTGCCAGACACCACCCCATTTCTATTATTGCACCTCATGCAATCATTGCTGGGCCCAAGAAGTTAAAGGACAACAGAGGGAGTCACATCTACCAGCTACAAATGAAATTAGGGATACCATAATCTGTTGTTTAACTCATCTGCATCTGGATGTTGAGCAGCCACCTCAGGTCCTAAAGAGGTGTCCAAAGACTTGTGGGGAACATTGCTAAGGTAACAAGAAGTAAATGTGGTCTGGAAGCAACAGACACCCACTCTCAGTACCTATGAAACCAAAAACTTCTTTTTGAATACCAAGGAGGGAGGAGCAATGCCCTAAAGTTTTGGAGTCCTCACCCAGGGTATGGAGCTGTTATCCTCATCCAACAACTCTTGCACCTGATTAGTGAACTCCTTAAGCCACACAAGATGATGTTACTAGACAACTTCCTCCTGTGCCTGCCAGTAATACTGAATAGAGTAGTCGACATTCAAGACTAAGATCTCAAGTCTTATGCAGGCAGTGCTGCACAACTCTCACTGGACACGGCAGCATCTATTTTTTTATCCTAACCTACAAAGTTTCAGAGGGAGGGGATTGAAAAGTTTTCAAATCTCTCATCAGGATCAACAGGTTCTGAATTTCTGCCATAAACTCAAGAAAAACACGAACAAAAGAGATCTCCAGCTTTCTATTTTCACACCAAGATAGATCATGAAGCTTGCCTACTTCTCTGTCAACGCTATGGTAAGCAGGAAGACAGCCTGAGTGTGTAGTCCCTGTCCAAAGCCTCCCTCAGGAACTAACAGAGCATCTGAGTAAGATTATGGAGCATAAGTGTTACATCCAGATGTTTGAGTTTGCAGGTTGGTTAATACTACTCAAAATTCCTCATGACCATAGAGACCTCATCCAAGGAAGAGAAGTCCATACCCTTCAACCAAAACGGCTGGGAGTGAGCTGAGTGATAGCCTCCTCACTGCAGAACCAAGATGATTTTGTCTCAGCAGAGGGAGACTAAGAATTGCAAATTCTATGAAAGGAGGCTCCAACCAAAGAGAGATCTCTCAGGACATAAAAGGCAGAAGATGGTCCACTTTGACTGATACACATCTACTTTGACTTATGACATGTGGCCAAAAAGAAGCAACTATAGTCATCCTGAGACCAGGTATGACCAATACATTGTTGCTCACTAGACATCTCGCCACGTGATGGAAATGCATGCCCACTGAGGTTGTCCCGTGGACAGTAAAAGGCATCCTCTACAATAGCCCATGGGTCTGGAATGGGAGAGAAGGGTATCATGAGCTTTCTGTTTAACATGGTAGCAAATAGGTCAATTATCACTGTCCCCAACCTTGAATACCCTATTACATGCTGGTCCACTGACTACTTGACCCCTATGACCTGCCACTGGTACTGTCCATGCTTTGTATACAAGACAAAAGATTTGGCCAATCTGGAGAACAGGCTGGGAACAAGATCAAATGGAAAGGGAATGGTGTCAGTCCTCTCAAAGGATATAGATTAACTATGCTTATGGCCCTTGTTACTGCCAAACTGTCCTGTGGTATGGCTTTCATCCCCTAACTAACAACAGTAGGAGAGGACTGCCAGTCTCAGCACCCTCCTCCCTTCTACTTCACCTTGCCTCACTTTCAGGCCAGAACCTCAGAGAATACTGAAACAGTAAGAAGACTCCTATCCCTTCAACAAGGATTTGAAAGAGGCCTAGCCTCTACTCAAGCCCATTGCCATTGGCACAGCTGTCCCTAAAGGTTTGGTTGCACATCCTTTTGTAAACCAAAGAGGGACTTAAAAAAAAAAAAACTGTCCATTAGATGGAGTCCTGAGAACCAGACCTTACTCTTCAAGAAAGAGTCAGGAGGAACCAAACACGAAACTATTCTGGATAGACTGTTCTTGACCAAAACTTGTCTCAAGAACAGCCCACGAATGTTACTGAGGAACCTCAAAACCATGTCCCCCCCACAATTTGCATACTGGTGTGATACGAAAGTCAACATCCTTTATCTTAATAAAAAGACCCTTCAGGACTATGCCTTGCCCTCCTCAAAAAACACACCAGAGAAGGCAAAGTCTGCATTCATGTTGAGCCAGAGATATAATTACAATGATGACTGGACCAAAGCCTTGGCAGCCAACTTGATGAATCCTGTTTTGGCAGTGGAGAAAGTAACTCTTTTGCATGAAGCCCCTCAAGGTCTCATTTCCTTTGGGGTTTAGTATCTCTGCTGCTGAAGCAGCAACAGCAAGAACAACAGGGACAGCTGTAACATCAGCAAAAGTGGTCATGATTGGGGAGGCCACTACCAAAGCACAGGCTTCTGCCATGACTAAGGCAGGCATCAACTCTTGACTGCAGCCAAGTACTCATAGAAGTTAACCTGAGAAAAGGCCACTGCATCTTCAACAAATCCTTCACCTTATCAGGTCACCTTACCTTATCAGGTCACCTTGGAGTAGTTGTTAATATTATTAAGCAGGTTAAGCAGGCCGCTGAGCTAATTTACTTAGCACTTACAAGGCTGGCCTTGGAGTGTTTGGCACAGCAGAGGTAGGATAGGCAAGAATGGAAGAATGGTCAATGTAAGTACCGGAAGCAGCAATCACACCATCCAATGTACCATCATGGGAGTCTCCAGGTTAGTCACCTTCCAACTCACTACATTACTGACTGCTACTGTTTACATACCATGATGTTATGCAGGTGCACTGTTAACATACAAGATTCTGTTCAGATGTTCTGCCTCTCCCACTCTGATCTTGATGATTTTTTAGAGATACTGTACATGATTTACAAGTAGAATGCTTGTGCTTGTTCCAAGAAAATGTGTACTTAATAAAGTTATACAGTACTAATTTTTTATGTTGTCCTGTTTTTTCCAAGGGACAGTATGGTTATATTTTATTTATTTATTTATTTTTTTTTTTTTTGCTAATTTCCAGTATTACAATACACTGAATTACTAAAACTGTAATCGGTAGTGTCACATGGAAATCTACTTTCTTCTTTTTTAACCATGGAAAAATTTTACGGTACAATATGCAATTGGTTCATTTACAATATCCTCATGTTCGATATGAATGGAGACTGAAATACACTTGTGGCATGTCGCATCTCATTCTCACAATCTAAGGGTCACAATAAAACTTTGAAAAGGTAAATCTTTAGTTCACAGAGCAGACATGGTGCCTGGGTATGCTGATCAATTTGGCAGTGGCAAGTCTTTCCCGCAGACTCTCAGATCAGCAAGTTCACTGAGGTGTCAGCACAGTTCCTGTCTCAACAAAACAACTACCTTGATTTGGCACATCATTCTCAGTCACCGGTCATCTTTGGAAGTAATTATCCCTCAAAGGCAACTTTACCAGCAATCACTTCAGTTGCATCTGAAGCAACACTGGTCACCTGAGTTAATCATCTGACATTTCACACCCTTAAACCAGGAGTGAAAGACAATCTTGCATAGTGGTTGTACATAGTGGTTGTACTCCTGACACTGCTAGCATTTCAGAACAAGCGTGGGTGGCATATGCCAATAGGTGATATTAAAGAAAATGCCCATAAGTTGAAGACAGAGCATCCAAGAGGGGCTGTGGTGTTGGTAAGGAGAAGTGAAGGTGGTGCCAGGAAGAAAAGCATTTTAGATAGCATACATTGCATACATGCAATTAGCAGTAATGCTCTATGGGGTCATCATATTTATTAGTACGCTACTACTAGACTTACATTACTTATCAGAGGCATTTATTACCATAATAATTCTACAATGACAATAAAAGGAAAGTTATTTGTGAAATAACTTTGCACTCGAGCATCATGAATATAAAATATCATCATACAGAAACCTTTAGTAATAAACTAATGCAACACGAGCTATATGAAAAGACCTACCATCTGCCTCTCCTCTTCAACATTCAAGAAGTGTGAAGCTCGTTGTGAACTCTGAAAAAGAACAAGAAAATGTATATACATGAAAATCTAATTCATACATTTATACAGATCAATAAACATACTCAACAAGGAAAAATTACTTTTTTTTTTTAAATAAAATTAACTTTTCTTATAAACAAATACACTTCCCTACAATAGTCATTGTATGCAATAGAGCAATCTCCAGACACTCAACAGAGGATAAGTCTCCCTTTCCACCTGAGTTTTTGTGTATGTGTGCACACATTTGTGTGTGTGTGTGTATGTGTGTATCGTGGTCCCTGAGCCCCTCCAACATGGAGGGGCAGAGGGAGAAGGGAACTTCCCACCAAGAAACAAGCTTGTAAATGAAGAATATTGA
Organism: Macrobrachium rosenbergii; assembly: GCA_039081455.1. NCBI lineage: Eukaryota > Metazoa > Arthropoda > Malacostraca > Decapoda > Palaemonidae > Macrobrachium > Macrobrachium rosenbergii. The sequence goes on from JANJGK010000038.1 coordinate 28,389,739, forward strand.
AACAAAAAACCAAACAATTGTTACCAGCCTTATTCCTCAGAGCTGAGTTCTCCATACACAGTTTCTGAAGTCTTTGAATAGGATAAGAAGAGCTAGAAAATCATCAGTGAAGTGATACCATGCCATGGGCACATACAACTTTGACCCATCAGATGAGGGAGACGGCACTCATTCTTTCACGTCTCATTGTAGAATACAACAGCTATAATGGTCTTCCCCACTTTCATCAAGTTTTTAAATTAATATATTTTTATTTCATTTCTTTTTCCATTTAGCTTTACATTTACCATTCCTCTTGTGTATCCATTAACTTTTTACCAGATACACAAGTATTTGTAATAGCCACAATGATCTCATAACTCCTCAATTTCTTCACACTTTTAGGGTATACTTGTCACCACAAAGCCAAAGATACAAATCGAGAAACAAATGAAGAAACTGTCATGCCTGCAGTCAAGTGGTTACTGATTTTTATGCTATGTTATTATTTTATGTTGCCTCATTATTTTCTTACTGGTACTGTATATGTGCATTTTGTGTCGGAGGCCACTGAAGTGTTAAGGTTAATTTTTAGTTCATTAGGCTATTCAGCGGTCGAGATTATGTATGTTTTTGCTTAATGAATGCTGTTTTGTACCTTTTGTGGTAATAAAGATTTTTTGTAAGTTTGTATGCACGCCAGTTTCATCTGTCACCCACAAGCAGTCCCAGGGTGGTATTAGTATAAACCTACATTGCAAATCATAACCTACCTCCATCTCCTTGGAACACGTTACCGTACATTCCAGTGGACTTGTTACTTTTTCCTATTTTGTATTGTTTGTTTCTTTTTTTTTTGCTGTTGGTGTGCTACAAACTCCACAGCTGGTGGCAGCCTACCAAAAGTGCACAAAATTACTCTAAGGTTCCTTTACCTTACCTAACCTGTCATGTAAATTTATATGGACCTTGTCCCATTGAGAGATACTTAGCCCTTAAACGCCGACTGGACGTATTATATGTCGACTAAAATTGTCTGTTGGGTGCCGAGTGGACGTACCGTACGTCGACTACAAAAAATTTCAACCTTCCGTCAACTTTGACTCGATCGAAATGGTCGAAAAACGCAATTGTAAGCTAAAACTCTTACATTCTAGTAATATTCAATCATTTACCTTCATTTTGCAACAAATTGGAAGTCTCTAGCACAATATTTCGATTTATGGTGAATTTTTTAAAAAACTTTTTCCTTACGTCCGTGCGCGGTAACTTGGCCAAAAATTTCAGAAATTCTTTCGTCATTTTGTCGTAATTTTTGCACTGTTTTATATTAGCCGTTACATAAAGTTTTATATATGAAAATGTGTGCAATTTCATGTAAAATACAGCAAAATACAACCCATGGTTGTAGCTTTTATCAGTTTGGAAATATTTTCATATAAATCACGATAACTGCCAAAATTTCAACCTTAGGTCAACTCTGACTCGACCGAAATGGTAAAAAAACGCAATTGTAAGCTAAAAATCTTACATTCTAGTAATATTCAATCATTTACCTTCATTTTCCAACAAATTGGAAGTCTCTAGCACAATATTTCGATTTATGGTGAATTTTTGAAAAAAACTTTTTCCTTACGTCCGCGCCAGAAATTCTTTCGTCACGTTGTCGTAATGTTTGCACCGTTTTATATTAGTCGTTACATAAAGTTTTATATATGGAAATGTGCGCAATTTCATGTAGAATACAACAGAAGATAACTCATGGTTGTAGCTTTTATCAGTTTTGAAATATTTTCATATAAATCACGATAACTGCCAAAATTTCAACCTTCGGTCAACTTTAACTCGACCGAAATGGCCAAAAAACGCAATTATAAGTTAAAACTCTTACATTCTAGTAATATTCAATCATGTACCTTCATTTTGCAACAAACTGGAAGTCTCTAGCGCAATATTTCGATTTATGGTGAATTTCTGAAAAAAAAAACTTTTTCCTTACGTCTGCACGCAATAACTCGGCTGAACATCTCAGAAATTCTTTCGTCACGTTGTCGTAATGTTTGCATCGTTTTACATTAGTCATTACATAAACTTTTATATATGAAAATGTGTGCAATTTCATGTAGAATACAACAGAAAATAACTCATGGTTGTAGCTTTTATCAGTTTTGAAATATTTTCACATAAATCACGATAACTGCCAAAATTTCAACCTTCGGTCAACTTTACCTCGACCGAAATGGTCGAAAAACGCAATTGTAAGCTAAAACTCTTACATTCTAGTAATATTCAATCATTTACCTTCATTTTGCAATAAATTGGAAGTCTCTAGCACAATATTTCGACTTATGGTGAATTTTTGAAAAAACATTTTCCTTACGTTCGCGCAGCAACTCGGCCGAACATCTCAGAAATTCTTTCGTCACGTTGTCGTAATGTTTGCACCGTTTTATATTAGTCGTTACATAAACTTTTATATATGAAAATGTGCGCAATTTCATGTACAATACAACAGAAAGTAACTCATGGTTGTAGCTTTCATCAGTTTTGAAATATTTTCATATAAATCACGATAAATAGAAAAAATTCGACTTTCAGTCAACTTTAACTCTACCGAAATGGTCGAAAACTGCAATTGTAAGCTAAAACACTTACAGTCTAGTAATATTCAATCAATTAGCTTCATTTTTCAACAAACGGGAAGTCTCTAGCACAATATTTCGATTTATGGTGAATTTTTAAAAAAAACATTTTTTTATGTCCGCGCGTTACGAGTTCATGCATCATTTTGTGATAATATTTTCTCTGTGTTGCTTTGATCGTTTTACAATTTGTTATATACCAAAATCATCGCAATTTAGTGTACAATACAAAGAAAAAAAAATAACTCGTTAGCTTTAACCGTTTTGCTCACAGCGCGATTTGTATAAAATTATATATGAAAAATGTTTTTTTGCGCTGTCATATATTTCAGTATTTATATATGATAATGATATTTTTTTCATTTCTGATGGTTGCATATTAAACTTCAGGCAATGACAAAAAAAGGAGCCAAAAATGAACTCTTAATCTTAGAAACTAAGCGTGCTGTGATTTTTTTTAAAAAACTTTTTTTCCGCTTCGGCGCTAACTCCCGAACGCCGCCAGCATACGGGAGACGTTTTTGTAAATAGAGGCTCGGCGTTAGAGGGTTAATGGGTGGGGAGAGTTAGTATACAGTACAGCATACATATTTTTGGGTATCATCGTAGTGTTTAACAAACCAGCACCGTTGCACTTGAGCCATAATACACCCAGTAGGCTCCTTAACTGAAAGGTAACTGTGCAAGTCATGCATCTACAGTACACAAAGAAATACATTTAGCCTGACAAAACAACTACAGTACAGTACAATTCATAAATAAAAATATTGCAAAGTTTGCATAAGATGTTTGAGGGAGTTCAAAAGTAGATTTTGGGTATGGCATATTGATAAAGTTTATGCAACAAATTGTTTATCTGCTAATCATATAGCAAGTGTTGAATGTATTTTTTTAATGAAACAATCATTGTTTTCAAACTTGTAATACTACTGTAATAAGTAACTTACAGACATGTGACTGCTAAATTTGCTGATGAAATCTGCATTTGCCTGCTTACGTAGATTTGCAATCTCTCTGTCATCTTGGAAAGTCCAGTTACGAAACTGAGTGCTGCTACCATACATGACTTCAAAGCTGAAAGACAAAAGAACTTATTAATTTCAATGGTCAGTCTCTTGTAGAAACATTACTGCTTTCAACAGTAAATAAAGATGCCTTACAATTATACCTCTTGATCTACAAAATACATACACTGAAAACAAAGTTTCGTAAGGATTGTACATTCAAACCTTTCTTGTTTCACACCAGTTATGCAAATAAGTGAGCTACATCTTGAGTTTCCTTGTCAAATTAAAGTGAGCTTGTAGCTGGTTGCCAAGTTGTGTCAAAACCTAAATAAAAGAAAAGAAAGGGGAGGAGAATACACAACATTCTAGTTTTCTAGAATTTGCAGTAGTAGTCTCCAACCACATCCCAAAAGGACTCCAGATACTAAGTACCCGCAGGCTTCCCATAAACTCAACACCTTATGCCGAGGCGAGGGACAGTAGAGGGACAGAAGGCCCCCTATGCTTCCTCTCCCAACACCATGCCAGCCACGGATAAGGGTCCCAGTGTACTGCAATTTTCAAAAGTAGTCTCCATGCCCTTGAGGTAGTGTGCAGCAAAGACTGACTTGAATCTCCAAATGGTTGACTGAAGGATACTCGAAAGAGACACATTATGTCTGGATGCAAGAGAGGTAGCAACGGTCCTGACCTCGTGGGTTTTCACTTTAAAGATTGGCAAGACATCTTTAATCTGGGAGTGCAATTCTGAAATCAAGCTTCTCAAAAAGAAGGAAAGAGCATTCTTGGAAAGAGGACGAGAAGGGTTCTTCACAGAGCACAAGAGGTTTTTCGAAGGACCCCTGATCTTCACCGTTCTTTGAAGGTAATACCTGAGGGTTTTTACAGGGCAGAGAAGCCTCTCCTCTCCTTCTGGCCCGAGGATGTCCATTAAATATCTAATGGTGAATGAATGGGGCCAAGGATTAGAAGGGTCCTCATTCTTGGCAAGGAACCCAAGAGAGAAGGAGCAAACTGCATCTCCTTGTGAAAAGACAATCTCTTATTGATTGCTTGGAGCTCACTTATACATTTGGCAGTAGCCAAAGCCACAAAGAAGAGGGTTTTCTTGGTCAGGTTCCTAAAAGAGACAGAGCAAAGCAGTTTGTAGGAGGGACCTGAGAGCCATTTCAAAACGATGTCTAAATTCCAGGAGACAACGTCTGACTTCTCTTGCTTGACGGAATCGAATGACTTGATTAGGTCACTTAGGTCTTGGTCAGAGGACAGATCTAGACCTCTATGTTTAAACACTGAACTGAGCATAGACCTACAGTATACCCCTTGATAGCTTCCTGGAGGTCTCAGGTAGAGCAAGAAGTTGGCTACCTGGCTTAGGCACCATCTTCTGAAAACTGTCAGAGCTTGCTAGAAGAAGATCGTCTGCATCCAGCAATAGCTTTTGCAGCCTGTCTCGAAAATCCCTTCACTCTGATGAGGCACCTGACAGTCTGAAGCCTGTCAGGCCCAGAGCAGACAACAACCCTTGGTGGTACCTGAGAAAGTGGAGCTGTCTGAGCAACGACTGCTTTTGTGGTAGGAGCCTCAGGAAGTCCACTAACAGTCGCAGCAGGTCTAGGAACCATTCCTTCCTTGGCCAAAACAGAGCAACTAGGGTCATTGAAACCTGTCCAATCCAGAAGCGTGGCATCTGTCACCCATGCGAGAGGGTCCCATTCATCCGTATTACACGCTTTATCACTCATTTCCACTTTGGCACTCACACCCCATCACACAACTTACGACCACTCCGTTCACTTACGTTCTTCCCTTTCTTACGTTTCCTACCATACTCTATCAAAACAAATTGCTGATCCTCCATACACAAGCTCTCATGCATACTTGGTTCACCCACATTCGATTTCAACCATTTATACACCCCATTCTCTCTCACATATTCCGGTACATCCTTCCATCTACGCAATTGGTTATGATGCGCTCGTATTTCTCTCACACTACCATCTACACATACTTCCCCTACAACATAACTAAGCCCACTGGGACCAACTTCCCACACTTCATACAGACCCTCAAATTTTTCACGCACTTTATTTACATTCAACCGCCCTTTCTCGATTACTTCTTTCAACACTTTCTCGCCCACCTTGTAACTTTCAAACCTCTCATGCGCCTTCTTCCATACCTCCCTATCATTCTCAGATATACCCAATCTCGGTCTCACTATCTTTTCAAAATTTAATACATATTTACACGGAGACATACCAATACCCTTATGCACGGTGGCGTTGTATACCCACAACGCTCGCCCAACATTTACATCCCAATCATTATCACATTCACTCATCATACGTAAGATCTCTGTCAACGTTCTCACCGTTCGCTCCGCCAATCCATTCGCACTGGGCATATACGGCGTAGAGTACACATCCTCTATGCCCCAATCACGCAACATTTGCTCAAACTCCCATCCAACAAATTCAGGCCCATTGTCACTCAACATTCGCGTCGGCTTGCACACACACATTGGCAACATCACTTGACCCACCATTCTCGCTACAGTCTCACTCTTTTTGTTCCGAATCGCCACTGCATATGCAAACTTACTCAAATGATCTACCATTACAACCATTCCCACATGCCCTCTAGCAGTCACAGGCAACGACACACAATCAATCACAACCATCTCAAATAACTCTTTCATCTGCAATCGCAACACAGGTGGATTCGCATGCACACTTTGATACTTATCCTTCTGACAGTCCACACACGTAATCGCTACATCCGCACAAATTTTACTCAATCCAGGCACATACAATCTCTCTCTCATACATTCCCATAATTTATTTTTCCCCAGATGCCCAAACCTATCATGCACTAATAAACACATACCCACGGCTGCGTCTTCCGAAAACACTGGCACATACACTTCCCCATCCCATATTCCTTCCTGATGCAAAAAATAAACTATACCTTTACATACAACAAATCTCTTAGCCCCACGTTGGGCGCCAAATATAATGTGGCGGAATTTAAACCAACAAACAAAACAACACTCACCCTGATCTTCGGTTGCTGGAGATGGGTAAAGGTCCACGGTCGCCACTCACAGCACACAAAACCACAAAACAAAATTACAAACAAACCCTCCACCAACAATGAACGAAAAAAAAGAGACACATGCACCATCAATATCGGTACCGGTATCCAAGACAAAAAAACCAGACGAACTGCCCGTTCACTTTCAAGGTTGGACCTCAACTACTCAAGACTTCCCCAAAACCGAAAAACTCCCGACAGACAGACAGACAGCGCCGTAAACGAACTCCAACAACCGACCCACTCACAACGACAATTACACTCGCTCTCTCTCTCTCTCTCTCACAAAACGTTGGGAAATGCTAGATACAAACAAATTTATTCATCCCTCTATAAAAGGGTGTATATATATTGCAGTACATGAGATAATTTGGGAAATTTACTGAGATGAGAAATTTACCGCTGGTTAAACATTGCGGAAGCTCCACAGGGTGCCATGTTTAGTACCAGTCCCCTGGGATGATACCCTAGTAAAAATATATAAAAAATTTGGTAAATTTCTCATTATCTCTGTAAATTTCTCAAATTATCTAACCTGTACAGCATTGTAAAAACCATTTTCTATATTGTTTAACCAAAAAATTATATTTGTAAACGTGCAGCCATCTCCTTTACATTTACAGCCCGCTTTTTCAGTGGTTCCCCAAACTGTAGGATAGGCCTGTAAGGATAGGTCATGAAAGTAGACATCTGCTAAGAAACAAGGGTCAGAGACATTCATAATATTCGCACTTTAATAGAACCTCCACGGGTGTGAAATTGGTGATACTTCACTCTAGTTGTACGGCCTGATTCCCACCAGTCACAGACTGGGGAGCGCCTACAGTTTAGTTGGCCAAGGCTGTTGTGTAGGTTCCGACTAAGAAACTGGCAGATGAATACAAACAAGACAAACTTTTCCTGGTAATTCTATATGTTAGCTCCATGCCTGTTTTTACCTTTTCACCTGGTTTTTTCTACACTCTTAGGGGTTCTGATACTGGCGGTGCATCTGTTTGTTGTCGGCCAAATGGAATGTCTCTTCACCGTGTTTAGTACTGGTCCGGGGGGGGTACCCATACGTTAACAAGTTATTGCACTTGCCGGACGGGATATGAACCGTTCGAAACAGACGTAGCCGTGCTCTGTCTTGTGAAGATCGTGTATGGAAACCCATTGTTGGACGGACTGCGGGGGTTAATTACAGGTTAATTAGACTCGAGCGCCAAAAATGAAAGGTAAATTCATAATTAGCAACCAAAAAACTGTAGAAAAAGTCAAGTTATAGTGCCGTCGGCGACACAGAGCTACCCTATAGTTCTACCCTTTTCCTATAGTGCCAGGTCATGACCTAACCAGATGTAACCAACCTAACCTAACATAGGGTGGCATGCCCTAACTTGGCCAGGGGGGCTTTGCCACCCGCCCAGACAGCATGGGGTCGCTGGGTCGCGAGCAGGGTCGGGTTGCGGAACTACTTACCTTGGTGGAGTGATTGTAGTCCGGGCAGGTGTTGCTCGGCCTGGCCAACTAAACTGTAAACTACCCCAGACCGGGACAGGTTACGGCCTTTTAGGTGGGGTTCGCCCTTCCTGCCAGGTCAGGGAACGCCGCCCTAAGTTAGGTTAAATAGGTAAGATCTGTTTAAGTCAGGACCTAGCATTGTGGGAGAGGTTATGTCGATTTATGTATGAGGAACCTGTCCCGGTCGACGTCTGGCGTGAATCAGGCTGCGTATATAAAGTAATTTTACTGTGAAATTTTCCTAAGTAAATCTATGCCTAGCCTATTATTACAGAAAATTACTTGGGACTTAGCCTGACCTAAGTTACGCTAGTCTGCGGCATAATTAGGAGATAGTCAGCGTTCCTTACACTTACAGTAGACCTGGATTTGGTCCTTCTTTAAGGCAGGCATAAACTCGAACGTTTGTTTCTGTTAAATGATGTGTTGTAAGAACTTGGATACTTACGAAAATTGAAAGCAGTTGTTGTTGTGAGGTCTCAGGGTTCTTGCATTGTCAAAAGTTTGAGCTTTTCAACGGCACCTCCTCTTATTACAACTATTGTCAGTGGCAGCAATAATGTCCCCGTGGAACACCTTCCTCATGCATTCTACTTTGCCTTTGTGCTTATTTAAGCTTATTGCCTCTATATTACACAATTTTTTTAACAGTTTCTACCTATTCTCAATTTCCTCTTTAGACAGACCTGTGAGACGCAAGATTCTAGCCAGGGGGGGGGGGCTTATATGCTCCATCTTTTCATTTCCTTCACCTCGTGAACATTTTGCTTCACCTTCATTCGTTCTTTCCCTGTCATATTGCTTGAGCAGGTTTGGTTTGATTCTACTCCCAAACATTTTCTTGGTGTTATCACATCAAACAAGCTCATATACACTTAAATTCCTACGTATATTGCAGGTTGATTTTTCCTAAGTTTCTTTCTCTCGTGCTTTATTATCATTTTTCTATAACCGCGCAGTTTTGCTTAAATCTAGATATTGCTCCATCATACAGGCTACTACTTAATTTACACTAACCACTGTGTTGTCTTATTTTCATGCTAATGTAAAGTTATAGCTTATAGCTGAGGAGACATTCCCATTATTGTTGAAAGTATGCTTCACATAAAGTAGCGTGTTCTTTCAATGCATTGAGTAGCTAGCTTTAGCCCCTATATACAATCTTAGAGCATAGCATATAGTGTGCCTTGGTGCTTTTAGCTTGGTTATATATTTCTTGCAACTCATGTATATTCTTTTGGCTTTATTATGTCCATGGCATACATAAATGTTGAACTTGCTAATCTTTTCCAGTTTTCTTATAATCCTGCTACAACTTTTACTAATGACTAAATTTCTTTTTTTACCATCTCAGAAACAGTCTTTCAAATTAATAACTGAAACGAGTATGAATCTTTTTTGTTTTACTGTTTTAATTCCTTCGATGTGCTAGGTGTCTTCTACATCAACTATGCTGTACCACTTGCCGAATATCAATAAATCAATTGATCTTTTTTTTTATTTAAACCATACTCTGTCGCTGTATATATATATATATATATATATATATATATATATATATATATATATATATATATATATATATATATATAAACTTCTGTGGCTTCTACAATTTCCTTTGAAGAATGGCTCACTAGTAGTCATTTGTCTGCGCAGGACAATACTGCGCTTCTAGGATGTCGTTTCTCTATTTACCTTCTCTGTCATCAAGTGTGTTGCTAATATGGCAGCCCATTACATCTCTGCCTTCTGCCATTTATTTCATTTAATTTTTCTTGTTGTATATTGCTTAGGCATCGTGTGTCTAGTCTAGGGAGCCAAGAGCTTTTTGGACTAATCTGGTATAGCAAAAAGGATTCTTTCCTTCTCTATATTGCTCGTACACAGTTTTCTGGAATGGATAAGTTATCTGTACCTCTTCTTTATACAGTATTTTTTAACGCTACATGCCTGAAGATCTTTAAAAGTGGGCATTGATCCTTTCAACTAGTGTGACGATTGTTTTAGATTTTAATCAAATTTTGTGTGTTCAAGGACCTAAAAATATTGCCAAGATATTCTGGTAGTTCATTTGTAAAGAAGTGATTCTATTTAAACCATTTAAAGTCCATTGGCTTTAACCAGTCAGGTCCTGGTTCTTTACTTGTTTTCATCTTCCCCAGTCGGTTTTTAGTTTTCTGTAAAAGAAAACCATTGAGATGGCTATTTGTCTGTCTGTCCGCAATTTCTCTGCCCGCCCTCAGATGTTACAAACATTAATCTACTGATCACTGCCCTCTAGACAGCCTCTGCTACTGATGTTAAAGTCTTGCCAATTGTTTCTCTACCATTTCCATATGTTCTTCTAGAATAGATATGAACTTACCTCTTTTCTTATTCCTTTCATAGTGATTTACAAACAGGCAAGATGCCCAGCCTATATCTTCTGAATTAATTTTCTGCCTGTTACATCTTCCTATTTTGATTCTGGGCTCTTTTCCCCCATATGCCCGCTGCTGGAACCCATTCCTAGATATGGCAGAAGACACAGAAGATTCAGATAATTAAATACACCACTGTATGATAGCCAGTTCCTTTTAGCGCACAGTTCATCGCTGATTAAGGCCAATGACCCTTGCCGTTGCCCAGCGCCAATGTCACCCGCCAGGCACCCAGAATTGAAACTATGAGGCAATGTACTCAACGTCTTAGCTCATTCTGAAAATTTTCTATTATGGAACTATCCTTTATCGGAAGAGGTGTCTACCTACAAGGTAGAAAGAAGGTGCTTGTATCCCGGTTCGGGTCCCAAAACGAGGTACTACCAGCTTGCCTGTCATAGTTACCACATAGTATGGTTCACCCAAAATATCATCAGGCTACAGGTTGTGAGAAAAATAAATTCAGAATTCACAGTTGCTTGGATAAAAGAATGGAGTGACATTTTTAAAGCAAAGGAAGACTACAGTGCAGCGGCCATAACAGTGTTTGATCGATTCCTGTAAGAACTAAGAAGATCATCCAGTAATGAGGAACTTGCAAAGATATCTTATTGCTTTGCTCACATTAACGCATACTGTACATACACATATGCATATAATATACCTATACATCACGTGTTATTGTGATTTTAAGCAGACACGCATATATATGTATATATACATACATATATAAATATATATATATATATATATATATATATATATATATATATATATATAATCATACAGTATATATATACATTTTATATATATATATATATATATATATATATATATATATATATATATATATATATATATATATATATATACACGAGATCCTCACGTGAAAATAAAAGAAGGGGGTACCAAGACTTTTATTCCAAAGTCATCGTCAGGGTACTAAACAGTTTTTAAGAAAACAACTTACACAAGAAAGCAATAAAACAAGTCGGTAAATAAACATTGTTCAAAACAAAAACATACTTAGCGGAAATATGCCATTACTACAAAATTATCAAAGTACAAAATTATGTTTGTAAAATATCTAATCGTTTGTTTTACTTTTGAATAATTAAGAACAAAGCTTTTCAACTATTCCTCCATTTTGAAAAAAAATCATCGCTCAAGTTTATGTTACTAAAAGAGCTAATGAGACATCCTTCAGCTAACAATATATCATGCACTGAAGACCTTTTAAAAACTACTCTAGCTGAATTCCAGCCTATGGGATGTTCAAAGTCCCATACGTGACAAAAGATGGCGCTTGAGCTGTTTGCAACCCGTAGGCTACATTATATTTCTGCAGCGTGACTCACTTAGTTCCTTACCAGATTGCCCAGTATAAGGTAAATCACAAGTTGAGCAATTAATATTCGGCGGAAAGCTATCCAGTTCAAAACCTAAAGAGATCCAGCCAGTATAATGACAAGTTATATATATATATATATATATATATATATATATATATATATATATATATATATATATATATATATATATATATATACACACACACACTGTATAAATCCCGGGTGATAATAGGCTATGGAAATATTTGAAAATTCATCATCTTGGTAACCGAGCGCCAGGGGAATCGAAACTCGGGTAATTGTGTGAACTGATATCAATAATGTGACGTCATTAAAAGGCATATCCTTTGGGTTTTCCTTCATTTTAGCAAGACTGTCACGCAATTGCGTTTCATTTTTGTTTCTTTTCGTATCTTCTTATCTGGGAATTACATAATATTATATAGCAAAAGTACACGAATTTTTGGATTCTTGGCAAAACAAGACTTTCACTGTCAATGTGTCCTTGAAAGAGTCAAAATATATACAAAAATTAGTAAGTGCAGTGCTTTCCGAGGACATTCATGTGTTCGAATACCTAACGACTTTGGCTTTACAAGAATTTCATATCGTGGCAAATTTGCTCAGAGAAATTTTATATAATAAAAGTTATTAATATATTTTATATGATCGATTTTAATACTCTTATTTGGATATTTCGACAAATACATATAATAATTAAAGCGAGAGTAAGTCAAACGTTCGAAGGAGGTGATATCATAACAACAACAACATATCGTCTGCAGTCAGCCGCCGTCAGTCGAGATCAAAAGTTCTTACGTGTTATATATCTGGCGGCATTTTAAATTGTAGTACTTACTTTCTACCACCAATGTACTCCTATTTATAATTGTGCAGTCCAACCAAAAGAAGCAAAAATGACGAACGCGGTTTCTAAAATGATTGAAAATACATCGCGAAAGCTCAATGTCAGTGAAGCTAATCTTTCCAGAGGTGGTCTGTCCATAGTAGTGGCATTGTATATTTATAAGGTACTTTATCCGAAGTTAAAAAATGTTTACCATGCAACAAAACCGGAGCAGAAGCAAGAACTGGAAGAAATTGCTCGGAGAATAAAGAAGACCGGGCCCTCAGTGAACAGGGAGTTTTTCTTGCAGTTGAAAAAACTAATCGGAATCATCATCCCTGGACCATGGTCCAAACCAGCAGCTTTACTGTACCTTCACACGCTGACGCTTGTAGCAAGAACATTTCTTTCAATATATGTAGCGCAGTTGGAGGGTAGAGTGGTTAAGTACATAGTGCGGAGAGACATAGTAAATTTTGCCGTAATGATGTCAAAATGGATTTCCATTGCCATACCAGCAACCTTTGTGAATTCCATGATCAGGTTTCTCGAGTCTCACTTGGCACTCTCATTTCGTTCTCGTCTTGTGCGATATTCTTACGATCTTTACTTCAAGAACCAGTGCTATTATCGTGTGTCTAATCTCGATGGCCGTTTAGAAAATGCTGATCACTGCCTTACTGATGATATTACGGCATTCACGTCAAGTATTGCTCATCTGTATTCGCATATCACAAAACCAATGCTAGATACGTTGCTCATCACCTTGTCTCTTTACAATCTTGCCAATGCCCGAGGTGGTGCAAGTATACCAGGTATGTATGATACATAGTCGTACTGGTGTCTTTGCTAAAGAAATATTTTTGATACCAATTTCATTGAAGTGTCGAATGATTCTGGTCATTATTTCATTGAAAATCCGTTGTGGTAATGCTAAGGAAGAGCTCTGTATGGAGATATTGTTTATTAGCTAAATTTTATGGTAAAACTATAGAACAGCTTTGCACGGACTATTACCTTGGAAATTGATTTTTCCTATACTTTTAGTCTTGCCGATGAAGGAGGTGGTGGTGTTTATTGTCAGTCAATTATTGTTAACCCTCATATATCTCTATCCAGCATGGTAGGGGGACCCTTTAGGAACGCAGGGTTTTGGATGGGAAATCGCTGGGAGAAAGACCGGACTGTTATGTTGTTGTTATGCAATGGTTCCACACGTGCAAGTCATTAGGGAGCCATATGTTCAAAAAGGGGTTGGCTAAGGAAACCTATTATAAAAGGAACGATACTAACCTAATGTACCCTAACCTAACCTAACCTAAACTAGTTGCTGTGTTACTTAGCCGGAGACTCCACTTTTTACCTATAACACTGTGCATGCGTGATAGCGTTCCAGGATGGCCAGCATACAATAACGTATCAGTTCTGAGATTAATTACAGGTTAATTATAGTTAAACACCAAAAAATATTGGTAAATTCTTGATAAACAACCAAAATACTATAGAAAAAGTCAATTTATCAGGTATATAATACCCCATGCGGAGCTGTTCCATAGTTCTACCAATTTTTTGACAGGACAATATAGAATAGGGTGTTGGACAATATAGAATAGGGTGTTGGACAATATAGAATAGGGTGTAAATGATGCAGTACAGGTGAGATAACCTGAGAAATTTATCATAATAATGTGAAAAATTTACTACCTTTGTTTGTTATTATATTAGGCTAATCCCCAAGGGCCTGGTACTAAACATGGCATCCCAGGGAACTTTTCTGACTAAAAATAAACAAGACGGTAAATTTCTCACTGTAACTATTATGGTAAATTTTTCAAGTTGTCTCACCTGCTCTACATCATATAGGCCTACATCCTTTATTATCTTTGTCAGTTGAAAAATTTCATTGATAAACAGTATCTTCATGCGGAGCTCTTCCTCAGATATAGGCCTATACAGGCAGTCCCCGGTTTACGACGGTTCCGGCTTACGACGTTCCGAGGTTACGACGCTTTTCAAATATATTCATCAGAAATTATTTCCTGGCTTACGACGCATGTTCCGGGGTTACGACGCGTCGTACGCCGATCCGACGGAAGAAATATGGCCCCAAAATGGCAGAATAATCATAATTTGAAGGTTTTTTTGATGTAAAACTCAATAATAATGCAGTTTACATCGTTTTCAATGCACCCAGAGCATTAAAAGTAAGGTTTTCTTATGATTTTTGACGATTTTCGACGATGTTCCGGCTTACGACGATTTTCGGGTTACGACGCGGCGCAAGAACGGAACCCCCGTCGTAAACCGGGGACCGCCTGTATACCATGAATTTTAACATGCTAAGACCAGGTTTTAATAAGTGTCCAGAACTGTAAGGAAATTGCCCGTTGTGTTGTGTTCAATAGCTGTGATCACTTAGAAATTATGTATTGTAATCTGATAATCATAAAGGAACCTCATACAGGATGCTACATTACCTGCTGTAGGGGCTTTGATCCTCTGCCCTTGACCCTCTAGTTTATATAACCTAACCTTGAATGCAAGCATAAGGAGGTGCTGCAAGCCTCCTCCATACGAAAAATGGCAGGCAATTTTTGTGAGGTTCCATGCTAACCTCCCATGCTAGTAGCCACTTTGTATTTGAAATCAGGCATTGACTGATAGGGATAATACTGTAAGAAAGAGTTTTCATCCTTCTCAAAGATTGCATGTGTTTTATTAGGTATAATACTGTAAAAAACAGTTTTAATTCTTCTCATAGACTACTGTTGTTTTTATTAAATGTCTTCTAAATAACCAAAGTCACCCACCTCCATCACTTTTTCTTGATAATTTTAATGTTAGGTTAGTGGTAAGCGTTGTTCCATCCATGAGGCCAGGAAGTCAGAGTACAGATATGGTTCTACAGTATATAGAATTTATGCTGTGGCTACCCATACTCCGTAATGACTCTGATAATTCCATGTCATTTTATGAAAAGCAACACTATTTAAAAGGTACTCTAGAAATACAAAGACTTAACAGGTTAAAGCTCTGAAATGAAAGTTTGTATTAAAACTGCTGTCAGAAGAGTGCAGCTCAATTTCAGCAATATCTTGACTTTATTGCAGCACCTTTTCCAATATTTTTGAATCATACTTAAATAGTCTCATTTCTCTGTAATAATCTGCATTGCAATGTATCCCTTCTTTCTATGTATACTATTTCTGTCAGGTTCATTTCCTACTCTTCTGGTCCTAATCTTCCTTTACCAGGTTTTCCTGTATTCGTGTAAGCTCAAGAATGACTGCTGCTTTTACTGAGTCACCCATTATTCTGGGTGGTCCTAGGCTTTTCCATTTTGTTTTTTTCAAAAGCCTTTTTCACCTCTTCAACTATTCAGTTGGTCCATTATATGCTTGCTTACTTCAGTTTATGTTCATTTACTTCATTCAGAAAGTGTTCAGAATACCACCTCCATTGTTTCAGGATCTCTTTATTTTCAGTATCTCTTTATTTCTCCATTTTCATCTTTTAGGGGCTTTACCTCTTTTACATTTTCTCCATCTTTTCTCAGCAGCTTTTGTATCTTAAATATTTAACTTTTTTCCCTTCCAAGCTGTGTTGAGATTTTGATCATGTAGGCTATCTGCAAACTCCTTTTCTTTGCCCATGCATCCAATCTCTCTTCTTTGCCCTTGCCACCTACCTTTTAGATTCCTTTCTCTTTTTCTTGTATACATCTCAGTCCACTTCCTTGCCTTTTCTGTAACAGAGCTATACTTATTTTCTTCAATTATAGCCTGACCTTTCCATGAAGTCATCCCATGTATTTCTGCTGCCTTTTGTATGCCCTCTTCCAGTGGCTTCCACATACCACATTTTGATGTTTTACTTTTTCTTTATATTCATTTTTGACTTCACATGTTTTGTTTCTAATTTTGTGATTGGATCTTTTTTATGTGTTTTTTTAATCTTCACTGTTAAACTAATATACAGCAATATATGTTGTGTCAGGCAAGCCTCAGTAAATTACTGTCATCAAAAGAAAGAATTCTTAGCTATAAGGGAAGTACAGTACTGTATTTGTTGTTAAATAGTGGTACAGGTACTTCAGAAAAGTTGAAGTACACTGAGCCAGGCAGGTTATATAGGATAAAGTTTGATGAGATCTTAAGTCAAGAATGTGAACTGTGACGTGAACAATCTGGACGTCTGTTTAGATAATATTTCATTTCCTTAAGTACAAGATAGGTCAGAAATTGGCAAATTCAAAAATTCATAGTCTCTTAGTGGAAAACTATTGAGGACTGGAATGGTAAAGAAAAACATATAAAATCCTTTAAGTACTGTAATAGTTTTTGATGCTCAGTCTGTTAGAAATGAGTTGACTTCTTAAGTGCCTTGATAGCAACTAATATGTTTAAAATAACTGGATTACAGAATTATGAATTTGCACCAGTACTTCCAGAGTTTGAGGAAGCGTTTGATTTACCAGTACATAAAATGTTCATGACAGATAAGGGAGAGGAGGAGAGGGTGTAGCACTTTATTTTAGGTAATTATGTATAGTCTAGCTGACTGTAAATTAGAGATAAAACATGAAATGATGGGAGTTGTGATCAACCAACTTGACAAGAAATAATACTACATATGAACTCTGTCAGTCTGTGAAAAAGATGGAAACATAAAAAGTAATCTGAGCAGCGTTATCACAAATAAGTTTAGCATTTCCTTTTGTGTTATAGAAAGTAACACCTTTACCTACCTAAGAAGCCTCCATTGTCTCCCCACTAGACCCCACAGATTTTCATTCATCTTCCATAATACCCTGATCTCATCACTAACTTGCTTTGCCATCAGCAAATCTTTACATCCCTTTGTTGTTTTTTTTTTTATTATCCTGATCACTGTCATATGGGAGGAAAACATTACAGTATTGTCAAATAGTTCTTTATTAAACTGTGTTGCCAGAATTACTTCAAAAAATGACAGACAGTCAGGTTGCTTTGAAACTGGGAGCTTACATTGTGTCAGTCTTGTCTGTGGCTCTCAAATTTTGTCTTGTAAAGTCTAACTTTTTTTTCTGCTAACGGACACATAGTTCTTCAAAGAGCTTAGAAGTCGTAATTTTCTTTATACGAGAAATTGAGAAAGTATTGAATTGAGGAACTTAACAATGATTAATATACTTGGCTAATCTTAGAAAGTTGAAGTACCCAAGTATAAATTTAGTCTTTGATTTTTGTGGAGCTGCAGAGATTATCTACATGATTACCCTGGTAAGGCTAGCTAATGTTATTGAAAAGAATCTGTTGAATGTTACTAAGTCAGCTGAGTGTACTTCCTTGATTTGTGAAGAATTGCAGAGTGTATTGAGGGAGCATTAAAGCAGTTGGTTCACAAAACTCTGTAAAAGCCTTTTCTGGGGTTTATTGTCTGCCCTAATAGTAACGAACCAGTTTTCACCAGAAATCTTTAAGGGCTGTATGAGAACATTAGCAGCTAGGTTGAAAGAGACCAAAGGGAAAAGTGAAAGACAGGAACTGCCAAATGCTGCAAAGAACCTTGCTACTGGATACAGTGTGCTGTACAGGGTACTTGGAAAAAATAATATTTATATCATGTGGATAGTAGCTTCTGAAGAGAGCCATCAGTCTCCTTATATATGTTTTAGCTACCTTGTTAGATTATGTTCTTATTGGATATCTGGCTGTGATAATATCTGTCAAGGACATTTAGTTGGCGGGTGGAGTTTGTGTATCATAAGCTTTCGCTTTTAAAGCTTACTGGTTTTTAAGTAAAAAAAAAAATGGTTTTTTTTGAATTCCAAATCATATGCCAAATCACTTCTGTGTCAGATTATGTAACCTATATTTGTATACTTTACTCTGATGTAGAATTTTTGTTGTTCATGTTACTTAACAATTCGTCAAAACAGAGAATGCTACATAGTAAAATTGGTCTCACTTGGCAGTAGTTTCCATGTCGTAGTTTGCTGCCCATACCTTAGGCCTATGTACATAAATGATTTAGAGTTTGCTGTTGTAATTTTTGTTTAATAGTGCATCAAAATAGAGAAAAATTTATACTAGTAATACTGGCCCCCAGTTTGTATTTTTTATATTATATGGAAGAAATTGCAGTATTCTTGAGCCTTTTATTACCAAAAGATGTAAATATGCTGCATTTTAAAAGTACTTAGTATAGCTATTGAAGTAAGACTTGATTTATCAAACTGAAATTGTTACTTTCAAATATGTTTTAATGTTTATCCATTGTTTTGAAAATACATTTTGTGACAGTTAATTGTCTTATTTTCTCTCCAATCTTTTTAGATTCATTGTTTTATGAAGAATATATTCATTGTGAAATATCATAACTGTACTGTGTATTAGTATTACAATTTCATAGCAGAGTTCACTTCTCCTTCAGCCATCAGTCCACAAGGTCAGAGTCCATATCTGTCTCCTTATCTGTATGAAGAAAGCATCCATATCTACTTTCTTATCTCTATTAAGAAAGCATAAGTTTATCTTAAGATTCTAGAGGACACTTCATGTTGATAAGTTTTTGGTGGTTGTGATCAGTGATGTATAATCTTC
>JANJGK010000038.1:28414168-28416668 GCA_039081455.1 Macrobrachium rosenbergii
ACAGATCGCTCGCTCACACCCACCTGAGCGGCGATTTCCTTCGTTTTAAGACCTGATTCCTTTAATGCACATATCTGTGCTATGATCTGTTCATTCAGATCCTTAAATTTCCCCATAGTATGGTCACAGGGTCCCAGGATGTGACCCGGGGTAGGCCAAAACTTCGACGGGAGCGTGGAGCAAAAAATTCACGTTGGCACCTAGATCGCCAGCCAAAACCTTACTTGTCTGCTTTCTTTTTAGCGAGCCATAAGCTCCTCCCCCTTAGCTACTCTCAGTAAGCGGCCTAATGATTTGACAGAATTTTTTCTTGCACTTTTGGTTCCTTCAAATTTGGCCATATATTTAGGCCACTCAACCGTGGCCGGACTAAAGTTTTGTCGAGTACTGTATATATATATTATAAATATATATATAAATATATAATATATATATATATATATTATATATATATATATATTATATATATATATATATATATATATATATATATATATATATATATATATATATATATATATATATATAGATATATTATATATATAATATATATAAATATATATATATATATATATATATATATATATATATATATATATATATATATATATATATATATATGTATATATATATATATATATATATATATATATATATATATATATATATATATATATATATATATATATATATATATATATATATATATATATATATATATATATATATATATATATATATATATATATATATATATGCCTATATACACACACACATACTTATATACATATATTGTGTATTTGTATCTGTGTATGTATATACAGTATTTAAAATTAAGCCATCCTCTTTGACATGGGATGGCTTCAGAGAAAAAATAAGCCACTGCCAAATTTATATACTAACTGGAAAATTGTGGAGGAGTCTACTTTGCAGAAAATTTCCTTTGCCATGGGATTTTCCAGAAAAAACAATAGTCACTGTCTCATCCATACACTGACTTCTTTTTTGTGGAAGAACCCCTTGTGAATAAATCTTCCAAAACAGCCTCATACACTGAAACAAAAGACTCACCAGATGAATGATTTAAGAGTGCAAGGGGTTACTGTACTTTTGAGAATTCATGTGGAAGTGATTGTTGGGAATGTTGGAAAGGCAGTTAATAGGCTGCAGAATGAAAAGACACCAGCAGTTGATAGGATTAAATGTAAGATCCTGTGGTATGGTGGTGATAATGTAATTGAGCACTGACCTGCATTTGAAAGCCATGTCTGGTTAAGGACATGGTTCCGGAGAAATGGATACGAAGAGTTAATTGTCTCATTGTATAAAGATGAGGCTGATAGAGGCAGTAATACCAATTATAGTGGCATATGGCACAGCGTTACTTAGTATGCTAGGGAAGGTGCATGGTATGATTTTGAATGAGTAATTGAGTCAGATGACAGAAGGATTGATTATGGAAGAATAGTTTGGGTTTATCAAGGAAGAGGATGTGTGGATTATGTGTTTTTTTTATGAAACAGTTAAAAGTACAGTTTGAATGTAAAAGATGAAACCTGTGTGTGGCATATGCTGTATGTACGTAGAAAAGTTGATTGAAATAATACAGATGAAATGTGGACCGTGCTAAGAATGTATGGTGTAGATGATAAGTTGTTGAGAGCAATTAAAAGTTTTTATAATGGAAGTGAAAATTGTGAGAACATTTTGAAAGAGTGATGGTTTGGTGTAAAATTGGGGTAGAGACTAGGGTATTTTTTATGTTTCTATGGCTCTTCATCATTTTTATGTCAAGAGAGAAGATATATAGGTACAAGTTGTGTGATGATAAAGTATGTGAGTGAAGTGTGCAATGGGTAATGTTTACAGATGGTACATTAGGTTACTGATTGAGCATACTGAAGATAGAGAAACTGCAGAAAATAGTAGAAGAGAAAATAGAAACCAGAAAAATGGAGCAATGAATGTTGATATGGGTGTCAGAAGAATGGAAGTTACTGATCAGTTAGTGTATTTGGGAGTAAATAAAAAAAAAAACATGCTGATAGGGTGAGGGAAGGTATTCACAGAATTGGTGACAAAAGGTAGTAGAGTGTGTGCATAGGATTGGAAAGAGGCTTGGAGTGTTTATGGATGTCAGGGTGGGAATGTATGAAGGGGTTATTGATCCATCTCTCCTTTATGGAAATGAAATATTGATATTTAATGGGAATAAAATAAAAGGTTGAATTATGGGGATTTACTGTCAGTGTAGTGATTTTGGTAATTTGATGAAAACCAAAAGGGTTTACCCTGACATGAACATAGTTTAAAAGATTTATGTACGAGTGTAATCTTGTTCCTGCCATATGGCATTTTTAAATCATGTGTAAAATAAGGATTTAAACAAGTATGAATATCTCTAAGGTATGTAAAAACAAACTCAGTATTCCATTCATACAAGCCGCTCTCTCAATCTGATTTTTTTCTAAACCACCTTAATGACTTAAAACTGCATTTT
>JANJGK010000038.1:28424168-28439168 GCA_039081455.1 Macrobrachium rosenbergii
ACCTAATTAATTTAAACCACTTGGCCTGAATTACTTCTATTGTTAACTGATGCAAGGGTGAAAGTTTTCCTAAAAGAACATGCAATAATTTTTTGTCATCCCATGTTAATTGGCAGCTGGAAGTATCTTGAAACAAGCGAGTAATATTCACCTGTTGAGATGCAATTATTGAGTCACTTTCATCACTTGATGAGAATTGGAGAAAAGTTGTAAGAGGTATAATTTTTTTAATTAATTTTTTTGGCACTTTTATTGGAACCATTTTGGGCCCTTTTGCTGAGTTGTTGACACTGTGGCAGGCACATGAAAAGTGAAGTTGGGTTATGGGCATTTACACACATAATCAGTACTGTAGCCCTGCCCCCCCCCTCCCAATTAGGTCAAGATCAGGGGGAATTAGGCTGTGTTGATTGCTGTACAGTGTATCTGTGGAGCTGCAGGTACATAGCATGTCTACGGATACTACTCTTATGTCAGGTAGAAAGATTGCAGTGATGGCCATTTGGAGACAGTGAATAGTGATTATAAGCTTTTAGTAATTCTGGCTAAGTAGTTTTGCAAAATATAAAACAGTGACATTAGATTTATACATATAAAGACAGTATATAAAAAACTCCCTTATAGATTCTAAATGATTGCATATTAGATGTTATGTTTGTTCTGGAGTATTGTGCAGCTCGACAAAGCACTTTTAATAACTTGGGATTAGCAAGGTCACTTAAATGTCAGTTCTTGTAGGTATATATTGCTGTCAAATTGTCTGTGGTTCATATATTTTTTTTAGCTACTATAATTTCAAGTACAATATTTATAGACCCATGTTCTTCAGAAAGAGGCATTCATCTCAGAAATTATCAAATACATATATTCTACTAAATTATTACAGTTTTTTCATGGTAATCGCAATGAAAATAAATCATGTGATTTTTCTTGAATACTAAAGTCTTTTGCCTGAAACTTCATACTTTTAGATAAGTGTTACGTTGAACTTTTAATTGGTATGGAGCTGGAGATTAGTCCCATATCTGTCAGGCATTTAGCATTATGCTTCATTATTGTACAGTTACTGTAATATGTGAGTTAGACTTTGTGAATTGACCCATCCCAAAGTTGCACTTCCCTTAGATTTCAGTGCTTTCTTTCTTTGAAGTTTTTAATCATGATGGTATTTGTATATTTTGTAGATACTGTATAGATACTGTACAGCCTGTCGTATTACTGAGTCACTCTGTATATTTGCAATTGCAGGAAATAGTTGAATTAGCAGGATATACCGCAAGGGTGGGCAACATGCTACAAGTGTTTGAAGATGTACAAAGAGGTCATTACCAGAGACCATCAATAATGACAGAAAATAATGATGCTGTGAGATCAGGATATAGCAGTAACTGCAGTGTAGTATTCCGCAATGGCATGCCCCTCATTAATGGTGAGTTTGGGTTTACTTCTCCTTTAAGATTGTGTACTTTAAATACTTTATCCATTGTGTAATAGTGCAAAACGAGAAGCCCACTGCTTTACAAAAGCCTTCATTGGTTAATGATAATTGGCAATGTGTTATGATGGGTAAAACATTTCCACCTTGGAGGAAATCTTCTGCCCTGTTTGTCTAATACTACTGTACCCTGTACTGCTATTCTTTAGTTCAGTGCCCCAGGAAATCAAAGTGTATGTATGAATGCCATTTTCACTATTATTCATCCACTTAATTAATTCACCTTTTTAAAGCAGGCTCTTTATAGTCCCCAAAGCCTCAGGAGGCTGGCAATCAATTACTGACCTCAGCCCTCCAAATCATTATCTTCAGTTGATGCCTTTTTCGATGGACACCATACCTTTAGTCCATTGCTCCATCAGAAAATATGTACAACTTTGTAAATTCCTGCTTTAAAGTCCCCATTCACAAGTTACAATGTATGCCTGCAGGTATTCACACACATCCCTTTGCCAGTTACCATGAGTGCTCACAGGTGAGGCATCTGTGCTGGCTAGTATTGACAACCTTGGCTCCAGCTCTTCACAGACACTTTCAGTGTCTCTTCAGCCTATGCCAGCATCTGGGCCTGGTTTTCACCTGGAACAAATCAGGCCTAAATCCATCTAAGAAAGTGCTTTATCTGGGGATGGTTCTTTACACATCAGTACTGTAGTATTAGTCAGTCTGATCATGGACAGGATTCAGAGGTTTGTTCCTTGGAGAAGTTAGTTCTGCAGAATTGTTTTGAACTGAGACCCCTGCAGATGGAGTTAAACATTAGTTGGTTGGCTGGCTTTGAGACATCTTGAAGATTACCCAGTGAGTGTGTCTCCTGGAGTTCTGGTAGATATCAATGGGAAGATTCAGAAAACATTCTGGTTGTTAGTGCAACCATCTCTCAAGCTACTCCTGTTTACAGATACCTCAAAAGAGGGCTGGGTCAATGATCTCTTTGATTTAGCTATATCAGCAAGGTGGTCCTCATAAGAAGGAAGTAGCCTTATTCATATCCTAAAACATGAAGGCAGCTTATGTCTGGCAAAATCCTGAGTGTAGTGTCAGGCTACTCCACCAAAGTGGTATATGTATGTGACAGGGGAGACAAATCCCCATCCATGTGTTGTCTGGCAGTGGACATCTTTCTCTTAAGAATAAAATGTGTCAATGATTCCTAGGTTTGTCAAAGGGTAGTATAAAATTTCATGCCGACTCACTCGGTACATTTAATCTTTTGTCGCAGTCATGCTAAGGGAGATGGTGATTGTATCTTGCAAGGAAGCAGTCGTCTGCCTAGGTGTAGTTCAGTACTTCCAGACCAAGTAACTTGGGGAATAGTTGCCTTCAGTGTTCCTTGGAACAATCTGGAAGCCCATGCTTCTCTCTTTTTTTCTTCTCTCATTTTTTTCCCCTCATCTAACCATTCCTGGACAAGCTGCAGTGGTTAGTCAATACACTAATGGTTTTGATATCTTGAGTCTGATAGTGGACCATCCCAGGGTTCTGCCTTTTAGGGCAAAACCATACCAGCTGCATTTTTAAAACTTCCAGCAAAATCCTAGGCCACCATGGATTTCACATGTGGAGGATTGTCTTTCGAAGCAACAGATGATAACACAAACCCAGCAAAGAACTTCACTTCAAGACTGTATCAGGCCAAGTAGTGTGGGGTGTGTCTTGAGGGTACACTTCATGTGCTTAAGAGTGTTATTTCTTTGATTTCTCTGCTTCCTCACAATGCTTTAGGGGATTGATCCCAAATAATTCAAATTTTTACAATTAAGTTTATTATTTGGATACTTACTTACTGTTAAAGTATGACCAACCCAGCCTCCCCACAACTTAATGGGTTGTCAAGAAGAATTCTGATGAGAACTAAAGCAATATAAACACACCTAGTGGAGGACAGGTGAATGAGACAGTCATCTGGGTCAGCAAAGCAATCTTCTTTATTTTACTTTGAATGCTGACTGCACCGCCAGTAAAAAGATGTAGATATTTTTAACAATAGGTTAATTATCCAAATAATGAATATTAATGAATAAATTTACATTTTTCTCCTTAGAGGACTTGAAAAAATATGATTGTGAACTCAGACAGGTGGGAAGGGGGACATTTCTTCCTCTGTGGAATGTGTAGAGATTGCCACTGATTGTAGATACGGCTATCAAAAAGTAATGGGTTGTTTATGGAAAATTAATTTTGTTTTAAAAAATATTATAATTTATTTTATTGTTAACATTACTACTAGGTTACTGATAATGTAGAACATAGATACAGTAATTGTATTCTTCTATATTTAGGTCATGTTACTGAGAGTGTTGATGGAACCATAATTGTGGAAGATGTGCCAATTGTAACACCGAATTGCGATGTTGTTGTTCCGTCCCTCACCATTACTGTCCATCCACAAATGCACCTTCTTATTACTGGTAAGAAATTAGTTTTCAGTACATTTTTAAGTTTAACTAATCTGAAAATGTAATTTTTTAAATAAGCATGCTTAAGATTAGTGAATGAGCTATTGCTTTGTATCTTATATTATCGGTTACAATTATTTCCACGTGCATTTATGTAATGTGTGTATGTATGTATGTATGTATGTATGTATGTATGTATAACTGAATCACGAAAATATGGAACGTGATGAATATATAAGTAAATAATATATATATATTATTCTTTTTATGCTTTAAAACATCTACTTTTAGTAAATTGCTTTTTATATAGGTAACTTACCAAATAATTACATAGCTATAGTTTCTACTTTACGCATCAGCTCAAAAATCGAAATTCGTGGTAGTGCATTTTTGTTTTGGGTGTAGATATACTGCCCTGCCCACTTTCAGGGAAGAATAGGTACAATGTAGCTAAAGAGCTCAATTCGTTTCTGCCGGCTAATGACTGAACACCAGTTATTAGCAGCTTTGATTCGTTTTCGCCGGATGGTTGGAGATCGTCTTTGGTGAAGTACTCTTTGCTTTTGGTAGCTCAGCTATTTAGCTTACCTAGAATTCTGGATTATATCTTTGATTGTGACTTGCCTAATTGGACTTTTGACCTATTATGTCTGACTCTAGTTTGTCTAGCATTAGGTATTGCAGCAAAGGCTGCAAAATTAGACTAACTTCTGCAAAATATAACTTACATTACAGTATGTAGTTCTTGTAGGGAGCAAATTTGCTCTCCTGAGCTTAATTGGCAAGCATGGTTGACAGATGCCATGCTGCAGGACTGGTCAAACCTCGACTTTTACGCCTTCCCTCCCTTCAGCATGCTGAGGGAGGTGTTGAAAAAGTTCAATGCACACAACAACTTATCAATGACCTTAGTCGCTCCCTTTTGGCCACACAAGGAGTGGTTCCCCAATCTGCTAGGCCTTTTGACGGACTTCCCAAGGCTACTTCCGCAGAAGAGAAATCTTCTCAAACTGCTGCACTTTCTCTGATTCCATCAAGGGTTATCCACTCTTGCTCTGACAGGCTTCAGACTGTCAGGGAGCTTGTCAGAGTGAAAGGGTTTTCAAGGAAGGCTGCAGAGGCTATTGCTAAGTGTAGGCGACAATCTTCTCTTGCAGTCTACCAAGCCAAGTGGGCAGTTCTTAGGAAGTGGTGCGGGGAGCAAAATATCTCCTCTTCTCAAACATCTGTAGCCCAAATCACAGATTTTCTATTACATCTTAGAACCACGAAAGGACTCACAACATCTACCATCAAGGGTTACAGAGCGATGTTGAGTTCAGTGTTTAAACATAGAGGAGTAGAGAGGAGTAGACGTGTCCTCAAACCAAGACATCTGCGATTTAATAAAACATTTTAATACTAGTAAACAAGCAAAGCCCTCAGGAGTTGCTTGGAACTTGGACGTGGTCCTTAAATGGCTGTCAGGACCGCCGTTTGAACCTTTGGATTCGTCGTCACTTTGGAATCTGAAGAAGAATACCTTATTTTTGATGGCACTGGCTACAGCCAAGAGAGCCAGTGAGCTTCATGCCATTGATAAAAGGGTAGTTTTCTCACAAGGCAATGTTGCATACTCATTGATTTTGGATTTTTTGGCTAAGAATGAGGATCCGACAAACCCTTGGCCCCTGCTCCTTTTTAATCAAGAGCCTTCCAAACAAGAGAAAGTCCTCTGTCCTGTAGGAGCCTTGAGAGTATACCTTGAAAGAACCAAAAACCTTAGAGGTTCGGCCTCGAATCGTTGGTGTTCTGTGAAAAACCCCAGCCGTCCTTTGTCCATGAATGCATTATCATTCTTTTTAAGATCTGTGATTTCAGAAGCACATTTGGGAGTTCAAGATGATTTACTGCCCTTATGTAAAGTAAAGGCTCTTGAAATAAGAGCCTTGGTGACATCTTTGGCTTTCAAACGCAACATGTCTCTCTCTTTTCAAATTTGCAAGCAAAATTTTGGAGGTGCAAGTCAGTCGTCGCCATGTTTTACTTGCGGGACATTGAAACAGTGTACGAAAAATGCAGTATTTTAGGTCCGTTCTTCACAGCTGGCATGGTATTGGGGGATGAAGGATAAGAGGAACGCCCTTTATTTTTCCTCTACCCACTCTCCTTGAATAAGGACAGTTGTACTTCTTGGAAAGTCTGCTGAACACTGAGTCTGGAGTGTCACCACTGTATTTTATGGTTTTGGTTAAAATTTTCATGGTGGTGTAGGTTGATTTTATCTGGTCTTTGTTGTTCTATTGTACTGCGCCCAGGGCAAGGGCATATCCACATATTATTTATGTGAACCTTTTGGACTGTAAACTTTGGCAACCTGCGATTAACCTCCTACATTGCAAAGCACCCACTCAAGTAGAGGCGACCCTTGGCTCTACTGCCACACCGCTACAGGTCGAGAGGAGCTACGACTAGAGGCAGTACCCGTCTGCCATTGCTCCCTCACCAGATAAGGTTACAATAAGCATTTCAAGATGCTAGCTAATTTTCTATTCCAAATTCTTCTCCATATCAGTGTTTTTTGGGGTAGTATATGTCCATTCATCCCACCTCCAATCAATGTGGGATTCAGCTATGTAATTATTTGGTAAGTTACTTATATAAAAATGACTTTTTTACAATAAAATAAAGTTTTATATATACTTATCAAATAATTACATGATCAGAGCCCTCCCTCCACCCCTGTCATGGACATAGAGCATAAACGAATTGAGCTCTTTAGCTACGTTGTACCTATTCTTCCCAGAAAGTGGATGGGGCAGCATACCTACACCCAAAACAAAAGAGCGCTACCGCGAATTTCAAGCTTTGAGCTGCCGCATAAAGTAGAAACTATGGCTATGTAATTATTTGGTAAGTATATATAAAACTTTATTATCTTATAAAAAGTCATATTTGTTTTGACAAGTAGGAGAAAGATTGAAGTTATTAATAATGTTTGAATTGCACCTAAGTAATGTTAAAATATTGCACTGTATTAACATTGATCACTAGTGCTACATTGTCTGATGTTAAAACTAAAGTGTAGGACAGTACAGTATGTGCTTTTTTTAATGCAGTGAAGCTTGGTAATCTAAAGTGAATATTAATGCAGTGAGGCTTCATTTTAAAATGAGTATTGAATTATTTGAAGTGAATACATCTAGTCTGATTTTTAAGAAATTTAAGTATATCTGCAATGTGAGATGATTTAGTCATAAGCCTGGTTTATATAGGATAATTTAATAGTTTCTGTACCATATTCTACCACACTGTACAATTTATTTGTACTTAACCCCACTGCATTGTGTACAGTACAGTACAGTTTACCATAACACTTAACCCTAATGTGTGTGTCCCCATAGGGGGAGTAGTAGCAGTGCACCCCATGCAGTGTACTGTAGGCATTACTTAGGGTTCTTTGCAGGGTCTCTTCGGCCCCTAGCTTGCAACCCCTTCTATTCCTTGTACTGTACTTCTGTTCATATTTTTTCTTCCCTCTTACTGTCCAACCTCTCCTAACAATTGTTTCTTAGTGCAACTGCCAGGTTTTTCTCCTGTTACACATTTAAATCCTTTTAACTCTGTTTCCCTTTCACCACTGAATGACCTCATAGGTCCCAGTGCTTGGCCTTTGGCCTGAATTGAAATTCCATTCCTACCCCAGTGTGAGTATCCTGTGAATAATATTGATGAAGTCTCCCTCACGACAGAGTACCTTCTGTTTTCTCTTGTATCACCAAGCTCCTAAAGGTGGTTTCCTTGGCCTGAATAGTTTTCTTTATGGTGTACTTGGGTTGTTGGGGGAGAGGTTGTAATTAGAAAGCTTCATCCAACAAGGAAACCCACCAGATGGATTTGGGAGAATTTAATTTTATGTGAATCTTTATTAGTACAGTATCACCATTTATCAACGTACAGTTTACAATGTTGTAGTAAGTCAGACATTTCTTTTTTGTAATTTTTATTATCTACCATTTTATATTGTAATTGCAATTATTGTATACTTAGCATTCATGAAAGAAAGGTTCCAAGCACTCAACGAAATCTTTTGTATGCTTTTAAAATCAAGGATTTGTCATCTGGCTTCTATCAGTTTTATTAAAGTTGACCAGTTAATATTTACAGATGCACTATATATACAGTAATCTTACAGCACTACTGTAGCATGCACAGTTGGATGTAAAATACATAGTCTAAGATTTTATCTTATTTTCATAGTCATTTATCATAATTCCAGTTTTGATGTCTCTTTATTTACAAAAGTGCCTGTAGATGATTTACTGGAATTTTTAGAGGAAGAATTAGAAAGTTATGATATTCCTGTAACTGTAGCAAACCTCACAAATCTTTTAAGGTTATGTATCAAAGATAGTAAATTTTGTTTCAATGGGGAATTTTTTGTACAAACGTTGAGCATGGCTATGGGTAACCCCTTATCTCCTGTCCTTAGCAATTTACATGGAATTTTTTGAGACAAAGTTCTTACCAAGAATTTTGGCCCGAAAAGTTATATGGTTTAGGTATGTGGATGACATTTTCTGTATCTGGCCAATTCACGAAAAATCTCCAGGAATTTCTCGTTAAGCTAAATAATTTAGTCCCTTCTATAAAATTTACCGTAGAGGAAGAAAGAAATTGTAATTTGAATTTTCTTGATGTAACTGTCCATAGGCATGATAGAAATTTCACCTTTTCAGTCTTTTGAAAATCAACTAACATTGCCTCTTTTGTTCATTATTATTCCAATCACCATCAAAATGTTAAACTCTCTGTCTTTTCTGGAATGTTCTTAAGGGCTTTACGTGTTTGTAGCCCGCAGTTCATTGATGCTGAGATCAAAACTATTAAATTTATGATATTGCTTTGAAACTTAAATACCCAAGGACCTTTGTAGATGTAGCATGGAAAAGAGCCAGGAACACATTTTATTTAACTTATAACAAAATTGAATTCAGCAAGCATAATATTCTCAAATTACCACATGATGAAAGGTTTTTACAAATTCCTAGAATTTTAAAGCTTTCCAACATAAATGTTGTTTTCAGTAATTTTAATGTCAAGAGTTTAGTAATAAAAAATTCTCGTAAATATGTTTCTGGCTGCATCTATGAAATTCCTTTTAAAAAGTGTGATAAAATATATTATGGACAAACTGGAAAATCACTTTTACAACGAATCAAACAACACCAGTATTCTGTGAGAACTGGCCAAATATCGAATGCATGATTTGTACATATGAGAGATTTAGATCATCCTATTAATTCTTAAACGCCGAGCCTCTATTTACAAAAGTGTCTGCCATATGCCGGCGGTGTTCGGGAGTTAGCGCTGAAGCGGAAAAAAAGTTTTTTTCAAAAAATCACAGCACGCTTAGTTTTTAAGATTAAGAGTTCATTTTTGGCGCCTTTTTTGTCATTGCTTGAAATTTAGTATGCAACCATCAGAAATGAAAAAAATATCATTATCACGTATAAATATTGAAATATATGACAGCGCAAAAAAAAATGTCATATATAATTGTATACAAATCGCGCTGTGAGCAAAACAGTTAAAGCTAATGAGTTATTTTTTTTCTTTGTATTGTACACTAAATTGTGATGATTTTGGTATATAACAAATTGTAAAATGATCAAAGCAACACAGAGAAAGTATTATCGCAAAATGATGCATGAATTCGTAACACACGGACGTAAAAAAAAGTTTTTTTTTAAAAATTCACCATAAATCAAAATATTGTGCTAGAGACTTCCCGTTTGTTGCAAAATGAAGTTAATTGATTGAATATTACTAGACTGTAAGTGTTTTAGCTTACAATTGCAGTTTTTGACCATTTCGGTCGAGTTAAAGTTGACCAAAGGTCGAATTTTTTCTATTTATTGTGATTTATATGACAATATTTCAAAACTGATAAAAGCTATAACCATGAATTATTTTTTGTTGTATTCTACATGAAATTGTGCACATTTTCATATATAAAACTTTATGTAACGGCTATTAGAAAAATGGTGCAAACATTACAACAAAGTGACGAAAGAATTTCTGAGATTTTCGGCCGAGTTACCGCATGGACGTAAGGAAAAAGTTTTTAAAAAAATTCACCATGTATCGAAATATTGTGCTAGAGACTTCCAATTTGTTGCAAAATGAAGGTAAATGATTGAATATTACTAGAATGTAAGAGTTTTAGCTTAAAATTGTGTTTTTCGACCATTTCGGTCAAGTCAAAGTTGACCAAAGGTTGTAATTCTGGCACATCGTGATTTATATGAAAATATTTCCAAACTGATAAAAGCTACAACCATGAGTTATTCTTTGTTGTATTCTACATGAAATTTCGCACATTTTCACATATAAAACTTTATGTAACGACTAATATAAAACGATGCAAACATTACGACAAAGTGACGAAAGAATTTCTGAGATTTTCGGCCGAGTTACCACGCATGGACGTAAGGAAAAAGTTTTTTATAAAATTCACCATAAATCGAAATATTGTGCTAGGGACTTCCAATTTGTTGCAAAATGAAGGTAAATGATTGAATATTACTAGAATGTAAGAGTTTTAGCTTATAATTGTGTTTTTTTACCATTTCGGTTGAATCAAAGTTGACCAAAGGTTGAAATTTTGGCACTAATCGTGATTTATATGAAAATATTTCCAAACTGATAAAAGCTACAACCATGGGTTGCTTTTTGTTGTATTCTACATGAAATTGCACACATTTTCATATATAAAAATTTATGTAACGACTAATATAAAACGGTGCAAAAATTACGACAAAATGACGAAAGAATTCCTGAAATTTTCGGCCGAGTTACCGCACGGACGTAAGGAAAAAGTTTTTTTCAAAAATTCACCATAAATCGAATTATTGTGCTAGAGACTTCCAATTTGTTGCAAAATGAAGGTAAATGATTGAATATTACTAGAATGTAAGAGTTTTAGCTTACAATTGCGTTTTTCGACCATTTCGGTCGAGTCAAAGTTGACGGAAGGTTGAAATTTTTTGTAGTCGACGTACGTTACATCCACTCGTCACCCGACAGATAATTTTAGTCGACTTACGATACATCCAGTCGGCGTTTAAGGGTTAACTGGAGTAAAGCAAGATCTTTAGTCCCGTGCAATGACACAGTTAAAGGGAATATCATCGAATCTTGTTTTATCAAGTCAAATAATGAAAGTGTTCTAAATTTAAATTTTGGTTTGTTTAAACTTGATGCCTTCATAATTAAAAAAGTTGTTGATAAATATATGCAAATTTAATATTCATTTTTATACATGTTTCTGCAATGTGAATGGGTAAGATTCTGTTTCTCTTATGGTTAAGTATATATATGGATTTAGTTTGTGACCGCGTGATCCCGGATTTGCCGTGGATTAACCTTTTGTTTTTTACCCCCTGGCAATTAACCATCTGGTATTCAAGGTTATACATGTTTTTGGATTTTGTAAGAGTAAACTTCCTTATCTGTTTGGTCTACGGTTCCAGTTTGTGACAGCTTGTTCCTAGATTATCCTGGATTATCTTTCTGTTTATTACCTTTTGACAGCTGACCATCTGGTATTCTTGTTCTTTTTGTTTACTTTGCAACCTTCTTTGTATCTGTGTCTCATTTGTGTCCAGGTGATGCGTTAATAAACGTGAAAGCGCTTGGTACTGAACTTTTGCCTGTCATTTTCCTGTGGGATTCGCTTATACACTGAAGTCATGTGCATCTACTGTGATTTTTTGAGCATATATATATATATATATATATATATATATATATATATATATATATATATATATATATATATATATATATATATATATATATATATATATATATATATATATATATATATATATACAGTGAACCCCCGTATTCGCGGGGGATGCGTCCCACACCCCCCCGCGAATAGGTCAAATCTGCAAATGCTTAAAACCCCTCTAAAAACACTTAGAACTGCCCATTTTGATAGCTTAAACCAAGAAAAACCCTGTAAAAATGCTTATACCTGAGTATTTTAATAGTTATATCACAAAAAGTGCATTTATTCATGAAAATTATATGAAAATACAGTAATTAGTGAATATTTCTCAGTGAAAAATACCACGAATGGGCGAATTTTCCGCGAAAAATGGCTAGATATGTTCCACAGAGAAACCCGCGAATGCGTGAGTCCGCGAACCATGAGAACGCGAATACGGGGGGTTTACTGTGTATGTATATATATATATATATATATATATTATATATATATATATATATATATATATATATATATATATATATATATATATATATATTTTTTTTTTTTTTTTTCCAACAACTCCAGTCAACGGTCAAGAAAAGACCTGAGGATTAACTTGTCTGTGACATCCGATTTCCAATGTCCTCCTGACAAGTTCATATTGTTGGTTTGATTGATAACAGCAGATTCCAGCATGTTTCTTTTGTATGGGCAGCTACTTTTGAAAACCAATATATGGTATAGCCTTTATCCCTAATATTTACGAAAATCCCTGAACTCTCTGAAGCATATTGATGTTATTCAAGGGGATGTTTAAGCTGTTAAATCTTTTATAAAATCCTCTGCATGTTTTATGTGGGAGGATGAGAAGGTTCCTAAGAAAGGTGATAACAGGTCCGTAAGCCATTTTGATAATTTACACATGAAAGAGTCCCTGCTGGATATTATGGGGCATAGAGGAGTCCTATCTTTGTGTTTTTGGGAGGCCATAACAAGAGGGGAGAGAGCAGTTGATTATCTTGAATGATTCTAGGAAGTCTGTATCCTTCTTATTACCCCCTATGGTTCTGACTGATTATTAAATTTGGCAGCAATATTTGTTGTGGGATCGTTTGTTAATTTTTCATAGGTTTCATCATTTAAAAGTTCTTGAGCTTTATTAATGTACATCTCCTTATCTAAAAGAACTATCTTCCCATCTTTATCAGATTTTGTGTTGATGATATCCTCCCTTCCTCATAACCTTATTAACACTTTTTGGAACCTTTTTGGGAGCAAATTTTTATTTTTCTCCAGGACATTTAGCAAAATACCTTTGAGACACATCTTTTTTATCATAGTTGTTTCTTGCAAAGTTTTTATCAAACACAACCAAGAAGTTAAGATTACTCTCGGGACCTCGTTTTAGAGCAAGTGATACACCAAGATTTAATACCTTCTGTTCTTCTGCGGTGAGGGGATGATTAGAGAGGTTCAGCACATTACATGTATTAGGTAAGCCAAGATTATTCCATACACTATTCCTAAGGAGTCTTTTTAATTTGTTGTACAGATTTATGGAGTGGTACTCATTGTGTTCAGTAGCACCTGATAGCACACAAAAGGAAAGATATCTATACATACTATCATCCTGGCACAGGAGGTGAAGCGATGTGGCTGACTCACTTAATTTTCTTCCCATCACATAGATGTCTTGGTGTGTGGCATGTATTCTGTCTTGGAGGAACGAGCGGATGGAATCCGGAAATGGGTCTGAAGTCGAGAGGTTGACACTAAATTGTACATTTCCCCCTGTAAATAGCAGTATCAGAATCTTCCACCATTTATTTATGTATTCACTATTTTCATTCGTGAGAAGAGCATTACTGTGAATTTTGTCTCTGACTCTTTAACTCGTTAATCTAGAATCTTTGTGTATATGTGGGGGATTTCGATACAGACCTCCAGTTTAGTGAAAGCACTTAGTAATGGTCATAATGACTGAAGTCACATATGCAAAGTGGAAGAGATATGCCATAAGTGAAGTGCTCAATTTCTGTAGTGTGTTTTACAGGTTGGTACAGTAATGTGATGTTAGGGTTTTTGAGTTCAAATCTACTTTACAGGTCCAAATGGGTGTGGGAAAAGTTCATTGTTCCGTATTTTGAGTGGCTTATGGCCTGTCTATGGTGGACGTCTACAGAAGCCTGTTGTTTCTGATATGTTTTATATTCCACAAAGGTAAAGTTGTTTATCATAGTATTAATATATACAACCACTGGTATAATGCTACTTAAAAAATTCTGCAGCTGCAGAAATAACAGCCATAACATAATTATAATTTTTTTGTATCTAAAATGAGCTGTATGGCCAATGTAAGCATCCTGTGCATATTAAAACTATTAATATATGATTTGCATTGAAGAATCTATTTCCTGCAGGCCATACATGTCTTCGGGAACCTTGCGGGATCAAGTAACTTACCCCGATACTTATGAGGATATGAAAAAGAATGGTATGAGCGATGCAGATTTGGAAAAAATATTGGGAATTGTAAATCTCCAACACCTAGTGCCTCGTGAAGGAGGCTGGGACTCTGTGCAAGACTGGAAAGATGTTCTCTCCGGAGGTGAAAAGCAACGTATGGGCATTGCCAGACTTTTCTATCACAAGTAAGACCTTTACATTTCTTATTCATTAACTGATGTTAGGCTCTAATTAAGACATACAGTCTCTTCAACATTCCAAGAAAAGTATATAAGTTGGAGGTACTGTACTGTTTTGTTTTACTTTTATCAAGTTACGCATATAGACAACACTATTACTGTAACTGACGTTCTATAAAACAAATGGGAAAGGGAAATAACATAAGAAATATGTATGTTCTAGAGTGAATAAGAAAAGAATTACTATTCTTGAAAAATATTAGGAATTAGACATTTGACTGAATTTTAGTAAAAAAACAGAAATTTTAGTTAATGTGACTGTGCAGTAACTCTTCCAAAATTGACTGGGCTACAGATGATGGGATTGAGGGTTATGTAATAGTGTATGGACTACCTGATTAGTTTGGGTTAGTTTTTTGTTTGCCCTTTGGTAGTACCTTAAAGTCAGTGTCATTCACATGCTGTGAGACTAAAGAGGATGCAAATAGGTGAGTGGTAAATCTGGATTAATCTGGATTACACAAAAATGGCCTGATAATATGTTGAGAAGAGAAATGTGCCATGTTTGTCTCAGTTGATCCTGAGGAGGTGTGAGAACATAAAAGTTCTCAGTCCATATTATAATATAATATAATATATACAACATATATATACAGGTAGTCCCCGGTTAATGGCGGGCTCGGTTACCAGCGATCTGGTTTT
>JANJGK010000038.1:28444168-28529168 GCA_039081455.1 Macrobrachium rosenbergii
ATTATCGCTTGTGTTTCAGTTTATCAATTTATAATTTTTACATCACTGTTAATTAGGCCTCGATATGCACTTCTTGATGAGTGTACAAGTGCCGTCAGCATTGACGTAGAAGGACAGATGTATCAAGCGGCTAAAGATCATGGAATCACACTGCTTACCATCACACACCGTCCAACATTATGGTTAGTTCTGCTGGAAATTTTAGTTGGGAATTGTGTTTGGTAAATTTGTGGTTATATTCATAGGTTTTGGTAACCTGAAAAAGAATAATTACTGTACCATAGAGTGTTTAGTTTTTGACCATAAGTGGTAATGTTTTAAATGTTTTCCTCTTAATAAATTCCACATTATGATGGAAGAACTCATTTAATTTATAAAGATTTTTGCATCACAGGAAATTCCACACTCATATACTACAGTTTGATGGTGAAGGGGGCTGGAAGTTCGATCGCTTAGATACTGACAAACGTTTGACTCTGAAAGAGGAAAAGAAGCACTTGGAGTCTCTCCTGTCAGACATCCCTACCAAGATGGATAGATTGAAGGTGTGAAATTTTATTCAGATTACATTGTTGATAGAAGGGGAGAGAAGAGGAGCAGTCGGTCAGAGAAGTAGTAGTGTAGATATAAAGCCCAGAAATTCATAAAAAATGGGCATAGACTAGATGGGACTTGGGGCTGAAATAGTTGGAGATAAGTGAGATAGTAGAATTGAGAAAACTCACTAGACGAATCATTCTAGAGGGGAAATGTAAACATAGATGTGTTAATAGTGAAAATGAATTTTGGTTAAACAGTGATCAGATGTTATGAATTTGTTAGTCCTTGATAGCCATTTTTTAAGGTGATCAAAAGTAATTTCCTCACTATATTTTTAACTTGAGATTGGTGATCCTCATCACTGTTTTGCTTCATCTCAGGAGCTTGTGGCAATGTTAGTTTAGTTATCTCAGATTAGTATATTTTAGTGTCTCATGATTTTACTGCTGCTCTAGTTTTACAGTGCCATTTTATTACTTAGCTGTGATATTTAGTTGTATATATATTTTACTCTAGCATACTTGTATAAACTACAACTATGCTTGAAGTTTGTATGCAGAATGCTGTTTTGTGGCATTATGTTGCTTTTATTTTTACTCGTTATGAAAGCCACGGTATGTATTGAATTTGTATTCAGTTCTCAGTAGGTGGTTTATTGCAAATGGCTTTAGATTACTTACCAGGTTTTAGAATTAATTTCATCCTGAAGCTATCAAGGTAATTTAGGAACTTCCACATAGCAGTGAATGTGCCTTTGCAGTATCTAAACCATAATATTTTATACTTGCTTTATAAGGCAGGACAGGGAAAGTGGATGTTTTAGAATGGAGAAATATTAGTGGGATACCTGCTACGGTTTATAAGGAATGAGAAGTCCCCTCTCATAAAGGAGGTCACCACATCACTTGTTATAGTTTGTTATTTAGCTGGTTATGCTAAAAGGTAGAAATTATAGATATAGCCATAGACATTAATTTTCTTTGTGCTTTTTCTTTTTGATAATCTGTTGGTGTCTGATTTTTTCAACTTGTAAATTTGGTGGAGGGTAATACTGTGACTTATTATTCTCATTAAGCTTCCTCCATTTGTCTAAATACACATCACAGAAGAAGATTGAAAACATTATTGCCTTTTGGAGACTGGGTGATAATACAGTACTGTGACTTTTATAAGATTAATAATTGTATTGTTTTTCTAGAATTATCTTTGACCAGTAACATGGATAAGTTAAATTTATCTTTAACCAAGTAATGAGATATACAGTATTCTGTAATTGTCACAAGGTTAAAAATGGCTTGTTTGCTTTTTATAAAAATACTGATGTTTGAAATACAGCCCAGGTGACTTCAGAGAATGCAGGTCAAGTTTAACAGTTAAACATATTTCATGTGATTTTCCAAATCTCAACCAACATCAGATATGAAACTTTTTAAATTAACCAATAAAGTAAATTTTGTCAGTTTGTCGACTTACAGTATTAAACATAGTGAATAAAATGTAAATTTTAAAGTTGGAAACAAACTATTCAGACTAGCCCTATGAAAGTTAAGAATTTTAAGTCTGTGGTCTGTTGAATTATATAACAATGTTAATAGTAATTGATTTGATTACTATAATTGTCTTAAAT
This sequence comes from Macrobrachium rosenbergii, assembly GCA_039081455.1. NCBI lineage: Eukaryota > Metazoa > Arthropoda > Malacostraca > Decapoda > Palaemonidae > Macrobrachium > Macrobrachium rosenbergii. The sequence continues at coordinate 28,446,336 of JANJGK010000038.1, forward strand.
TGGCTTTCTTTTAATTTTTCTTTAGGAACTGTGCAGTATCCTTGGAGAAGATTCAAAAGTCGTTGATGGTGCTGTGAAAGGAGACATAGGTAGTGACTCTACATTGTCAGACTAATTTTATATTCAGCCAGCTATGATAATATGTCTCTAGTAATAATCTAATTGATGGTAGTAACTTTTAAGTTTCATATTATACAGGGTTGCTATCATCTAAGGCAGGAATTTTTTCCATTGCTACTTCTGTAGATTTTTTAGCATGGTTTTGAAATTAACCAAAAATGACAGCTAGTCTTGAAAATGAGCTTTACTGTGTTGAGTTTTTTAATCGGTCACTGTTATTTACATAGAGTAGTTTAATCTATATGAATTTTAAAGACTGCTTTGTGCTGTATTAGGTTATTTCTTGCCCTGGGAAATTAAAATTTAAAAGTATAAGTGGCCAACAAAAACTAGCAACAAAAGTCCCCAGGATGGCTAGAAGATTGTACCTAAGCATCAAAATCCAGCAGGTAGCTCCTAAGGTAAAGTCTTTACTTTGACCTTTAGTTATGGTAACATTTATTCGTAAATAACGTAAGTTTGAAATTTTCCTGGAGAAAATTCAATGCAACAATTTTATTTTCCAGTAATGTAATATACTCCTTAGTTTTAATAGAATTATATGTTTCTTATAGCTGTAGGTTATTTTTTTTTAGAAAATTTCTTTGTAAATTTTTTAAAACTTTGTTTTCTCTTCTTTTTGTAGATATGAAAGGTTTTATACGTATTGAGTGTATTAATCTTTCACTTATATTAAATTGTTCTCCCACTTTAAAAAATATTTTAAAAAAAAGGATAAACCATGAACCTCAGCCATATTATGGTGTCCCATACTCTCACTAGTTTGCCACTCCAAAGATGTTATTTTGCTCTTTATATAAATGAACAAAATTTGTGCATTGGCAATTTTTGTATGCAGTCGTTTTCAGTGCTATTGTGGCTAACTCCATGCTCCTATTTAAATTTCAGCTGACACTTACCTGTTATTAAGAAAGTAATATATGATTAGCTCCTTTAATTTCTTGTCACTTCAGTTTTTCAAGCAGTATTAAAAATTTGCCAGATAGAAAGTTTACTGTTGCCTTATGCAGGTGGTCATGATTTCAAGGCTGAGAAAAAATGGCGACCCCTGAATGCCCACACTTCATTCAGTACTTTAAGTCTTTAAAATAGATAATGTATGTCTTCTGAATGATGCATGTTGCCATTTTCTCATGAAGGGAAAAGTAGATCACAGCAAAGTTCAGTGTTTGTGTCTGATACCAGATTTATTGACATGATTTCACCATACAAAACAGCCCTACACTGTACAGTATATGTGTGGAACAACTTACATTAGTGTAAAATTGAAAATAAATTGTAAGATCTTATATAAGATTGCTCAATTCCCACTTTTGGCCTGCCAAACTGACCCAGGTGTAAATGGGTATTGGAGTTTAACATGGAGCCAAATGTGGGTCAGGAAGGAGTCAGGCACCATAAAGCGCAGTCCCAGTAGTACGGGGTTGAATTTGGCTTTTAATATAAGTGCATAATCGTAAAGTTCAAAAAAGATGAATAAAAAGAATAATTCATATCAGTATGTCATTATACTCCACGAAGTTCTTATGAGATGAATAAAAATAATAATTCATATCAGTATATAACCATACTCCAAAACATGTGGATGCTGAGATGTATGGATGTTAAGCTGTACGGTACATTGGTGTTTCCTAACAAGCTTGACAGGAAAGCCAACCAGTTGTAGCCAGCCTATTTCTGCTAAGATGATTCAAGTGAGCAGATTCTGATGAGAAGAGGTCTAGTATGAAACCACCTTTGAATTTAGTCATTTTAGGTATTTATTTCTTCCAGCCCAGGATAAGACATAAGATGGGTGGCTAGAGGTGGGCAGTCAATGTTAAGACCTCAGGTTTTTTAGCTATGAAAAAAAAATTAATTAAAAATTTGTCATTTGTTCGTAAGTGGAACAAACCTTCAGTCTTAACATTAGGATAGACTCACACTTGGAGGGAGGTATGAAAATCCTGAACTGACTGGAGGTTCAGCACACCTGATCACTCTTCCTAGAAATTAAGGTTCTAAGGAAGAGAACCTAAGCCTTTGAGTTGTTAGATATGTGGGTATCTAACACCCAGTCCACTGGGTTAAAATACTGTAATGTGTTAGATTCATTGCATATATGGAAGTCTAAGAGAACTATATCTTTTCAAACAACAAATGATGTCAGCCACATGTGATGGTTTTGTTGCCACTCCTCACTCCCCTTGCTGGAGAGAGAAGTAAAGGCTACTGAGAAGCATATTTGTATGTTGTATGGAACATATAAATGCTGTAACAGCATGGCTGCAACACTCCCCTGCATCAAGCCAGTTCCAGTGTATGATGTGTCTACTGTATTCTTCAAAACCACCTGTAGGTAGAGAAGAAAGGAAAAAGGGAAAGAAAAGAGACCAGTCGTCTCATCCATTCTCTCTTCCACACTATCATCTTAGGCAAGATACAAACTGTCCCGCCAGGGGCGCTGGATGAGCTACACAATTTGTTGAGCAGCCACCACTGGACCCAAGGAAAAAGTGTCCAAGGACCTGTGGGCAGTGTCCTTCAGGTAGAAGGGAGTGAACATGGTCTGACGAAGCCAAGAACCAGCATTCAAAATCCTATGAACAGACAAGTTCTCTTTAAATGCCAGAGAGGAACTTATTCCTCTGATGTCATGTGCTTTTGCATGAACAGTATTGGTAACAGAACTTGACGATGAGGAGTAGACTTGCCTAATTACTTCATGTAGCCAAAATGAAATAGTATTCTTGGACGCTTCTTTCTTGGCTCGGCCAGTGCTAACAAAAAGTATACGACACCTAGGTCTTAGGGATGAGCCCTTTTTAGATAGCAATGCAGTGCTGTGACGGGGCAAAGCAGTAACTCCTGAGGATCGTTGTTAACAAAATCCGTAAGGGAAGGAATGGAAAATGAGGCAAATCTGCCATCTTGAACCGAGGGATTTTGAGTCTTAGCCACGAATTCCAGGACAAATGGAGCTTGAGTGAGACTACCCGGCACCAGAGTTAGTTCCCACGTAGGAGGCTTGAGTTCCTCAGGTGAACAAGACTGCTCAAAGCTCTTGAACAACATAGAGATTTCCTAGGGTGAAGTGATGTCCACATCTTTCAGACGGAACTAATCCTAAGGCAGCCCTGTAGCCCTTGATAGCAGAAACAGAAAGACTTTTCTCTGTTCTGAGAGGTAGTCGGACATCTAAGTTGCTGCTCTGCAAGAAAAACCTCTTGCTCGTGAGAGATATTGGATAATCTCCAGTCGTGAAGAGATAGGGACCATACCGATTGTTGGTACCTCTCTACATGAGGTTGGCAGAGAAGATTATGCCAAGGGGGAATCTCTCTCGGCACTGCTGAGACAGCAGATCTGGGAATAACTTGCTTGGGGCCACAAAGGAGCTACTAGGGTCATCTTGAAATTCTTGGAACCCATCATTCTATTCAGGACATGACGGATCAGGCAGAATGGAGGGAAGGCATAAACTTCCAGGTTGTCCCAAGGATCTTGAAGGGCATCCTCCGCCACAGCGAATGGATCTAGGACCACCAAACAATAGACCTCTAGCTTTCTGTTGAACCTTGTAGCAAAGAGGTCTAACATGGGTCTTCCCCATAGATGGAATAGCCTGTCTGCTATGTCCTGATGCAGAGACCACTCCATACCTAGAACTTGTCGGCCACTACATTCTTTTATCCCAGAATGTACCTGGCCATGAGCTCCACCGAGTTGTCAATCGCCCACTGGCGCGATTCAACTGTTAGCGAGTGAAGTTGGCGTGACACCAGGTCCGTTTGTTCACATCAATGGATGACGAAGCAGTTGGAATAGGTCTGGATGAAGGGGAAGGAGAAGCGTCCACTTGAGGAGGAGGAAATCCTTCCCAAGATGGAAGCTCCGACTTCCTTTTGGGCTCCTTCTTCTTGGAGAACTTCTTCCACAGCTCAACAGGCCAGGAATGACATTCTGGGCACGGATTGGTGATATTATAAAAATTAGAACGACACCTACTGCAAGTTGTATGGTGGTCTGTCTCAGAGGAAGCCAGAAAGCGCGAACATGGGAACCCTGGAACACCAGGACACCATGCGTTGATGCTCACGGGACTACTTAGGCTGGTTAGAGGAATCCATGATAAAACCACGATACACACAGACACCCAAAAACACAACACAACCAGAGAAAGGAATCACAGGCTTAAGACAAAAACTGGCTTGGGGGGAGGAGACCAAAAGCAAATGTCTACTCTCCAAGGCGGTTGAAGAAAGACTGGATACGTCATGAGGTTCTAGCTAGGTCTCTGACCTGCTTCCACCTCTTCTATGTATCGAATACCAGATGCCGCAGCTTCATTGCATATACAATTTTTTATTGTTTTTAACTGGTTTCCAGCTGGCGCCAGAAGATTTATCGTATCCTAATGTTAAGACCTTGGGTTTGTTAGGTATATAAAATACAAATGAATTAAAAATTTGTCATTTTAATAGCACTAGTAAATTATAATTGAAATGTTTCCATCATCCTGTATGTTAAAAAATACAAAGGGATATGTCTTTCTCAATACACATTATTGCAACTATTTGTAACTTATTAAGGCAAAATATTCTTAAAACTGTGAAAAAGTAAGCTGTTGAAAGAAGGGAGTTATTCTAGCTGTACTAAATTGTATGCAGATATGGCTACAAAGGAAGAGACTGTTCAGTGATTATAATCTTTTGAGTGAGCAAAAAGAGAGTAATTTTTTATTTTGAATTTTATTTTTATATCTGGATATTTGGCAGAAAGTGACCACTTGAACCCATAATTGATTAGTAACAATAAAATTTAATTCCCAGTGAAAGTTTTGTAAGGTTTATTTTATGTTAAAAGGCACTGCTTTCCTGTTAATTCTTTAAGAGGCAGTTGGTTTTCTTTCTATTGGCATATAAGTGTTAGCTTGAAAATGGTAATTAACATTTTTCTTGTGTCTTGTGTTAGACTTAAAAGGTAATCATTCTTTGTTTTCTGCATAGTTTTTGTGCATGCAATGTTACAATTGGCTCCCTGAAATTTATGGGATGATAGTTCCAGGTTCTCTTAAAATCATTTACCTTGCATTCCTTTGGGACTTGCTTTTACATTATTAACATGACTATGCCATTGAAAAAATATTCTTATACCATAAATTTCTGATTCCTGTCTTCAGCTTTATGCAAAATTTAGTTGTAAAAATGTCCTTATACTTATATGTAAATAAAAAAACAAGTAGCTATTGATAGTTAAGGTTTTTTAGGGATATTAGCAATATAATTTTTAGGATATTGTAATTGAATCACGACATGAGTTAATGATTTAATCACTTATTTTTATCATTATAAAGTACATTACAGTGGTTTAAATATGTCACCGATTCACAATCTTAAATGAGATATGCTCTTTCTGCCTAAACTCCCATTAGGTCTCATTTGTGTTCTATCCATTTTCTTCATGCTTTGCTGGATCATCCAGTGGCTCTTCATCTTGTTTCTTACATATTTATGCTATTCTGACCAATTTTTCATCATCTCTTCTCATGATATGTCCAAAGCATCTCAATCTTTGAGATCTAAGTCTTTTTTCCAGTCTCCTGATACCACATTTCCCAGTTCCTCGTTTGTAAATGATCTTCCTACTGTACTCTGGCCCTGAATCTTAACATTCTGTATTTCAGATTTTCAAAGTCTCCATTTTCCTTGTCATTGCTGATGTTTCTGTTGCATAGCATAGTACAGGCCTTATGTACTCATTGTATTTGCTCTCTTTACTAGTGGGACATTTTTATTTACTAGTAATTGAGCTGTCTATATCCATTTCATCCATGCTGCTGCAGCTACCTTCTTTCTTTCTGCCTTTTCAACTCCTGCTTCACAGTCCATGTCCCCAGGTAACAAAAATGCCTTGCTGCTTTGAAAGACATGCCTATTTATCACAACAGGGTTCTCACTTTCAGGCAAAGAAAATCTTGTACTGTACTCCATGTACAGTATATTTTGTAATCCTGAACACATCTGGTGACACCATCTCTTATATTTTGTATAGTACAGAATATTCATCCCTCTGCCTTTCCCATGGCAGCCACATTGATAGTACTTTTTCCTTTGCCACCTTCCCACTCAACATAAGCTGTTTTCTTTATGCTGGTTTTCAGTCCTCCTTCACCTTTTAGACATTTCTACCACCTCTTCCTCAGATTCTGTAGTTATAATAATAATAATAATAATAATAATAATAATAATAATAATAATAATAATAATTGATAAGTATCAAGACCTGAAAATCAAAATAAGGATATGGAATATGCCAGTGGAAATTGTACCCATAATCATAGGAACACTAGGCACGATTCCAAGATCCCTGAAAAGGAATCTGGAAAAACTAGTTGCTGAAGTAGCTCCAGAACTCATGCAGAAAAGTGTGCTACTAGAAACAGCGCACATAGTGAGAAAAGTGATGGACTCCTAAGGAGGCAGGATGCAACCCAGAACTCCATACTATGGTGAAATTTCTTGAGGAAGGCAGATTAACCAATCGTTCTCAAGGTGAAGGGTGGCGCCTCTGCCTTCCTCAGGTGTCAGAAGGGCGTCCTCTGAGCGAGGGTTAAAGTCGTCCTCAATGTTGGGGCGTCTTTGGGTCATAATTGGGTGCAAGGGACAGTCTTGCAGGTCGTCCTCGGGGTGAGATCTCGCTAGGCGGTCACCCTTGGTGCTCTGGAGGTCATCCTCAAGGGGGCGTAGGTTGGGATGTGGGTCTTGCCTGGTTTTCCTCAGCTTTCCTGATGGCTGTAGGGAGAAGGAAGGTCTCCTGGGTCACATTAAGGCTCGGTTTTTCCTTCCCCAATGTGGAGCGCCTCCAGGATGCGAAGACGACGAAGGTCGGGGGCACTGTCAATAATTTCGAACTGTGTGACAATGTCGCTGCGGTGGATCCTCTGGTTGTGGGCAATCTTACAGTGATTAAAGATGGTTCCTTCTTGGGCATGGCAGGAGATCCGCTTGGAGAGGCGCATGGATGTCATGCCGATGTAAGTTCTCGGGCATCCTCGGAAAGGGCATGTGTATCGGTACATGACATTCGTCCTCTTCAGGGGATCTTGGGGAGGGGCAGGGTTTTTCTTCATCACTAGACTGCACATCTTCTTGCTCCTGTAGAAGATAACCAGTTGGATCTTCTTGCTGCTGTTGGTGGGGGCGAAGTTGTCCCCAATGATATTTTTCAGGGCCTGTTCATCCTCCTTATATCATAGGTGGTAATTCCCTTTGTAGAAGAGGGTGATCATCTCAGGTGTATCTTGTCTCTGCTCTTGGTTGTACCACTTCTACATCGTCCTTCTGTGGGCAGCCTGGATGCTCCTGTTGGGATGACCATTATTAATAATACCTAGGAGGCCCGTTCCATTTCACGGTGAGTATCGGTCCACAATGAGCAGTGGGTAAGGGCCCTCCTGGCGTATGCGGTGATGGTGGAGTTCTTGTATCTCGCAACCATTCCAGCGCAAGAAAAGCAATTGATAAGACGAATTGAGCATTTACTATATAAAATAAATGCTGTTGAAACTGCCATTTAGTTTAACAAAACCAATTCTGCAGCTGACACTTTATAATTGCAAAAATAGAGATTGTCATTTATGGAACAGACACCTCATTATCCCATCTTCACAATTTAGATTTTATTGCCTCCCTGCTTAGGATGCTTTATATGAGTGAATTAATGCTGTTTCTCAGTTGGGTGATCAGACTGGACATTGTTCGTCTAAAAATGATTTTTAAATTATCCAGGCGCTTTTCTATGAACATCTGCTTGGAGGAGTGTTTGTGAGGCGTCTCGCATTGTCATTGTGAACAACGGTGACTTGCCTCATGGCTTCTCAGGTATAGTTCGTCCAAAGGGAACACCCATATATACTGTAGCAGTATGAGTGGAAGAGCAGCAGTTTCGTGTCTCGGTGACAGAAGGTAAACCTCCTTGCAATCATGTTGCCACTTGCACATAGTTTACGACGCCTCTGTTCTGTGTCTGCTGTATATTTTACTGTAGGTTGTCTTTGATGACATGGCCCAAATATGGAAATTCATGCATGAATTCCAGACAGTGATTTCCGAGGAAAATTTTTGGTTCTGCATTACGCTTAAGTGATCTTGGGAGCAGCGACATGCACAGGGTCTTGGTTTCGTAGTATAGGATATCAAATTCCTTTGCATAACTGTGGCAAGTGTCGATTAGTTAATGGAGACCTTGTACTGATGGGGAAATCAGAACCATATCGTCGGCATAACAGAGGTTGTTTATTGTTGTATTGTTGGTAGTGCACCCGACTGATATTCAGGGCATCTGTTTACATATTAAACAGGTATGGAGAGAGAATGCCCCCTTGCTGGAGCCCATTTAGGGAGCCAAAGGTGTACAACAATACGTTATCCCATATGACAGATGTGCTTTGCGGAGAGTCAGCAATATAAAGTACAGGCAGTCCTCACTTATCAGCAGCGTCAGTTAATGGTGTTCCGGTTTTACGGTGCTTGACTAACAATGTTGTTAACCAGATTTTCGGTGACAGTAAGCGATTTTCGGTGTCGGTAAGCAGTTTATTGGTGCCAATAAGCAGTTTATTGGCGCTTACGACATCGTAAACACCATTTATTACGAAAATTATCGGTGATTTTTTGGTTATGGTATCGCAGTTGTCAGTTAGCAGTGCTTGTTTGGGAACGGAACCCCCGTCATTAACCGGGGACTGCTACCAATTAAATATAGAGGTGTGCCTCTTTTGTGCAGCTTCAGGTAGTTTACTTTGTCAGATGCTTTTCTCACATCTACAAAACAGGAAAACAGAAGAGGCTGAGGAAAGGTAATAGTTCAGCAATTCTTTCAGGATGTAGATGCAGGTGTTGGTCGAGTGGTTTGCTTTAAATCCGAACTGGTTGTGTGTAGAAAGGTGAGAAGTCTCACTAGAAGAATTGACTTGAGTATCTTCGACGCAGTTATAGTAATTGCAATCAGGTGATAATTGCCAGGGTCAGCTGCATCCTTTAGCTTGTTTTTGATTAATGGTATTACGTGAACTAAGAGTAGGGAGTCTGGAAGAAAGTGGTGAATTATGCATACACTGAATAGAGCAGCTAGCAAAATGTAAGTTATCGGATGGCAGAATTTGAAAGTTTCAGCAAGTAGACCATCGCAGCTGGATGATTTATTATTAGGTAGGTTGTTTATGATATCACTGATGTTACCTGGTGTAATACAATTGGTGAAATGAAATTGAATGTTACCAGCAATGAGATTATTTGCATCCCTTCAGGAGTCTTGGCTGTTTATGCAATTCAGGATGGTATGGTACTGAAGTAATCACCCCACATTCTTGCGATAGTCTCATCACCGATGGCTTCTCCTACTCTCCGTGATAGCTTGTTAGTTTTGGGATTTAGGGATTGAATATCTTTTCCAAAGATGAGGGTAATTGCCAGATTATAATTTTCTAGACATTGCATCAGCTCTTAGTTGCTTTTCATTTATTCTGCAGTGCTTAAGAGCAAGTTTGAACTCTGCTCTCACCTGTCTCGTTAGCAATGCAAAGTGTCCTTCCCTTAGGCTACCATTTTGACTCCACATTAAAAACATTCGTGAAAGTGTATATATATTAACCAAGTCATTCCAGCCAGGTATGTTACGAGAGTTGACTTAACGAAATCTAAAGGTATCCCTGCTGGAGGCAAGCAAAGTGGAAATTGTGTTCGAATAGAATTCTTTCAGATCTCTCTTGTGGTGGTCTTTTCTACGTTTTGGGTTAGTGCACAGTAAGGCGTCTATCGGTTGAAATTTTGAACGTAACCAGGTTTCCATGGTTTCCTTAGAGGATCTGGTTTTCTGCCATTTTTTTAAAATCCCAGTTAATGGCAGGTGGGTGGTCAGTTAAGATGTTCATGGTAGGTGCTCACATTCCTGCACTTCTTTGGACACCGTCATTTATTTAAAATTATTCTGATATACCTGCCAATGTCTCACTCTAGCCCTAGCATCTATAGTGCCTTCTGCCTTTGTGATACCAATGTGATTATTAGTCTTGATACTCAAGTCAGATTCATTTTCAAGTTCCTCAAAAATGTGGTACAGTATAATTTCTTCCTCATTGCATGGTACTTTGCCTTAGGTGCCTCATTATGAAGACTTAATTCTGTGGTTGCTCTCTCATGCATAATGCCAAATTGACAATTTTAGCCATTTTTTCTCACCCTTTCCCCTAGCACCTTTTCTTACAGTATATTTTTATAGCAAGCTCAGGTAGTTCTCTTCATTTAAAATTTCCTTGATGCAATGCATACCTTTCCTTTGTATACCATTACAGTAAGGCTCCTTTCTCTCTATTCTGGCTGTATCTCCTCTTTTATCAGGTTTTTATATATGTATTGTGGTAAACTCATGAATGACCTGCTCTCAGGCTTCTTATGTTAAGCCACTTTCATTCTGGATGATCTACAGGGCCCAAAAGTCCTTTTAAGCTCTTCAACTGTTATGCTTTCTGTTGTTCCTTCTATGCATATGCTTTTGTTACTTTAACAGGAACTAAAATGTTTGGGATGCCTTGATGGTCAGTCGAATAAAAAGGGCTAATTATGGGAAATGAGTTTGTGGTGAGCAAACAGTTGATTAATGTTAATTATTAAGCAAGTAATTTTTTTGTTACTGATCAGTGAAAGAAATTTTAGCTGAACCAAGTTTATTAAGCAGATAAATCTTCTGGAATGTAATTGCCTCAATTTCAAATTTAGATTTGCTTAATACCAAATCTTTTGGGGAAACTTTACTACCAGGTTCATGTGCAGTTTATTTAAATTAACAAAAATCACTTCTACACTATAGTTTACTGGATTTTAGAATATACAGTGGATTGCCTTTTAAGAAAATAGAGATGCAAGAAAAAATATTTTGATAAGGAAATCAAATATTTTTGGAATTTCAGTTGAATGTTAGTACTTTATAATTTTCATATGTAAATTAAATTTTTTTATTTTCATTTTTTGATTACTTTAAGGAGAGTGAATTCTGTAGACTGGCATTGTAGGTGAGTAAAAAAAAGATAATATTGTACATGTATTTAGTAACATCTGCACTTCTAGAATTGTAGTTTAGTACATTATTGGTTATATATTTAGTGTACCTCCAGCTTGTAAGGAACTGTTAATTGATAAAAGGTCAAGTCTTATATATATTTTGTAGAGAATTCTGTGCTCAAATTGTATCTTCTATATCTTTGCTTTCTGCAGTGTCATTTTATTCTTGTTTTTGGTAATTCGCCTTATGAAAAATTGATATAAAATCAGGAATTAAAATGAGAGAAATGCATTGAGCAAAATTGCTAAAGCTAATTGACTATGGATTGCAACTATATCCATTCTAGGCAAAAATAAAATAAGCATTTTGTGGGAGAATAGTTTATAATGTATTACTATTAATTTTATTAAATATTAGTCCAGAGGAAGAGTGGTAGATTTTATTTTTAAGTAGAATGCTATGCTATGCATATTAGTGTTACTCTTGTACAGTATTTGTATACCTTATTTGAGCCGGATTATGTAGCTGTATTATTTGTCCTTACCAAAGACTTTGCATTAGTTCTGTTCCAGATTAAGATAATTTTCTGTGACATTAATCCTGATATTATACTGTACAGTACTGTATAAATATTTCTATAAGTACTTTAGGCCAGTAAGCTGTCAGATATTTGGTAAGGTATGCAACGATTGAGTTTTAAATTGAAAGGGAATAAATCACTGTTAGTTTGATTATTTGTTTTGAAAAATAATTGAACCAGAGGAGTATCTGTGACAAGTATTTTGACTCATCATCTATAAAGCCTGTAATCAATTAATAAAAGTTACAGAGTACAGTATTTATGTATCTATGATGTAGGATCTGCAGTGCTGTTATCTAGTTATAGTAATGTTTCATTAAAACTGTAGCCTTGCAGATTGCCATTACATTTATTGCATTTTACTTTTGATGCCTCTACAGCCTTTTATTGTTTAGACAGGGCAAACAAAAGAAGACTGCAATTGTTTTATGAAAAGAAAAAATTAATCTGTAAATGTTATGTCTGGGATCTTAAAAAAAAAGAACATATTACTGGGACCTTCAAGGTATTTGTATTGTATTAGCATGTAGCTGGATACACATCAAAGAGGAGCCAGAACCATCATTGATCTTTATGTTTCAAATTTTATTAATCAGTTTTACAGTACTATGCTAGCCGGAGGATGATCATAGTAGGAAATTTTTCCATTTTCTCAAGAGACATTTCCTTATCACTTAAAAGATTTTAATAGAAAAAGTCTTATTTCCAAATTCAGGGTAGTCTACTAGTATATTTCAGTGTGGTTTCTGAGTATTAAAGATGAGGTTTTTGAGGATTAGAGATAATATTAAGCAAGGACACAATACTCTAGTTTGTATTGATTGATTGACTGAATAAAATCGAACAGATTGATGATAAACATAATTAATGCCTTGCACTTTATTCAAGAATAAAGTAAGTCTTATTGAAAAAGCATGTCATATTCAACCTCATTTCTTCATTGTTGTAAATGAGTTTGGTAACTAATATATAAAGGGTATTCATTGTATTTATACAAGCCTATATTTCTGTGTAGACATACTGTAAGGAACCCTTAAATGCTGGGTAGTTTAGGCAACAGAAACTTTGAAGTTGGGTAGTTTTTATTGTAGCTAATAAAGTCCTTATTGTTTTTGCTGTCATAAATCTCATTAATAACCATTAAAGAAATAATTCATATATTTACATAGTAATTCATAGAGTAGAAGCTACTTTACTAGTATAATCAAGGAGACCTTAATACTGATACTGTACTTGATCAAAATAATTATGATGAACAAATTATGATGGAATGGCTTCATAGGAGTACCTTGTTGAATCTTATGATAGAGGTGGTACAGTGTCTGTCCTGCCTAGCATTTAAGGGTTAAGCTGAAGGAAAACCTTATTATGTATGTAATATGAAATTAGTCTGTGGATAAAATTTTCCTTGGGGGGAAAATGAGGAGTGAGATTTGAGGATTGAAAATACTTCAAGGAAAAACTTTTGGGCATGCCAGTTATATATGAACACTTTCAAGTTATTTTATGGGTGATATTGTTAGATGTAAAAAATTTGTATCAGACCTGAATTTGTAATTTTCCATAGATCTATTTTTGAATTCATCATTAAAAATACAAAAAGAAATAGTACCATATAGCATTTTAAATGTTATTTAACATTAATTATGTAGTTATGAACTAAATTTGCACACAGGGTGATATTAAGTGAAGTTCATAAAAATATTGAAGACCATAGTTTTTCCCATATTAAGTACTTATAATTGTGTTAATTTAGAAGTATTCTTTTTATTACATTCATTTTTATAATCTACATGCATTATCACTTAATGCAACTGGTTGTAGTACAGTATTAGCAACTACTAAATGCAACATCAAAGGCAATTCTTCAACAAACAAGCATCATGGGTTTTTGAAAAACCTGAACATCTAAAGTACAAAATTCATATGACCTCAGAGAATAACCCTTTTTGTACCTTTGTTTATAGAAAGTGTCTTTATAGATGTACAGTTGTATGTGAAACATATTAACAAATGTCTCTAACACCGTAGGTCATAAAGCAGTATATTTACAATACTCGATGTAAAATGCTTCTTAAAGGATGATATTTTACACTTTTACCACTTTGGTTTTTTCTGAAAGGATATTAATTCTTCTGTTGTGCCCAGAATCAACCCCAGTCTCAGCCTCGGAAAGACAAATTTTGTAAGTGTCCTTACAGGCTAAATAAAAAAAATATAGACATTTCTTATTAAGAGCTACCATAATTATATATTTTTTAAAAAATTTACCAAATTTTACTTCCATTATAGGAGGATAATAAGTTTCCCACAAAATTATCATTGCTTGTAGTTGGTATAAAGTATTAAATGATTTAAGTAAGTATTGTAACAAGGTTTTCTTTGTGTAGTTGTGTTGTTCAGTAAGGGTTTCAGTGATGTGGAATATCCATAGTAGTATGTATCTATTTTGACTACTCTTATATTTGTGCTTCCATAGACACTGGGTATGTAAAGATTTGGAAAATCCAAGAAATGGTAGGTCTGACAGTGGCTACTAACCTTTAGAGCATTTTTTTGTTACACTATCTGGCATTTTACTTCAGAACCCAAGGTTTTAAAGGTTACAGACTTCAACAGAGAATACAATTTTAGGGCATTATTATCTTATTTGATTTATAAAAGTTTGGTCTGGTGACCTGGCACTGGAACCATTTAGTTATTGTGTACTATGGCATTATGAGCTCCTTGTTCATCAAATGATGTACTCAAATTACCTTTGCATGTCTTTTCTAGTAGAAAAATAACCATCTTTTCATGTCTGGATTGACTCCATGTGGCTCTGAGTTATATGGTAGAGAAGCTAGAAATTTGGCCAATTGTATAGCCATCATTTAAGAGCATGGCTGGTGGCCAGTGATATGTGTGACTAGGTTTCATAGTCATTTGGATATTTGTAGCATTTTATTTCTTCATTATCTTCTTATTTTGCTTATTCAGTCTTTAGGTAACTAGTGGGTGCATTCATGTTTGTATATTTAGTGGCAAAATATAGGGGTGGAAGCATCCTGGCATATACTAATTCACCCTTCCTCCAACTTGTCTCTTGGTTAAGCAAGTAACTCCATTTTGATGATACACCAATATGGATCAAATTCATTAGTATGTTGCTCACAGTTTACTTCAATCCTAGGCAGATGTCCAAGTCCCTACAATTTGGTTAAGCAAGTAACTCCATTTTGATGATACACCAATATGGATCAAATTCATTAGTATGTTGCTCACAGTTTATTTCAATCCTAGGCAGATGTCCAAGTCCCTACAATTAGAGGGAGGTGTCCTTTCTTTCTTTGGAAAGCTTTTTTTTTTTTGGAATGACTAGTCTTCTAGCAAGGATAATTATTTAAACTTTGACAGTCTTCTCAGGAAGTACAAAGATTTTCTGTACTGAAGTATGCCTCATTTAAGAACAATCACTAATCTCCTAATGATTGTTTTTGTGAAGTGGGTATCCGTTAACATTTTTCCATTCTAGTCATGGAGAGAACCTTGAAAATTTTTGAGGGTAGGGAGGGTGGAGTGTTTGCCAGTGGGTGCTGGGTGGTAGTGGCCTTTAGTAGCCAATTCTTTTCCTGAATGGATAAAAAATGGTGCAGTCTCAGAGATGTTTTTAATTTTCTTTGTTGAACTCTCTATTTAAATTAAGCAATGGTTACCTTTTTATCATTGTCTCCTAGTATTTTATTCAAATAGTAGACAACTGAGGATTTCATTGTAAGGATCCAGGGATCCTGGCATTAGGTTCATCTTTTAGCCCTGTGAAAGAGGAATTTATTGCAATTCTAGCCAAGTCCACAGGATGCTTTACTCTGTGTAGGATTGTTACTGTAAAGTGGTTTAAAGACGCAACTTTTCATGTTTTTACTCTCACTGGCTTACTCAAAGGATGTTTGTTCTAAAGTGAGAAGTAAGAACTGAAGCAAAGTAAAGTTAAACAAGTTGGCCAGCTAATGAGAAGAGACCAAGCCAACCAGATGAAATGTAATTTACAGAAAGCATAGGGACAGGGGCTTGAGGGGATGCTTTAAAGACCCTTCTGCAACATTCAGAACATCACATATCTGCTCCGCAGGATATTGATCACCTATGACTATTTTTCTTGTTATAAATACATCATCCCTGCAGTTTGCTCCTTGTTAACTGTCATATTGGCATACTTGTTACCATAAACACCTCCTTGGCAGCTGCTTTTATATATATTTTTCATTGCAGCTGGCTACTCCTTGGTAGCTGTCTGTTATGGTTGCAGACTGTTGGAACCTGGTCAGTTCCAATACCATTACAAACCTAGAGATAGGCAGACAGAGTTACCTGTGTAGGCTCTGTTTCCTTATAAGCTTTCTGTGGAAACTAGTAAATCTGTAGTATGTTTTGTTCAAAAATTGTAAGAGTAAAGTAAAAACTAGCGATGACTCAAAAACTCGAACCAGCTTTTGATATAGTCATTGTTAAACCAGCTTTTGAGACAGTCACTGTTTGGGTTGGCCTCCTCTGGAATTGTATTGTCTAAGAACTGCAAATTGGCAATGATACAGTAAGGCTGCAAGCTTCAGTGATGTCATGGGAACATGGTTCCTGTTGTCTTTAAAACACTTTGCCAAGAGACCTTACAAAATTAGTCAATATTGTTGGCAACTGAAATTGCATATATTCATTATCTTGATGCCATATTAGTTTGTATGGCCTGTGTTAGTAGTGCCATATGTTCCAACAGATTAATTCAAAATTTTTTTCAATGGCATAGTTAAAAACCCTGGCTATAATTTTCAAGAATCAGGATAGAACTACAGCATACATATAGGGTAAGAGTATTAACAGCCAAGTCTGTGAGAAATTAGCAATGTTCTTCTGGTTTCATAAGATTATTCATGGAATAATATTAAATCTGTTACTTTGTAAGCAGAATATAAAACTGTCTTGTTGTGGAAGAAGCTGCTTACTTACAGTATTAACTATTTGACTAGTATGACTATGCAGGGATCTTTAGGTGATGGTGGTAGCAGGAACTTTCAGATATCACACAAGATTGCACATTTGGCATTGCCTTTAGATATACAGACACTGGTCTTTAGGAGACAACTTACATCTTGACTAAGATTCTGGAGGTCCTTGCTGGAAAAAATGGATAAATAAAACTTGCATGACTTTATGATGCGGATTAACAAGGAAGTACTCTCTAGGCCTGATGCTTTTATGTTGTGTCAGATGTTATGGTCAAGTTCACTCTAGAACAAAAGATTTTGCCTCAAGGCTGCAGTATACTTAAGAAGCTTAAGCATGCATACTGCAAGACATCTGGTTCAACATTTAATTGGTACATGGCAGTAAGGCAACACAGGCATGTGCTGCACAAACAAAATCTTGAAAGGGTTCTAACAAATGTTGCTTAAATGGGAGTAGAGCATAGGGATGTTCATCAGGAAAGTGACAGTAGAAAATTAAGCAGTGCCATCTAATCCAGGTCACATGTTCAGGCTACTTGTTATTATCCTGTGTTTCTGGGTAAAGCCAGTTACTTTGGTGACAAAATTTATTCTGTCAATGGTTAATTTTTAGATCTGAGGTGTACAGTATAGCACAAAAGCCACTACCTCCAGACTCTCTGGTTACTTTACCAAAGTTGAAATTTAAATACCGAAGAAGTTTTTCAGGACAGACTTCATTTGTTTAGCGATAAACACTGCTACAATATCATTTAGTGAAATAAGTAATTTCCTTTTCCAGTAATTTGTTTACACATGAGAACTGTATGCAATATAACCAGCAGTTATGAGTATTACAGACATGCCACCACAAAAATTTTTAGTTGTCACTGACTTGAGAAGCGCTTTACAGGTCTTTCAACAAATTATCTTAAAATCCTTTATTCTAACAAATTTTAATTTAAATTATATGAAGCTAGTATAAAATGCAAAATATCTCTTTTCTTTGTGTCAGTAATCTATTATTCATTTTAAAACCCATCATCTTCAGTAAATGTCAGGAATAGTGGAATAATGATTACAATAATAACACATTAGGCCAACTGTCGGTTTGTGGTATTTTTCATTCCAAAAAGAATGCTAAACTGAAGTAATACCATCCAGTCTTTGAACTGATCTCACTTGTCAGGGTAGGTATATTGGTGAATAATCCACTTGGCCCAATCCTTGTATGCAGAGAATACAGAACAATTACCATAAAAATGCCAATGTATATCAAGTATCAGAAACAAATCCTTGAGAGAAAGCTTTGTCTGAAACTTCTTTTCCAGTTTATCCAGTTATTGAATTTTCAGGGAGCTGCAATACTTACTAAGATCTAACATAATCATTAGAACTGAATTTTAGGACCAGACCTGTAAGAGTTAGTGGAACTCAGTGGTCTTGTCAAACTATTTATTACTAATAATTAAGGAAAAACCTGAACATGCCTTTATTTTCTACTGCTATGCAAGAAAATACAAAAAGTCTTAAGAAATGATAAAAGAAAACATTGCTTCCCACAGGACAAGTAACTTAATTAGAATTTCCCTTAGTTAATGATAAACAATTATTTTTATGAACTTCCTATATTCGACACAGAATAACTTATGAGTGATAAATGAAAGTTTTAGGATATTAAAAGCCCTGGCAAACCTGTTGACTTTGTGATGTAATATATGAGAGATAATTGTAAAACTGGTGTATAAATTTGACAACTATCACAAGTTTTTAAGATAATTTCTATCAGCTGT
This sequence comes from Macrobrachium rosenbergii, assembly GCA_039081455.1. NCBI lineage: Eukaryota > Metazoa > Arthropoda > Malacostraca > Decapoda > Palaemonidae > Macrobrachium > Macrobrachium rosenbergii. The sequence goes on from JANJGK010000038.1 coordinate 28,464,830, forward strand.
GATTATATGTTCCTACAGGGATATAAACACTGTACCTTTCTTGTATGGAGTATCTTCCAGTGCATGCACTGGACAAGCCGTGTACTGACTTACCAGGGGTGCTACCCAGGTGGAGATGGGATGCCCAACCAATGCTACCCATTTTTCTTTGGTCTGTGATACAGAGAACACGTGTCTTGTGTTCTGTTTGTTACTGCGTGCTGGTTATTCCTTTGTGGTACAGATGTATGCTACTGGTGCATATTTTATGCCCGAAAGTGCCTGTGTGTTTTTTTTTAAGTGCTTTGGTGTTTGTTCCTGGTTCTTCGTTCCATGGAGAACAAACAGGACCAGCATTGTTGTGAAGGCTGTGGTCGACCCTGTAGCTGTTGACTGTCACTCAGTGTGTATTTCTTGTAAGAGAAAAGTGTTCTTGTGATTCTCCCTGCCCTGAATGTGCTGAATGGCTTTCTCCACATTGGGAGCCTTATGGGAAGAAGAAGAGGAAGCCTAAGAAGGATGCTTCATCTGGTGAAGACCAAACGCAAAGTCCTTCCAGAACGTTCTTCCCGTGTCCATCCCCTTCCTGCCCTTTTCCAGCACTACTTCTGAGAGGCCAAAACCACAGTTTTTGAAACTGAATACAGTACATCTTCACCAGACAAGGAAGAGGTAAAACAACTACAATCCCCCTGCAGCAACTGAGAAAGGTCTGGCCTTCATTGAGCATTCTAGGATTGCCTTCCCTTTCAACATTTTAATGGTTCTTGACTGAGAAGAGTAGAGTCTTTCCCTCCCTCATCACTGCCCAAAGAGTATACCTCCTGTGAGGTACCATCAGTGGCTGAACATTTAAGAGGTCCTAACCTCCCTCCACCCTGCCTCAGCCCCCCTCGCCAACTCCCAGCACCTCTTGTGTGAGGAAAGAGGCAACCACCAAGAAATAATCTCCCTTACCACCTTGATCATCGTCCTCCTTTTCCTCAATGGACCATCGAAGTTCAAAGACTAAGAACAGCAAGCGGTCTCATACAACTTACTCCCCATGTTCCCCATGTTGCTGCTCCTCTCCCAGGAGGCAGAGCAGATCCTACCAGTGACCAACCCACCCAAAGAAGGCGGTCACCTTTGCTCTTACAGGAATAGGGCCTAGAGTTCTTTCAGAAACTCCAAGCACTGCAGGCATTTCTGCTCTCTCTCGGAGGGCTCTGCCCCTTAAGAAACCCTACCACCAGACCTGGAGCAAGGTTCCAAGAGATCATTTTGCTCATTTGTGAGCTTCAGGGTCTTTAGGAGGCAGCCTTTGCTTCAGCTTCATCTGTGGTCTCTTTAGTAGTGGGCAATGGATTCCTTCCCAAAAGCAGTCTCTTTAGGAGCGAGCAGTGGATTCTGCCCCAAAAGCAAGACCATTGATAAGGCTACTTTCGTCAGAGTTTTTGTGTGATGTTTTGGCAGAAGTGAACTTGCTGATCTATAGATCAACCAGTTCCTAGCAGCCAGCAGATCAGGAAAGTTACTTCCTCCCATCCACTATCCAGACTGCATAAGTACTACATCCAGGAGGACAACGACGAGATATTCTAACAGGGCCCTAACTCTTAATTCCTTGGAGCTGAACAACATGAAAGTGGTTTTAATGATGGTGCACCACACCACATCTTGTCTGTATATGTGGCAGAGCTCCACGACACTGTCAAGATGATGGAGTTGCCTGCGAGCCCTTGGGGTAGGGTAAGGGAGCTTATGACGTCAGGCAGGGAAGGCCTTGCCTTCCTAGCTCACCAGATTACCAACCTTTGGGCTAACACTATCCTGCAATGGAGGGACTCGTTCCTCTTCTTATGTCTAGACAAGTATCTCGTGAACACTGGCTCTCCCTCAGAAATAGCTCAATTCTGGATTCTCACTTCTACTTCCCTCCAGGGAAGGTGGAAGTAGAAGTGGCTATTGAAGATTCATAAGAAACCCTCATCTCTTGAGCAGCCACCTTCAACTTCAGCCAAAGGAGTCAGCTGGCAACTTCCAAAACTCCAGCTCAGACCAAGGCCACCATGCCGTCTACACAACGGAAACCCTGCAGAAGAAGTTGAGACAAGAATCCACTCCAACCACCTCTACAAGGGTGCAGACACCTCTCAGCCCTTTTGCCACTCCTTCCTAAGTCAGCCTAAAAGAGGAGGTAGGGGCAAGAAAAGGGCAAGAAAAGAGGGGATTCACAAGAAGATAGGCCCTCCCACAGGTTGGGGCTGCCTCTTGAATCATTGGATGTTAGAGCAGTGGGTAGTAGCAGTCCTGAAGGATGGATACAGACTCCCTTTCAAGGACCGATGCTCCCCTCTCTCCCTTGACCCTATCCCATTCCCGATATACCTTGCCAACTCTTCCAAGTCCAAAGCTCTGTGGACACAGGTCAAGACTAATGCAGAAGGAAGCAATTGAGATTGTTTGGATCAGGTCTTAGGCTCCTACAGCTCCCTCTTCCTAGTGGAGAAAGCTTTGGGAGATGGAAACCCATCATAGATCTCTTGGTACTGAACAGCTACATCATACAGATGACCTTCACGATAGAAACTGCTCATTCAGAGTTGCAGTCTGTCATAGGAGACTTCATAATCTTGATCGATCCCCAGGATGCTTATTTTCATATCTCTTTTCACCACAATTCAAAGTTCCTTTGTTTCATATGCCAAGGGGAAGCCTTTCTGTTGAAGGGCCTCTGCTTTGGCCTGGTGGCAGCCCCATACATTTTCACCAGATCATACTAGTTTTGCCTTGGGCTAACTCCAAGGGAATCTGTTTGTTGCATTATCTGGAAGACTGGCACCTTGCTTCCTTGGAAAGGATGGATGGTTCCACAGGAAAGACCAAGCAGAGAATCTAGTATCTTGGAATATCTTGAACTGAGTGGCAATGAAGGCCTTCCCAGCAAACATCCCCACCCTTCCAACAGACAACCTCAAGGAAGATGGCAGGAACTTTCTGGAGGAGGAGGAACGCCAGCTTAACAGTGGCAAGTAATACTGGGCCACCTTATGTCCCTGGAGAAACTCAACCCAAATGAGAGAAGCCATCTTTGTTCACTCCAATGGCAGCTAAAATGACCCTGGTCCTTTCTGGGCAAGCTGTCACATCAATTAGTCCCCCTCAACAACAAACTGTGGAAAGACCTAGAGTGGTGCTGTCAGACCACAATCTCCTGGGAATCTCAACAAGAGCTCTTACCCCGAGTTACTTCTTAGGAACTTCATCTGGGAGGAGAGTTTGCTTCAGGAACTTGGCCGCCAAACATGAACAAAGTGCACATCAAGATGCTAAGAGATGATGGCATCGTGGCCGGTACTCCAGACCTTCCATCAAAATCTCGAGGGGTACTCGGTGGTAGTCATGAGCATCAACATGGTAGCAACCTACATCAATAAACAAGGGGGGGGTGGTCTCCTTGTTCCAACTAGCTGTCCAACTGCATTGGATTAAGCCGAGAGCCACTTATACCCAGGCAAAAAGAACTCCATGGCAGACCAAGTTCTTGGGACCAGTTTACAAGGATAAAATTGTTCCTACACCAAGCACCGGGAGGTACTGCATTCTTCAGGATTAACCTGACGTGACCCAGGTCCATGACATGCAGAGAGCATGTATTATGGGAAGTAAATCCTTGATCTCCTGGGCAGTGCCATTAGAGTAACATTGCCCTGCCCCTGGGCCTGGAGTCGGTGAAGCAGCACTGAATTTCCCTACAGGGCTTTGTCAGTAGACCCTCTGGGGTGGTGTCAGCAGAGGCATTAATAACACACCCCCCCTTTTTTTTTTTCCACACAGTGACACTCCACTCTGCCAGCAAAGTAGGAGTCGACTTATTTTACCTCCTGTCTAAACAGTTTCTATTTATCATATTCTACCTAGGTATACAAACTGTAACCTTTCATATTGGAGGTAACCCTCCTTGTCCACCACACTTTGCTATTTCCCCTCAGTTTTAAATTCTATATACAGGATGGAAGAACAATGGGTATTGTCGATTGGGTGACAATGGGCATCCCTCTCTCCCTTCTCCATCTTGGTACCACCCTTGTTTAGTAAGAACATAGCTGGTCCAGTACATGCACAAGAAGTTACTCCATATATTAAAGGATATGGTTTGTATGCATAGGAAATACAAATTACTTTAAAAATCTGGCATTTTACTGAATAACTTGTTATACTTCATCAGTGCTTTACATCAATTTGTGATTGTCTGCAAGTAGATAAAAATGAACGGAATGTTAGTTATAATAAATACTGTATAATCTATTTCTAATCTGTTGCAAGTTACATACATTTTTACTTTTCCCATGAATCATTTACAAGCAAAAATGTATTGACTGTCTTGCTAACTTATTTTCTATTAATTTGAAAATAAGTAAACTTTGATGTTTATAAGTCTTGGGAAAAACTGAAAAGTGTCTTGGTAATTTAAACACATTACACAAATTTAGAACTATTGCATAATTAAACTGATGACATTTGTAAGTCTTGGAAATTAAATAAGATTAAGTTAATGAACACAAATAATTTTGAATATTGAGACTAAATTTACTGTATAAGAGAACACAAGGTCTTTCTAGAAAATTGTTGAGAGTACAGCCATGCAAATAAAATGCACTCTTGAAACATTCTGAACTTTTGTGCCTACTCCAAAGTTCTGTACACTTATACAGTATTATTTGGTTATACTGTACCTACTTTTTAAAAGGATAAGTTTTTATCTGTGCTCCGATATGGTCTAATTAAATTTACAAGTTTCTTAGGTATGAGAACGATTTTGTGTATTTGAAAGTTACTTTCACTTGGGGTCAAAGATCATATGCCATTTTGTAAGAGTTTGATTATGAAGATGGTTTCAATAAATCATGATAAATACCAGGTTTGTTTTAGTAAAAATTATGATTTTCCTTATTACAACATGCAAACCATGAATGAAAGGCACATATTTTGTTACTAGTTCATATTTAAGGCCATTAAAAAGTAGGGTTTAATTAGTGGTTGCATGTTTGTCATTTACAAGTAATAGTTTTGTTTGTTCCTGTCAAAACTATGCTACAAAACTTCAGACTAATTATGGTTTCAGAATTTTCCCCATTCATGTTTCACAATGCAGGTAGGCAAAATGTAATCTATTACTTTTAATCTTGGTATTTTCAACAGCTAGAACAATAAGACCAAGGTACACTAGTGAGCTGTAATAAGAAAAACTCGCTAAAGGTTGATTGACACCTCCTATTGCCTGTCAATACAATAGACTGATGAATATTCACTAATCTCATAAAATGACAAATTTTTTAACTAATTTGTATTTTTCCTAACATACAAACCTGAGGTCTTTATACAGGATTTACTTTCAGCGCAAGTGGGAGCCGGCCGTTTAACTTAAAACAAGGTGGATATTGGTACTAGTTGGCTACCAACAGAAGGGGAGGAATCCCCTCCATCCAGTTGGTAGGCATTCACTTTACCTTTTGGCCCAGGAGGCAGAATGAGGGGTGGCTAAAGGTAGACCATATATGTAAAGATCTAAGGCTTGTATGTTAGGAAAAATACAAATTACTCTACAAACTTGTCATTTGTTCCTACACCTATACCAACCCTGTCTTTACATAGGGGAGACTTACTCCTTGGTGGGAAGATTCTGAGCAATTCTCTGAACTGACTGGTAGTTTGCCTCACCTGGGGCCTCTTTCTGGTCATGTAAGATCAAAGGAAGGAGACCCATTCCTCTGATCTGTTGAGCATGTGTGAAGTTTAACTGCCAGACTTATGGACCTTTGAATAAATGGAAGGTAATGTCACTAATTCGAAGATAGGCTTGGATGAACCCATATTTTTGGGTCTGTTCACTGTCAGTCCCTCTCTCCCCTTGCTAAAGAGAGGGTAGGAGTTGCATCTATTAATCCAAAAAAAGCTAGATTATAGACAGGATACTCGGTCATCTACAACACCTGTATGCACGCCTGTCCAGCACATGACAGTTTGCTAACCATCCCTTAGAAGGGTATAAAAGAGAAGGTAGGAGGCCAGTCTCATATACACCCCGTCTTTGTCTCCTGCTGAACCCTTGCGAATCTCGAAGCGTGCATCAAACAAACATCATCTTTTCATCTTCTTACTAACTGTAGAGTGTGGGGATTTCAGTTTACAAAAAAAGCTTTGTAAATGTATTGGGTTTATAATTAAAACCATTTTGCAAAGCAGCCTGTCACCTACAGAGCAAATGATAATGGAATTACTTTTTGTAGGACAAATTTGGAGACAAAGTCTACACACCTAGTAAACTTCCAAGACAAGGTTAAACCATCAATCATAAAAAATGGAGAATCCATGTTAAATAAAGAAAAAATATTTTTGGGATTTATAGAATGGCCCCATATATTGATCCTCAACAATAAAATACAAAATGAGATTTAAAATAAAGACGCCTTTGCTCATATAGAATATCTGAAAGGCAGCCAAATACATAGCAATAAAACCTAATAATTATCTTAGTTGGTTCACCGGAAACAACACTGGCTTATTACCAACTGAAGTACTGTAAATTTGCTTCTCAAAGAGTTGTCAATTTAAGTAAAATTTTTGTTAGTAAGGATGATAAAATGGAACTGAAGTGCACTACAGATCAAAATTTGCAATATTCTACGGAGCAAAATATATTCTTTGGTCAACACACTGCAACCAATTGCCTTCAATTGTTCCTAATATAAATTATTCTCTTGTGAATTCTTATAAAATATGAGTATTCTGCATAACTAACATTTGAACAAAAATGGCATTGTTTAAAAATATTTGATAAAAACACCACAAGGATACCTGACCAACAGCACAGTATTTACATAACACACACATATATATAACTTGCTTCAAATCATGACTTCACACTTAACACCTAAGAGGGAATACTGTTTCTTTGATTTATGGTCCCGATAAACAGCTGTACCCAAGTCATCAACAATGCAATTCTTTGCATCACAGAAAACTAAAGACTTTATAAGTTATTTGCATAAGAGAGGCAGTGCAAGGGAAATCTCAACATTATTTTGCAATGTGGAACATTCTTAGAACAATTAAAATGCCAATCCAAAAATAATTTGCTTCTTTAGAATAAAGCTCTGCAAACTTAATCTCATTTGCATACCTAAAAGAAATATTATCAGAGATACCTTTAAAAATATGACTATTATTCACTATCACAATAATATCACATGGCTATATAAACACCTAAATGCTGGAAGCTCAATAACCAATTACTCGAGTGTAAGTAGTCATGATTTTCAGGACCTCCTCCACCAACTTTAAGGCAGTCTATCTAAAACTGAGAGTAACAAGCGACTACAGAAAATTTCAATGCAGCACTGCAGAGTTCTGGATCTAATATTACACTGTACCAAGGCTTGAAATCTGAAATAATCTCTGAATAATTTACTCTTTAAAGATATTCATACAGCTTTAAATACTGTATATCCACCAATAATACAACAAGATAAAAGTGAACCTTGTAACCTGCTGGCGCAAGACATGGCTTTTAACTTTGATGAGATCTCACTCTAATCATTTTGTTGCAAAAATATATAATTGTTAATTTTTGCTGTTTAACAGCATTATTGTTTCCCTACGAAGTTTATAGCTCTTATATTTAGTTGGGTGCCACTCCTGTACAGAATTCATTCCTAAGTTCTAAGAAAACTAATGTACAAAAAATAACCTGTCCTGAGTTAGTAACTTAATACTACAGTATTTAATCCTAAAAAATTCTATTTGTCCAAATGTATTTACAAGTGAGATCATGAGTATGGAAAAATATGTGCAGTGCATATGAATTATCTTTCCTGAAGCAATGAAAAACAAACCCAAGTTGTTTTACCAACTACCATGAGAGCTTTACACCAAACCAAGCCTTTTCAATGGCATCATAAACTTCTTTCTTGTTTATCTGAAAAGTTTGCCAAGAATATGAATGGAAATGTGGTTGCTGTTTTATTCCCTCCAATGGTCCGCCATGCGTCTGCTGATTTTCTCGATTGGCCTTATGATTAGTTTGATTGCGCCCCTTTCCCCTACTCTTGAAGGTAAATTTCTGAGGCTCTTCCTGGTTATCTGTTCAATCAAATGTAAAGTAATTCTGATGTTAAAAGTAAGTTTTACTAGTTAAATAATGTTGTATGTGACAATGAACTTAAAACAGGATTGTCATTATTGGCATTTACAACCTGCTTTACTGTTTCACATATATAAAATGGAGTCCTGATATTTTAACAAATGCCATTTTCTCAATCAGGGCAGTTAAGCAATGCCAGCACTTAATAAATGCCACACATTAATTATCTAGCAAGTGAGGTTACCTTAATAAAGAGAGCCCTTTTTTGCAACATCTGCAGCGCAGGATGAATATTAAGTCAATCAATAAGGTGGCTTTTCTTGTTTAAAATCATTCTGTTATTAAGAAATATGACAAATTTTTAATTAATTTGTACTTTTCCAAACATACAAACCTGAGGTCTTTATATAAGGATAACTTTCGGCAAAGCTGGAAAGTCCAGTCGTTAACCTTTTGCAAGGTGGTTATGGTAACAGTTACCTTTGGTAGGGGAGGAAGTACTGCCCATCCAACCAGTATTCATTCAATCTCTTCAGTTTACCTTTTGGTCTAGGTAAAAGAATGAGGGGTGGTAAGAGGTGGGCCTTTTATGTAAAGACCTCAGGTTTGTATGTTAGGAAAAATACAACGTAATTAAAAATTTGTCATTTGTTCCTACACAAATACAAACCCTCGGTCTTTACATATGGAGACTTATTATTGGAGGCAGGATTCCAAGTAATTCTCTGAACTGACCAGCAGTTCGGCTCATCTGGTATTCTCTTCCTGGTCATGAGAGAGCAAATGAAGATACCATGCCTCTGATCTATTGAACAAGGGATGTTCAACTGACAGATTTCTGGGCAGCTCAAATAAAAGGAAAGTATGAAAACCCTTGATTCGAAAGGTACAGATGAACCCACAATGTCCATGACTGTGTAGCTAAAAATAACCAACTGGCTTGCCCATAGTCAGTCCTTCTCTCACCTTGCTATAGAGAAGGTAGGAAATACATCTATTAATCCAAACAAAACTGGATTATAGACAGGTACTCAGTCATGCAGATCACCTTTATGCACGCCAGTCCAGCTCGTGATGGCTTGTTCACTCTTGCTCTGTCCACTGGAAGAGGATGGAAAACAGGAGGAAGGCAGGAGGCCAGTCCACCCCCGCCCAACACCTCCCTGCAGCTGCACACATTAGGCAAGATGCAACCTGTCCTTAAGAGCTCGGTAAACTACACTGACTTATTAAGCATCCACCAAGGATCCAAGGAAAAGGAGTCCAAGGACCCATGGGGAATAACCCAAAGTAAAAGGATAAAAATGTGAACTATACAATTACATTCTATCCTAGTACCTGATCAACAGGTTCTTCCTGAATGCCATAGATCGAAATTGCAGGGTATGTTTGGAAGGTCATGATCCCTTTGCCTATGGTAAACTCTCCCAGGTAAGAGGATATGAATGTGAATTTCACAAATACATTCTATCCTTATACTCAAACTACATGTCCTTCCTGAATGGACAGACATATGGATGAGATCTTACCCAAAATGTACTGATGTCCAGCAGGAAGTTTCACAGTACACTCGGTTGATCAGTTCTCTAGCTAAAGAAAGGACCCCTTTGCCATTGTTTCTCGAGCAACTTGAAGCTAACGAACTAGTTGTTAGCTTTGGGTTGAAAGACTAGATCATGTGGGTAACACATAAGTCATGCTGTCTTTGGTGCCACAGGATCACCGAAGGAAAATGATCAATTTAACTGATCAACTTCAAATACGCTTGAGTGAGAACCAGAAGTCAAGATCGACTGTCCTATCCCTTGACTTCATTGTAAAAGAGCCGTCTCACTTTTGATTCCTTGTTGGCCATTGTCTCGTAAGTACTTCTGTCTGTCAGAGTACTACCACTGTCACAGACCTGACATGGAAGGACACTAGGACCTTTGGGGACCATTTTAGTATCATGGTGTTGTTATCATACCGAGGATTGTAAGCAGCAATTACTGTCTACATCTCCCACTCCTCACAGGAGTAATGTAACAGCACAAGGATCAAGGAAAGGGCCTCCAAACAAACTTTCTTCAGTGAAAATAAGTTTTTAGAACTTAGTCTCCACATCAGTTGACAGATTATCTGTTCAGACAAGAAACTAAGGCAGCAAAAGATCATGATCATGATATATCTGGTATCAAACTGACCCATGACAATTTGACCTGCTTGGACTTTTGCTAAAAATAAACCCATTTCCCAGCTATACCTGTACACCTCTGAATTAAATTCATTTTCTTTCCATAAGCCCGCCTCTGTGCAAGTCCAAACATCACTGTGTGAGACCAGTATATCATTCCATGTACTTTGGGCATTTGTTTATGCTGATGAGAATACAATAAGATAAATAGAGAGGACTGTATAAGCTGAATACTGTACTGTTGAAACAGCAACTGTTTTCAATAACACTGGCCTTAGAGAGGGACTTCTTTCAAATAATACAGTAGTAATAATAATAATTCAAGGCTTTTCCATGTTGCATGGTTTATCCAGCTACAGATATTAGAATCATCTTCATGGAGACACATACATGTCACATCTCCCAGGTAAATCCACAAAAGTTTTTAAAAATTGCCCCAACATTAAAGTAAGTTTAAGAAGAATTTAAATCACCAGGTGCCCTTTACCCTATGATCAGCCAGTCTTATCAACATCAAATTAAATAAGGCATCACAAGCATTCCCAAGAAAGGAATGTCTAGTGAGTGAACAGTCCAACATATAAATTTCCATAAAAAATTTATTATTTGGATACTCACCTGCTGTTAAAGATAGCTTATATCTCCTTGCTGTTAGGCGAGTCGGCATTCAAACAAAAGATCGCATGGCTGACCCAGATAACTGTCTAGTACACCTGTTCTTCACCAAGTGTGTTTCAAATGTTTTAGCTTTTGTCTGATTCTCTTCGACAGCTCACAACGTTGTGGGGAAGTTGGGCAGGGTCTACTTTAACAGTAGGTAAGTATCCAAATTATACATTTTATCATGAAAATTTATATTATTTGGGATGAATCTTACCTACTGTTAAAGAAAGCCGATTCCCACATTGAGAAGAGGAAGGTGGGTAGTGCAGTTAAATGAAATCTGCTCAGCCAATTGTGTTAAAGGTTTCTGGCATGAAACCCAAAACCTTACCTGATCTGGATTCCTTTCTGATTCTTACTGCTGCCAGAAGTTGGATTCCTTTCAGGGAACAAAGGCTCTTGTACGTGTGCAGCAAAGAACAACCTTGCGGAGAAAACTGTTTCAATTCACCCAGAATGAAATAGAAGCAGTGTGAATGGATTCGTCGCTGTGCCTGGGTCTGAAAGCCTCATAAACCACAGTCAACTAAAATTAAATACCTTTATGATATAAATGTACAATCCCAAACAATATATGTACCTCCATGACCCCAAAAATATAAAAAAAAAATAATATTAAAACAATGAGCCTAAAAGATTGTTCTTTCATCAGTTCAGGAAAAGACTTTACTTGCTACTAGCAGCAGACTAAGGGTTTTACCATTTTCAGATATGATTCTGCTACTCAAGGTAGTGAGTGGTAAATGCTGAATAGCACATGTACTGATACTGCATTAATCAAATCCTCAAGTGACAATGGTTGTCACAAAACTAAATGAAGTAGCAACTACTCTTACATTATGAATGTTTACCTTCCACAAAGGTAAAACATATGGAACTAATTTCCCATGCACTAGCCTAATAAAAGCCACAGAGAACATTGCGTTCTTTGACAAAAAGTCTAGATTTTCTAAAACCACAAAATAAAAGGTTAACTTTTCCCCTTCCAGGCTTAACCTATTTAAAAAAATTTTAATTATCCTAACAGGACAAAGAAGTGTTTCCTCTTCCTCTCGTATGAATTCCTCCAAAAATCAGAACTCTTACAGTTCTCGGAGAAACTTAGCCTTAATAACATCTTCAGTTCTAAGGCGAAAAAGATACAATAGCATTCCCTTTACAACAACCTTGAAGGACAATGCTTGCAATTAACTTACTCTTTTAACTATCAACAGTACTAACAAAAAAAGTGTGTCAAAATGTGTGTCATAGTACACTCTTCAACCGATTCTGCAGGCTCAAAGGGATCTGCAAATAAAATTTCAGAGACAGATTGATACTTGTTCTAAGGGCTTTAATCTCAACAGATCTCCACGCCTAAGATGCTGATCATTAGCCAGATCTAATTGCACGTGATGCAATAAGGAGAAAAGCATGAATGCATAACCTTGAGAGCATACACCAAACATCTCTTACTATATCTGAGAAAAAAAAAAAAGAAACTTTGATGTCTACAGGGTTATGGGTGCTGGAAATTCTTCTAGAATGGGACTCTGAGCAATACACAAACTGCTGCTTCTGATACAAGGCCAAGGTTGTTTCTCCACTTGATTAAGGATAGAATCTGAGATACCTAGAAAACCAACTTGTTGGGAGGAAATGGTTGAGTATCTCCAATCGGTTAAATGTGGGATGTACAATTTTAGTGGAACTGCATGGAATTTCGCCTGAGTTGAATTTACCTTAATGGAAGAATACGAGAGATCTACCGAGAGAGCTAACAAGTCCCAAATTCATTCCCTCTCTGAGGTCACCAAGGCTCTACGGGAGCCGCTGAGCAATTCCGGTATACTCGAAATTTAGTTCTTTCCTTACAATTGATAAAAGGGGAAAGCTTATGTGTCTGAAATGGGCCAAGCTTGAAGACTGGTTGTTCTTGTTCATCCACATGCTAATAAGTCCACATTTCGATGTTCCCCTAATTCCACAACAACTGGCGGACTCGGGGATGCCATGACCACTCTGTAGGCAGAACTTATCCTTCCTGAATCCACAATTGCTAAGAACACTGTCCTTCCCGGAATGAACTGGAGAAGCAAAACTTTGTTCTTTTTTGCCCAGATATGACTTAGTTTTTGACAAGGTGTTTGCATTGTAGAAACTCTTTCATATTGCCAAGATCTGAGCTCTCAGGGATAGACCTACCAGGAATCTTCAATAGTTTTTCAACATCTCTGTAGTGTTGACCATTCTTTAGTGTAAGTCATCAAAACAATTACCATACCTCCTTTTGAGTTAAGAGATGGAGGTAAGAAACAACAAAACCTGGGTATAGGTTTAAGAATGAGCTTGCTGACTTGTAGTTCTGGCATCCTGGATTTACCTAAAACTTTAATGAATGTTAGCTGTAAGTTGCAATTCTGCTATGCAGAGACCACACTGTAACTGTGCCTGATTATTATCACAAATTTTCCAGTGTGGCCATGTGTTCTCACAAAGAAAGCTATTACTGCATTGAAAGCTTCCTTAAGGGCTAATATTCTTTGAAAAGAAGCAAGAAGTGTTTATTTGTCTTCTAACAGGAAAGCATGCCAATTGCAAGGCTACCCTCATCCCCAAATAGAGAATGGAATGAGGAGGAGTTAGGCAAGTCTACTGAAAATCATAATGCACTTCAACTGAGCAACAGATCCTTGGCCCTGGGAATACTGTTGACAGTTGGCAAACTTGAACCTTTCAACTCCGTACAAAAGAATTCTTGCTCCGAAAAGATAATACCGTCTCCCTTTGGGCAACATATTCCTCGTGAATACTTGAAATGCTGTACACAAGCCAAAACAAAGTGCCGTCAACAGAAATACCTTCCCTTTCAATAAATATCGAAGGAACTCACAAGACTGAGGATCTACTGGGATGTGGGAAATGCATTCTACAAGTCCATCAAATAATCTGATCATTCTTCTGGGAAGTTACTGAAACCATATTGGAAAAAAACCATGAAATTAAGGGACATGTGATTAAAGTTTTTGTCTCAATATGACCAACACTGGGCGCCAACCTCGGTCAAGAAAAAAGTCAGTAGTAAAATCCCAGTGAATTACCAATACCTGCCCCATTGCATTCTTCTCTAATTACAACCTCCTCCTGAAGAATACCATACTTCTGCTGGAGAAGATACAAAGGAAAAGCTATAAGAGACGATGCCAATGGAGGGGAAACCTGACAAAACCTTCACTCTCCTCCAGTAACTCCACCACCCAAAGTTCTGCTCCTAAGACTCTATAAACATGCCAAAAGGCTTGCAATTGGTTTCCTACTGGAACCTGAAGGCTGAATGGATCCCTGAAAGGCATCAGCAATTGAGAAAAAAAAAAAAAAAAAAGCTGTGAGAGAGAGGTATGACTTTAAAAAAAAAAAAAGGGCCTGAAGGAAAAGAAGAGGCAGGCATTTTTACCCCAACTGAGAGATTAACTAAGAAATTCTATATCACTCTATAGCAATATATCTCCCTTATCACCTTGAAAGACTCAGGCTCAGAAGATGACCCAGAGGAGAAACCAAAACAATTGCCATCTCCTTTGCAGAGAAACTTTTGATGGCAGATAGGAATATAACTGTTCTCACTTCTTCAAAACCCAGTTAGTATAAATATGAGAACATTCACTTGCAGTGTCAGAAATGGCCTTATCCACCCAAGTAAAAAAACTCTAAGACTCTTCCCGCTAAGCTTCTGCTGGTGGTACAGACACTAAGCTAGTGCCACAACCTCTCTAAGCTGGTGCCACAAACACTCTGAGCTAGTGCCAGAAGCTCTCTAAGCTGGTACCACAAGATCTCTTCGGTGGTACCACAAACTCTAAGCTGGCACAGAAAGCAGGCAATCATACTGAGGAAGCAGGCAATCATACTGAGTGAAAGTTCAGTAGAAGACAAAACTTGACAGCAGCTGACTACTTACAATGAATCCCTGGCTCAACGAAAGGGGAGACTGAGGGAAATGCAGTGCCACCAGGCACCAAAAAAAATTGGGAACGGTTGGGGGAAGGGGGAAGAGGAGTGACAACAACACCTGACACCACTGCCTCATCTGAGAGCGACTAAACAGACTTGAAAGCATTCCCAAATGATCCATTCTTAGCAAGCAAAGCAGCCAGAATAGTACCTAGCTTGGAAATAACAGAAGATTCTGTAACCCTGGTAAGATTAGACAGAGAAACATTGACAGAGGCAGAAGGAAGAGACTCGCCGACAGCCGAAGAAACAGCATGTCAAGAGTGAACTGATACATTTTGAGGAGAAAGGAATAGCTGACGAGGATTTGCAAAGAGAAGTAGATGTCGGAGATATTGGTTTAGCAATCAACTGAATCAACATAACATCAGCATAAGTACAACTAACTGCAGACACATTAGTATTAATAACTCTGTTTATAACTATATAATTAACCCTATTGGTGGTTTTACCAAAACAATCTTTTGTTTAATGCATTAAACAAGACTTAGAGCATGAAAAACATGAGTCAGGTGACGGAGCGTACAGAACCACATCACCATGAAAACAAACTAGGTTCCCTGGCAGCAGACTCTTCCAACTGTCAAAGGGCTACAGACAGGTGAGGGTGCCAACACCTTAATTCTTACAGGGGAACATGATAATGATTGCACACTATGGGGAGACCTAAAATAGCTCCCTAACATATATTCAGACATAGCTTTTACTAACCAAAATATGGTTTGTGTCTTCTTCTAACTTTTGTGTCTTGTTCTAACTTCTCAATACGCTTTTCCTGAACCAAAAGGAGAGCAGAAGGTGCAGCTAAAGAGGAAATCTCAGTACTAGGTAAAGCATTAGCTGTAATATGTTTTATTTGCTAAACGGTTTTATGTGTTGAATATCTATATCAGCTAAACACACTAAGATTTAGGTTAATTCTGACAACAGCATATAGCTGTATTACTGTACTATACACTGTTAGTCCTTTTGCAAGGGCTATGTGAAATTTAATTTTTGAATGCCATGCCATTCAGGCTAACTGCTATAAACTAATTTGTTTATTTAACCCAGGCTACTATTTTATATGCCTAGGCTAATGCTTCTAGCATGGTTCTTTAGACTACGAATAGAGGATTACTTAAAAGGTTCTCACTTAACCAATTCTAGGCCACTGTCTAGTCTAGGTTTATTTAAATCATACTCAGGGATATAAACTACATGAAAAACCCTCTTATAATCTAGTTTACTACTTTATCTGGCCGAGATTCCTCTTTTATCTGATATTTGGCCACTGCTTTACTTAACCTCAACTACTGTTTAAGCTAATGCATAACAGAATATTCCCTAAAGAGGTTCCTACTTACTGGTCTAGGTTTACAAATAGGCTACCGAGCCATAATGTATAGGCTATATAAAACAGAAGTTCACTAATATGTAGCCTTATAGCTAAGCTACTTTCTTGTCTGGCCCAGGTTATTGTGTTTATTTAATCCCAGGCTATCTTGTCTAAGATACCTTAGGATAATAATAGGATATTTCTCAAAATGTTCTCACTTAACCTACTGTATGGTATTGACTAATCCAAAATTTTTAGATCACTCTTAAATGTATAGGCTATATAAAACAAACTTACTAGTATGTAACCTTATAGCTAGGTTAACATTTTGTCTAGCCAAGATTGTTGCTTTTATCTGATCCCAGGCTGCCTGGTCTAAGGTATTACTTTAGGCCAATGATAGGATATTTGTTAAAAGGTTCTTACTTACTCTAATCTAGGTTACTGCCTAAGCCAGGTTATTTAATTCACACTTAAAGGTATGGGTTACTTAACACAAATTTACCTTAATATGTATCCTTAAAGATAAGCTACCATTTCATCTAGCCAGGATTACTGTTTCATTTAGTCCTAGGCTACCTGGTCTACGCTAATGCTTAGTCCAAGAAGGGGATGTTTCGTAAGGGGTTATCACTTAACCTCATATAAGGTGCTGCCTAATCTGGATTATTTAGATCTCGCTTAAGCGTATAGGCTATACAAAAAAGGAAAAATTCTACTAATAAATATCTCTATAGCTAGGTTACCATTTCTCTTGTCCATACTATTACTATTATCTAATCCTAGGTCCTTGGTCTAAGCTTGCATTAGGCCATAATAGGATATTTCTTAAAAGGTTTTTACTTACTCTAATTTAGGTTAATACTTAATCTATGTTATTTAGTTCACACTTAAGGATATGTAATCCTAAGTTATACTCTACAGACAACATCCACTATTTATCATCTAAATTATTCTCAATCATCTATGCTACTGTCTAGAATATTGTAGACATCATAGAATCTGAGAGGATTTTCTATATTAATGATAAACTGTGGAACATTTTTTAGTTAAAACATCTAATTGAAATGGCAAATTTTTAAAACTTGCACTTTTCACAACTAACAATTTACAATTACGATACAACGCTGGCCATGTGTTACCAAGAAATACCAGGTTTTTGGCTTTCACACAAATTAACTACCAATTACAAAGTTTAAAACTGTAACTGGGACTTAAAGCTAAGCACTTAACTTGCTTCTTTTGGCTTTTCCCCTGTAAGAGTTTCCATAATGTTGAATCTTGGAGCCCTGACGATAACTGAATCTGTTCCAAAGGTACCAATGAAAAGCAATGGCTTCCTTGGTCTCTTGCCAGTGTGTTTGTCAACAATATGGCACACTGTGCATGTGCATTACCACTTCCTCTTCTAGCAGGTTTGATAAAGGAAATAACCTGGGTGTAGCTTTGCTGTAAGATAAGGGAAAGAGCTCTCTTATCTTTGAGTCCATTACATACTCCATCACGTGTTACAGTGCTTATCATTATGACACAATACCTGGCCCAGAGACTGACTAAAAGAGAATTCTTTGATATTAGTTTAGCCACCACAGAGATACCCCAGACCCATGGAAGGTAACTCCTTGAGGACGAAACAAGTGACTAAGCTATAAAAAATTGAGAGATTTATTACAATCATGCTTCCTTACCATTGAATAATGACTTGCGTGACTTTCCCTTTGTATTTTCCTTCCTCTTTGGTGGACTTTCTGTTGCACTGTGTTGTCTTTCAAAAGATGGTGTTTCTTCCTGAAAGTCAAGTACTTTAAATGCACAAAAGTCTAACTATACTCCCAACATTGCTAAATTATACTTAAATTTTTATGACCCTAAAATTTTACATATTGTATTACGTAATCCCTTAGAAGGAAGACTTAGATAAAAAATACAAATGGGTACAGATAACGCTCCATGTACACAGGTGATGTTCCTAAAGATGCAGCATAAGTAGAAATCGTGTAAATATATCATAATTTCCCCATGAGACACAACAGTAATGAGAGGGATTAAGCTCTGAAACAGCAGGAAACTACCACACCTTTACTGGGATTCTCATACGATATATTAGTATGTGAATATCATGAGAATCATGAGTTTAAGCTGAAAACATGTATTTAGAACCCATGTAAATGGACCTTGATGTGTAATACAACGGAACTGCATATATCTTTTACCACCTAAATTATCTAAACCCATCAACTATTACTCTATATTTTTCCTATTTATTTACATAGTTATCATACATTGCTAATTTATTTTTCAAAATTAGATCATATAAATACCAGATACTACAGCAGTTTTTATGTTCACATTACAACACGAAACTGAAAAATCCTAATCTTAATGCATGTACAAAGCAAGTTACACAAAACAATTTGACAAAACACTTTAACCTCAAAACTCAATTGAAAAATTCACATATGGATTGATGGCTAAAAACTTCTTGCAGAAGCAATTATTTTCATAATTACAGTCAAAATTTAGATATTCTACAAGAATTTTTTAGGTGTATGTGAGACTAGCAAGAGGTAATGACAGTTTTAGAGGGCAAGAAAGGCAAACAGCTTGACAAGGAATAAAATCCCTGAACCCTAATATTTTTTTGCTAGAATCTACAGAAGAAAGCCTTTTGAAAGAATTGCCCACACTAACCGGACTTTGATTGTGTCGAGAAGATCTGTGGTTGGAGTTCTGATCACTTGTATTATTTGTGGAGCTACGATGTCTGCGACGACCTTCTCGCCCTTTTGTTCCATTTGCTATCCATTCTCTCAAAGGTCTGAAAAATCACACTTGTAACATTAGTTTTGACCTGATATCATCATTAAAACTGGCTAATAAGTGGCAATACTATAATAAAATATATAATCAATATATCAGTCATAAATAATTTTACACCAGGTGGATCTACCCACAGGTCCCCATTAAGCTGCTTCAATACTTATGCCTTTCTGAGCAACAGTTTTGCACCATTTCATCCCTTGTATTTGCTCTTTCTACTACCAGGACAATTTTATTACCAGTAATCTGCACCTGTCAACTACCTACAGTTCCTATAGAGAATACCTACAAGTACACCATGAAACATTAGGTGCTGTGTGTTTTTAAGAATTATTTTGAACTATCATCAAGAAACTCATGACAAAAAAAGGGCTTATGGATCATTTGTGACTTGCCAATATTTCATATGATACTATTACTTAAGAAACTTAATACTGATTCTTTTTCTAAATATGTCCATGTTAATATATGTGGCTCAAGCAATAATGATCCTTTGCAAGGGTGATCTTGCATATCATGTGACCTCTGTTACTTCACTCATTTCAAAGTGGTTAATAAGTCCTATGACTGCTAGCCCTAACTAAGCACTAAAGCATCAGCAAAAGGGGTTGGAATTCATATGAACTGGAAGTACATCATACTTTAAATTCAGTGATAGTTTTACCATACAAAAGAAGTGTTTTTAAAAGAAAAAGATGTGCTAACTACAGATATATACAAAATAACAAATTCAATTCACATAATACTCACTTGACAAATGGCATGACCATATAGAACATGTTTGCTGATCCATTGACTTTGTTGAAATAACGGTCATTTTTATGTGAAGGCAACTGATTAATGGGGAACCATTTGAGTTGTTTAATTTCCCCTTTTGTACGTGGGACAAATTCTGTATCCATTGGCACTCCCGTAATAATGTACAGACGTACATGTTGCTCACCTATGGACGTTTCCAAAAATACATTTGGATCTATCATCGAAGAGATATCATACCCTGTTTCTTCTAAAACCTGAAATATTCAAGAAATAAATTACCATATCTAATTAATAAATTAATAAGGAAATAAACTGTACTGTATACATTTTTTACAACAATAAACCTATTATTTAGGTATATGCACAGTGTCATCTGAACTTAATAAACAACTCGGGGGGTATACCCCTCCCGCGACATAACAAAATCCATTAGTAACAAAGACTGGCATATAACCTACACAACAGGGTACCTCTGGGCTAACTCTCATAACTTATAAATTAGTGAAATTTCATATACAGTATCTGAAAGTCTATCCTCTCTTGGCTAACTCTCATAACTTATAAATTAGTGAAATTTCATATACAGTATCTGAAAGTCTATCCTAACACATATTTTGTAATTCATCATTCAACTTCAAGTACCAATTTACTTATCATTTGAATTCATAGATATATCTGCAAAACGAATTACTTCTAACACTATGCGCATGCACAAGCTGTGTCGATGTATACAAAACCTATACAATATACAGTACATAGATTATAAACATTTATACCCTCAATTCTTCCAACCCAAAAACTGTGAGAGAGAGAGAGAGAGAGAGAGAGAGAGAGAGAGAGAGAGAGAGAGAGAGAGAGAGAGAGAGATTGTGGGCGTAGATGCTTATTGTTCCTTAACACGATACACAAAGAGGAAAGCACTGGTTGTGAATGTGCAAATGTTTGTTCACCATCCACCCTCACAGGCACAGCCAGGAAAATATCAGTCACCATGAGTGTTTGTTCACCCTTCACCCTCAGAGGCACAAACAAGAAATCTACTGTCTCACAACCCTGTCGTACTTTCCAGATTTCTCCGGTAAATACAAAATATTTGGATCACTTTCATTGTACTCGAGCAGGCCCGTTAAGTAACAAAATCCACCAAGCTGAGGTATGTTAAGTTGAGATGCCACTGTAAACAAACCTCTTCTAAATCCTTATGCAACTCTAGGCAACCACTTTCAGAGTAAGAAGCCTTCTTGACAACTGACAGATCAGCTGCTCACATCAATACACTTTTGACTGGGGCAAAAGCCCAGTAAAAATTCTAGGTTATGCACTCTAACTTGGCAATCTTGATGTCTGTCCAGTAGTACCTGGTTTGGTAAGTGTTAAAATTACTTACTTCAGTACCATACAGTAACAGAAAGACATACCATATTAAATTCATTTAATATTTATCAATTATTTAGCCGACTGTTCAAATTAGTTATTCTTTGCAATTTCGATTTTTCCAATTCATAGTTCTGGGCTAACTCATAGTTATTTCAGCAGCATCAGAACCTCCAACACCACAAAACACAAAGATCCTTTGTGAAATTCTGACATGCATGTCTTTCTTGTACCTTGTCTTCCATAAAGCTCAACTCATCTCCTAACTCCCTTCTCAAATTCTTATCCAAGTACAGTAAGTCTGGGTCTTAAACATTACAACTGAGAACTGAGGTCTTGCTTAGGAAGAGCACCAGAAAACACTGTCAGCAGGATGGTGGATACGGTTACAACAGTGAATGCTCTGTCTCTTTTGCTTCAACCCTGAATTCCCGGCGGATGACCTTGGTTAAAATCCAATAGGCAACAATAAGTGTAATTAGGTTTAGTCACCTGGGAATTAAGCACTTGTTTTCCTTTAGTGTGTTTAGCCAATGAATCCTTCATGGATTCTGCCACATAAAAAGATAGGGCACAATTTAGAATTATTATTTTCTGCCCACATAAGTAAACATCAAACTAGTCTTCTTATGAGCATGTTGGAAAAGACAGCAGGTATTCAATGCCAATGAAACTACTCTGTTCTAGAAAAAAGAGAAAGCCAAGCACAAAGTTCTAGAGCTTGAAAAGACTGATGCTGCTATTTTGCATTAACGCTAACAGGTTCATTATCCATCAGCCATGACTTATCAAGCTATTAATGCTTAATGCCCAAGCCAAGAGGGGAAAAGATAAATCCCAAATGCCTGTCTTTTGGATTTAAAAGAAGACATGGATTACCTTAACACTTTTCCTACAATGGTTTCATTGTAGAATTGGAGGTCAGAAGATATCTTGAGAGTAATCAGCTTTAAAGCTTTTAATGATACTGGACAATGGCCCTGGCCTCCCAGATTCCTAACAGTTCAATACTGAAGGTGTCGAAGTCATTTACTTGCAACATAACGCATCTCTAATCCAACCTCTATATCCATGGGTATTGTAGACATTTACGGTCCATTACACTTGTACTCTATGGCTAACTGTTCAGGTTACTGAAGGTAATCCCACTGAAGTAAATCTAATGAAGATATGGAAAAGTTATAAAACTGCTGATGTTGTAAATATCACTGAACGATTATGACAGATACCAACCCTCAAGAAATAAAATCTTAATGGAAAAATCTGTTGCCAGAATGTGTTAATAACATAATCAGATTTAAACTAGAGCCTATCTAAGAACTAACAAAAGATTATAGCAAAGTCAACAGGTGAAAAGGGTTCCAAGATACAGACCTTGGAGTAACTCAAGATTTAACTGATACCAACCCAACGAGTTGCCAGAAAGTGCCTTGATGGAGCTGAACAAAACATACGCTATGCCAGAATATGAAGATGAAGAGGGTGTCAGAAAACATGATTATGTTGAATATCACTCCTCTCAAAGGGTATTACTGAGAAATTGGGATGTTGATCATACATGCCTTGAAAGTAAGGAAATGGCAGGAAGAGCAATTAAGACAAAAAGTTCAGCCTCTCCTCCTCTCCTCTTCCTCATATCGCACATACTGAAGATGATGATGATGATCCTAATGATCAACTTCCACTTAGGGAACAAATGATAACAATGACATGCAGTTAGCAAATGTTGGTCTATTGAGTGAGTGTCTTCATGTAATATCTGCAAAGCAAAAACTGCACCATCATTTTCATCATAATCGCCGTCATTTTCCAACATCGTTAAGTAATTTTGTGAAATGCATAAGTGGAAGTGGTTCCATATCCTTACACATGCTGTGGCATGTAGTATTTTCAAGAAGGCAGTGATTTTTTTTTTTAGTTTTATAAACCTAATAACTTGCACCCAGTATAAATAATACACACTAGTACTGTACCCGAACGATAGTATCATCGTACCATATAGGAACAGTATGTGTATTCTCTCTCTCTCTCTTGACCTATACTGTAAATACTGTACTGTACTGTACTGTACTGTACACTGTATATGGCATGGTAAATATCAGTTAAAGACACTGAACACTATTGGGAATTGTGGTTGGGAGTTGGGGGGGATGGCAAGAATTATTAACAGATTTTCAATTTTCACAGAAAACTGGTACCCCAAACCCCAACAAAATGTGAGACAAGTGTAATTTTCTCAACTGCCCCATTAACTTGTAAGGTCCCACGTGGACCCCACACACCGTCATCTCACCTGGCTCGCTAATCTCCTCACATCATCATCTCCGCACCCAAAACGTGTGGACACAAGAAACACAGCATATGTCACACATCTTTTATACACATATCTTCTCTCATATCATTGTCAGATCAAATGTATTATTGTCACCGTACGCATTACAATGTCAGCATTTCAGCCATATGTACCATAGCTTCAGTCATACCTTGTATATCAATTTATATGCATATATTCATCTGTCAACAAACACAAATGATTGTGTGGTGACCTCTGTTTTCATTCGCCTGGTGTCAGGTGCTACATTTCCGCTCGCATGAGTTATTGACCTGTCTGTATGTTGTCTGAATAAGTTAGTAAGTTTGTAGATGGTGACTCTTACTCATGCCTTCGCTACAAAAATAAATACAAATATTTTTAAGATCTACTGAATTTTTTCCAGTTTCCCTTACATTTTCTGCATGTGAACTCTTTGTTGTCTCCCAGTTTACAAAGGTTACAAAAACAAAAGAAATTTTTAATTCAATAATTGGTAACAAAACTGTGAATAATTAATCCACAAACTTAGAAAGTTAGGTATCATAGGTATATTAATACAGCTCTCAATGAACTGTTTAGAAATCAAAGGTTCTTCCAACACATCTCATAATATCTGATAATAACAATCAATTGCTTATGTGCTTACCTCTCTGATTGCACAGTTATGAGGTTCTTCGTCAACATTAATTTTCCCTTTGGGAAATCCCCACGAGGCACGGTGCCAGAAGCCCTGCAAAAGAAAAATACTGTAGTAATAAAGAACATGTTGAAAATACCACATGAATAACTAGTATATTAAACTTTTAGATGGCTCAATGCTATACTAACACTAAGGATTAGCAAACTAATTTCCACTTTGTGGTCCTGCAATACTGTCAATAGCTCTGGCATCACTCTCCAGCTGCATTCTTCATGATCACTTTTCAATACTTCAGAGTATTTTCCACTAACAATAGTTTATTTACATTCTTTTTAACTTCAGTGCTTTGTTTGTGATAAAAAACATAAAGTCTACATTGATTGGGTATTTTCAGCCATCAACATCATCTAACAACATAACTGTGTACAACTGTCCAAGAGTACAGTACTGTATTTAGTTTTGTCAGTCCTCTGCAATATTATTTCACTTTGGTTTGCTTTTTAACAGTTTGTTATTCAGTGTTTCCCAATAATTCAATCCATTTGTTATAAAGGAAGTTAACTTTTTGTGTGACCTTAACTAGCTAACTAAGTACAGTCATACCCTGA
This sequence comes from Macrobrachium rosenbergii, assembly GCA_039081455.1. Classification (NCBI taxonomy): domain Eukaryota; kingdom Metazoa; phylum Arthropoda; class Malacostraca; order Decapoda; family Palaemonidae; genus Macrobrachium; species Macrobrachium rosenbergii. The sequence goes on from JANJGK010000038.1 coordinate 28,489,593, forward strand.
ACTTACGCGAGGTTAGGTTCCAGAACCCCTCGTGCAAGGCAAATTTTCGCGCAAGTTTGGCACGGTCTCTAAAAATGCTAATAAATGCTTATTTCTAAAGTTTAAACACTAAATATGACCCTAATCATGCTCCCAAATTACTAAGCGAACTTTCAAATTAAATTAAAGTTACTGTAATTTCTTTTAAAAGTTAGCTTAATACATAACCCTTAAAAAAGGAAATAAATGGTTGACATAAAAATAGAGAGTTGGAAGAAAATTTCTTTCTCCCTTCCCTTCCGATCGATCTATTTTAGAAGTCTTCTCAACCTCTTTTTAATAACTTCTTTATTCTACGTCTCTGTCTATTTGTTCTGAAATGCTTTTTCATGAACAAACAGTGTTTTTTATTTGGACTAATACAACTCTTAGTTATTATGTCTCTATGTTTTAGAAGGTATATTTGCCACACAAGCACAATTACAGTTTGCAGACAGTACAGGTAAAATCAGATCAATTAAAACTATCTACTGTACAGGTAAATATGTACAGTACAGAGAAATAATAAGCTGTAAAAATGTGTGAGCGCTAACTACGAGGGAGCCTTTTTGGCTGGGTGTGCTGCACACAAATTGGAATGCAGTGTAGCATAGAATATTGTCTTGTTGCCCTGAAAGGGCTGCTGCTGCAAAGGAGGGATTGATCTCGCAGTGAAAGAAGAAAAGTCCTTGGCGTGTTTGGCTGACTGGGCTAACAAATCCTGCGTCAACTTTTTCTGAAGCTCCGACACTATTTCTTGGACCATGGCTTGAGGGAAGAGGTACATGTAGTCCAAAGGAGAAAAGAGAAATGCCAACTTCTGGGATGTAGTCACACCTTTGGTGGTAAAAGAGCACCAAAGTTCACGTTTCTTCAGGACACCCGTCATGAATAAAGAAGCTAGTTCCATTGAGCCATCCCTGATAGCTTTATCTGCAAAGGATAAAATTCCCAGCCAGTCTGCAGACAAGTCCTCCGACATATCCTCTCAGTCTTCGATTTTCTTTGCCAGTGCTTCCACAGTCCAGTCCAAAAAGCTGAGGACCTCAAACACCTTAAGCATATTCTTGATGATGTGGTCAAACTCGGAAGTCGAGAACATAACCGTAGCCAAAGCAAAGGCTGACCTCCTATTAGAGTCAATCAGACAGAAGTCGCCCTGGGAGGAGGCAGTAACTCCCAAGGAGGGCGCTTCTCCTGTAGTGTATGCTTGGTATCTCTTAGAAGTGAGACAGGCGGGTGGAATGCAGAAGGCCACTTTGCCCTGCTCTCTCTTCTCCAAGAGCCAGGAGTCCATTTTCCTCAAGGCTTTCCTGGATAAAGAAGACAAGACCATCTTGGGAAGCCTGGAGACGTCAACAAGCTGGTTCCTCATATAGAAGGCAGAGGCAGGGGAAGCCGGAATTGCTAAATACTCTAAATCCGTTAGGAGCTTCCATGAGAAGGTCGGGCGCTTGGGCGGCGAATGCTGTCGATGGGGTGAAGATCGTTCACAGCTAGCTCAAAAACTACAGGAAGACTGAGGACTGCACTCAATATCCTTTGCACGCTTGCAAGGAGGCGGGGAAGCGTGGTCGGGAACTGTTATGCGCCTCCTGAGAAGATAAGACATCTCGTAAAAGCACCCTCGGCACCTTGTCCGAATTGGAGTCTGAAGAACTAGAAGAAAGGTCGTGCAGTTCCTTACGGGTGCCTTTCCAGCGGCTGTCCACGAAGTCCAGGGACAGTTCAACTGGCTCGGTTGAGGGGGTGCCTACCCATAGGCAAACCCCATCGACCTCCCTTGGACTACTAGTATGCTTTCTCCTTGGTGCATGGGAGCCTGGCAGTAACCTTGGTCTAAGAACGCCGGCAGGAGGAGTACAGGCAGTCCTCGGTTACCGGCGGGGGTTCCATTCTGGGGGTGTGATGATAACCGAAAATCGCCACTAACTGAAAATCTGCGATTTCCGGCGCTTTTTTGGCAATTTTCGGGCTTATCGGCGCCGAAAAGTGCCGATTTTCGGTTATCGGTGCCTCTGTTAGGTATGTATTGGCACCAATACCCAATTACCGGCGCTGATAAGCGGAAACCTGTGATTTTTGGTGCTGAAAATTGCCGATTTTCGTCACTAGACAACCCCATAAAACCGGATCGTCATTAACCAAGCCCGTCGTTAACTGGGGACTGCCTGTAGACTCCTCCTCGAACGCCGGCGGGACGAGTAGACACCTCCTCCACTATCACTTCACTAGCACTGGCACTTTTAACACTGGCTCGATCCATAAGCACTTTAACCGATGCACTTAACTGTTCCATGGTTGAAACAATGAGCCCAAACCTCATACCAACACAGGCTTCTACGCTAGCATTGGTGTTACGCTCGGAAGCATGGGGGCCGGGTGAAGGAGTAGGTTTGATAGGTAGAGGACTGGTTAAAGGGGAAATAGGAGTAGGAGAGGGAGACAGAACAGGCAAATTGGTATTTGCAGATTTAGAACATTCTACATTAGCCACATTCCTAGCCTCGGCTCTAAGAGCCGCTTTCCTCTTCCTGTCTTGTTCTAACTTATCTCAGTGAGATTTTAAAGGTTTCCACCTACACTGATCCCAGTCCCTACATTCAATACATGTCAAGCCAATACAGCAAGTTTGTCCCCTACAATTATTACAGATTGTGTGGGAGTCATAAGACACTTTCATAAGTCTAGTTTTGCAGCCTTTGCTGCAAAACTGGATACCTGTAGAGCTAGTGTCGGATATCGCCATGAAAAGTCAAGATAATTTCGCTAATACTGAGACTAATGAATCCTAGGCTATTTGAAAATAGCTTAAATGCTACCAAAGGTTCAGAATACGTCACTACATGGAGAACAAAAACAACCATACAGCAGCCAATCTTGAAACAATAGCTGCTGTGACAACTGAAACTACGGTCATTAAAGCAGCAGAAATGGACTGATGCTATTCAGCGGGTTGTACCCTTCCTCCTCTGATAGAGGGTGGGACCCAGTCACCTACACTAAAACAATCGAAGGCTACCGCGAATTTCAAATTTTTAGCTGCCAACCGAGTTAGAAATATAGGCTATGTAATTACTTGGTAAGTTACATATAAAATTTTGTTTTACATCTTTTCTTTGTTTTTGGATACAGAATGGATGCATTTACCTTGCTTTATATGTGCTAATATTCGTGTACACTACCTTGTTTTTGCCTTAGTGTTAAATTATATATATCATCACCAATGACTCCAATGTTACATGAGGCAAAGGGTTCTTATCCAAGTAAGACTGGGTTTTCTAACTTTTCTGGTGCCCACAGGAGCCAACCTGACACTATCATGGGCTGTGACAAGGACAAATCCAAGCCAACTCCATCTTCCCAGAATCACTATCTCATTTACATATGGAATTCCTGTGATTTTTCTTTAGTTATCATTGTTAACTCTATCTTGCCACCAGACTCCTAATACTCTTACATTTTCATTCTCAAATCGACAGAATCTTTTGGATATAGCTTCAATGTCACATCATAATTCATGTCTGTAGAGCAATACAGATCATACTAGACTTGATGTATAATCTTACTTTCACATGAAATTTCAGTATATTTGATTTCAAATTTTATTCGTCCTGCCCATGACTGATATGCAATTACTAGTCTTCGTAAAATTCCAAATTAAGATAGTGCATGCTTAATATCACTGCTTCTAAATATTTGAAAGATTCAATCTCATTAATCCTCCTCCATCTGATGTTATTTCATCCATATGTGCATACTGTGTCCTTATTGTACCTGTTTTTTTTTAGATTTATTTTGAATTCTATTTCTCTAGATATAAGATGCATCTTATTAAGCAAGCTTTGTAAATCTGGTGTTTTACCGATTAAAACAGCATCAACTACGTACCCTCTTGTCAAGTTTTTACCGTAACTCCACTCTAAACCTCCTCTCTCATCTCCACCACCTTTTAATTACAAAATCTGTAAGAAGGGTAAACAGCAAGGTTATTGGAATAACACCCTCTGTAGCACTCCACTATTTATCGTAAATTTAGCTGACAAAACCCCATCAAAGTTGACTTTGCACCTAATTTATTCATGGATAATTTCAATTAGCTTTACATAAGTAACAGGAGTACCATACTGATGCAAGACCTTCCCATTATACTTGTTTTTGGATGCCGTCAAATGCCTTATTATAATCAGTGTCGTACCTTTCTTAAATCAACTTGTTCATCTCCAAGCTATTTACCAATTTTTTTCCATTCTACTGAGGAGAGGCAAACTGAATACTTTCATCATAACCAACACAAGTGCAATGCCTATATAGTGACCACAATCAGTCAAGTTTCCTTTCTTTGTTACTTAACAAAGACTTCAAATTCTCATTCATCAGGCTTTGTTTCCCCATTACATATTCTGCAAAACAATCAAATTAGTACAAGAGGTGTAATTTCAATCCAGCTAGAATCACATCTGCAGTGATTCCATCATAACCTGTTGTTTTCCCTCTCCTAAATCTCTTTATTATTGATTCCACTTAAAAACTGAGAATTCCTCCAAAAGAACATTCACATCTTCATCAGCCTCTGATATATCGATCAAATTATCCCCAAAATATCTCTTATTCATGACCTATGAAAAATGTTCTACATTGCAGTCCTAGTTCTGGTGTTATTAATGGCATCACCAAAATGCCAACACTGGTTTTTACATTTAGAATTCATTCCAGTAGATTTTGCAATAATTCTACCAGTAATCCTGACTAAAATTCTGGTTTTCTTATACTTCCCTTATACTTTCAAGCACAAAAATGCATGCAGAACCAGTGCCAGTGGTAGTGTCATGGCCAGCCACTTCCCTGATACGGATCACTGAATTGTGTTTGATATTACAAAATCATCTGTAACTTATCACACAACTGGTTACTTCTCACAACAACAGCAGTGCCATGGCCAGTCATGTTCTTGATATGGATCACAGAAGTGTCTGATAATGCAAATGTCATCTGTAATGCATGAGAAAACTACCCACTACTCATAGCATCATAGCTTGTACTGCTCAAGACATCGTCAATGATAATTTGGTTTGCAAATCACCTCACCTGCTTTTACTACCAAAAGGCTGCTTTCTGGGAACAGAAGTACAGTACTGATGAAAGACCAATGGATTGATAGTTTTAACTTTTATGAAAGACCAATGGATTGATAGTTTCAACTTTTATTGTGTTCTCTATCTTTTTTTTTCTTGCATGCAGTTTTTCTCTACCTCTGTACCTTATCTCGTATTAAATTCCTTACATCTGAAGAGAGAACTGTAGCAAGATGTCAAAAAGTTCCAGTAATTTTTAGCTCCATATGAACATTCATATTTTCATGTATACAGTGGAGTTTTTAATCATATTCAAATACAACATAAATTATGTTTCTAATCTCTGGATGATAAAATTATTTGAAGAGTAACCTATGGCAAGATACAGCAGATCTGAAAGGTTGATAACTGCTTAGATTCACAAATCATACTGTCATGTCACTCTACATCTAATACTTACCTGAACTAAGAGAACATGACTCATGTCGTGGTTCAGTAAAAGTCCTCCAAAAGTTGGCACTCTTAGTTTGAAATCCCTGAAATCCTGCAACATCTCTTCAACTGTACCACTGCTTGGTTTAATACCAACTCGCTGAAATCAAAGCATATATCTAATAAATAAAATTATATTTATATTTGCAGTACAAATCCCTAAATCTACTACTGCTTAAACCTGTGGGCAGCAGGCTGTAGACACACATCAAAGAAAAAAAAAAACAAGACCCTCCAACTATTTAGGTATAAATCTCAGACATCAGTAGCTCTAGTGGTGGTAAGTCATTACACTTACTATAGGAAATGAGGGGTTGAGAGACCAGTTACTCAATAGTAAACTGATGCGCTTATAATAAAACAATAAATTGCGCTTTTAAAAAATTGGCTTATCAAAAAACAATAAATTTTGCTTTTTAAAAACTAAAATTTCAAAACAAGCTCTCCAATTCAATATTGCCTAAGTAGCTAGGGAGATGAGATCTGCGATCTCTTAAGTTTTACTGACAAAGAAAACAGGTCTCTAACAGTACGGGGTCATGAGTAGACAATAACCTTGTAATAGAAAGGTCATAACAGTGTTGTTTGGGGTTTTCTGTGTAAAATAATTTCATATCTGATTTTTGTGCAAAGTACTGGCATCACTGTCCAGCTTACCACCCTCTTTAAGGGATGGAATAAAGGTTACAAAAACAAGTAGACTGGGGGCGATGGGTTGTCATTCCCCTCAAAGTTTGATGAAATTTAGCTCTCTGCAAAGCTGGGTCAAATGACTTGCATATCTGGTGATTAGTGGACAATACCAAAGATACATAAACCATATTCCATTCACAGAATTCAGATCTGGAGACAGCCTGCCATTCAAGACCCAATAGCACTCTAGGGTGCTTGAAACTGAGAGGTGTCATTCTATAACTTTAGGAACATGTACATTTGCCAAAAACAAAAACAAACTTGCTTTCACAAGGGGCTCAGTTTTTTTACATATACATCCATAGAGATGGATCCTCATTAAAACCACTTCAACTGATGATGAGGGAATATTTACAGAAAGTGATCCAGTCGACACCTGAGACAAGTAGTTTGAGTCTTTACAGTGCATCAGGGAAGAATGACAAACTGACACTATTTAAACACAGAAGGAATACCTGGCTGGCAAATTATGAAATCCACCAATATATTTTGCAAAGGTTTGGAAGAGAACAGGAATTAGTTCTAGGGACAAATTCTTGAATTTTACACTCACACTCATAAAATGGCCTGGCAAGCTTTCCAAGAACTAGATACCTATTCCTGCCAAAAGGATTCTAAGATTTGTGTATAACTTATCTCCCTAATTTCTTGCATATTTGATGCAACCTACTAGAAAAGCAAGGTTTATCTTTCTACCTATAAGATGAAAAAAGCAATAAAACAAGATACAAACAGCAAGCATTATTTATGAATGACAAAAGCAAGGAAACAAAATCATTGAAGTGAAAAGATATTACGAAAGTAATAGTTTCACTCAATATGAAGATTAACTGAACCTAAATATGATTACAAACTAAATATGTTCAATGAGGAATAAAGTAATTTTACTTGGAAACTTATTACAAGCAGCAAAAGAACTAATAGAGATGAAAAATGTGTGAAATAGTGATAACCGCCAAGAAAACTTACATTTATAAGTTGCTGAGCGAAGGGTTCAAATTTGATGGTATTTAGATTATCATCCTCTTCAACATACTCATCCAAATAGAACCAGTATGCAAGCTCTGTTATGAAGCAAAGTGTGATGGGATCTCCCAACTCAGAGTCAGATGCATCCAACAGGAAACGGCTGAGAAATATGAGATTGAAAATACATTATTTTTCAGTCTTTGTATACATCTGCATTATAGTAACTGTACATGACAATCTGCATTATAGTAACTGTACATGACAAACATCTTAAAAAAAATTTAAAAAAAAGCTTTGCTCCTTCCCTTCTACTCACTGAGCTATACTACAACAACAACAGTAGGAAATGATTAGTACTTCTTAAGTTCTCCACATTTTTCCTGTGGTAAAGGGATTTTTTTGTTGTTACAATTCAATTTCATATTACAGAAAATCACTTAAAATTTCTCCTTTGTGCATTTCTAATTGTCAGTATATTCAACTTATCAGTATATTTAACACATTTGAAAATCATTAATTGTATTTTTAATCATACACAGTACTATCAATACCAACCAATCAAAAGCATCACAGCATCATTAGAAAAAAATTAGCCCCTGACAGGTTAACCATTTGCCAAGTTTTGATTTTTATTAATTTGCATTCTTGATGTCAACAAAAACATTCACCCTTTTAAGTTCAACTTCCCCAGGATTAGGAATACATATATCACTGGATTGCAGTATCAATAATTCCTGAACTTCTTGACGTTATGCACGTGCAAATCTTGATATATTTTTTCCCAACAGAAAAGAGGGCCATATGGCCAGCAATCAACCAGGGAAGTGGAGGTCAAAGTAATAATTTGAAATTATGGTTTTGAAGGATGAATGACACTTATTTTTTTTTTTTTTTTTGTTATTTAATAACTTAAATTTATTATAAAATAATCATTATATCCAATTTCCTTAATTAAATTTTATTGTTAGGATTTACTTAATAAGTTACGTCTGCATGAGTTTAGTCACCATAATTTATCGATTTGCTTTATATTAGTGGTTGATTTGAAGCTACCTTAATCTGTACACTTTACATTAACCAGAGAAATGTGTAAATAAAGACCTTACATGCATTACTCGTTGACTAGTATACTGAAGGTTAGCTTAGGCCATGCCATTAGCCGACTATGGTGATCTATTGGCCGTGGTTCAACTACACTTTCTCCCAAAGGTGTATCAGAGCTGTATTTATTCTCAGGAAGTGTAATGGCAGGTACTGGGGTAATAACTGTTCAGTTCTAGATTTGTTTACTGCATTTTGTGTGATGCAGCTTAAACTACACTGATCAGGTTGGGGTAGGCCTACGCCAAAGTATTTTTGTTAAATTTACCACAATACAGTACTTCAGTAGGTCATCTTGATTTAAATATTTAAAGACCTGCTGGCTGAATGGAATTAAGTTCATTGCCTATCTGTTTGCTTGAAAAAAATGCTATGTTAACTTAAAATTAACTACAGGTTACATAAATGACATGGGAATAAGAGAGTAGCTTGCAGAGCATTTAAATGAAAATCTATCTATTTAAATGAAAATCTATCTATGTTTGGGAATAAAGTTCAAAGATAAGAACGATTTGGCAGGTAAGCTGGGAACCCATATGTTGTAGCCTATACAGCAATAAATGCAAAAATACATGAAGACATAACAAACCTATCAAAATGGTGATTTTTAAGATAAAATCAATTTTTAGGTACTTACCCTCTATCATTTGCTTCAAAGGTGACTATCTGGCATGGGTTCAACAAGTGTTAGAATTGAAACAATCATTAACAAATGCTCCAAACAGTTACACCCCCTCTTCAGAGAGTGGGGGTAGGACAGCAATAGTTTTGGTTGTCATTCTTCTCTTAAAACCCTTGAGAGGGGAGGAGGGAGGATTCTCAATGATAGAGGGTACCTAAAAATTGATTTTATCATAACAATCACCATTTTTGAGGAGAAACACTCTATCATTTGCTGACTCCAACACTGTGTGCTGGAGGTGGTTAACAGATTCCCTACAACCAAATTAACAGATATCACTACAAATACTGTGTCCCCATTAATGCTTACCTAATGAATATGACTCCACAGCAAGTACTTCATCAAGTGAGGTCCTCAACATCATTGTTAGCACGAAAGGAGGCCAAAAAAGATAGTTCTGCTCCAGTACGTGGAAACCCTACTAACAATGATATTGCTTGTACAGTAATTCACTTACTCTTTTGGATAAAGCCAAGGCCACCAGAAAGACAGTTTTCAGAGAAAGGCCATGAGAGAAACCTCTCTCAGGGGTTCAAAAGGAGGGCCTCTAAGCCTTCATAAGACATGACAATGTTCAGGTTCCATAAAAGTGGCTTTTGCAGAACCTTTGGCATTTCCGGCTGAATTGGGCAAACAGCTTCACGCAAGCCAACATTGTTCGAAATATCCATTTCAGCATGTCTTAAAACAGAAGCCAGCATGGATTTACAGCTTTTGATGGAGGCAACAGACAAACCTTTAGCATATCTCAAGAATCACTGAGACTTTATTACAATATCAATGACCTGGACTTAGACCATGGTCTATATAGTCCCAATGTTTCTAATATTAGTGAGCTTCCTCCTTGCAGCGAGGATAGAGTCCCTAGATGACCTTGAAAAGCCTCTAGAGCTGGGGAGCTCATCAACAGTTTCAACAGCTCCATGTGGTTAGTTGAAGCATGTTGCTACTTCCAAGAAACCTCCCTGTCCCCGTCTGTCAAAGTAGATTTGTCCAAAAAAGTAATTGTCTGGGAACTTCTACTGACATTCCAGAAGGTCAGAAGGTCTGTGAACCAATGTCTTCTCAGCAACCACAGGCGTGATTACCATCACAGTGGTGTTCCAAGATTCCCGCAACTTTTATAGCACCTCCTTCAACAGTGGAAACGGAGGGGAGGCACATATGGATAGGTCTGTTCAATCTAGAACCACAATGTCTACTGCCCAGGCTTGAGGGTTTGGAACTGGTGAGATGCACAACTGGAGGCAATGATTCAGCTTCAATGCAAAGAGATCAATCAGAGGTTGGCCAAACTCTCTCTCCAAAATACCTCGCAAACTGAACATTCAGTCGACCAGGCACAAGCTGGGACATTAGGATAATATTACTCTCCTTTGTCCAGAGGAGTAAATCCATGGTGATGGCTACCAAGGTTTCTGACTTTGAGCCCCCTTGTCTTCTTAGATAAGCCAGAGGCATTGAGGTGTCTGAGAAGACAGATATTACTCTGTTGGTCACTACACTTTACAGGTCCTGCAGCTCCTTCTGCAGAGCCAATAACTCCTTGCAGTGATGTGAAAACTCACTTCAACTGGCAACCATGCTCCTGAAGTGACCTGAATCCCCATAACTATACACCACCCCTCGTCTGAGATGTCTGAATACAGTGAGAGCTCTGGGGTCAACACTTAGATACTTTCCTGCAAGCAGTACTTCTTCAGACATCCACCAGTGAAGGTAAGGGAACAGTTCTAGGCTTCATAGCACCAACTCGTAGGCTGTTTGTCTCTCCGTGTCATTGCCTCTTCAATTGCAACTGAAGAGGTCTCATCCGTAGTTTTGCACTTGGGACTTAACTTCTCCAGAAAAGAGCATGTGTTGGTAAAACCTTGTAAAGAACCAAACTGATTGTCATGCCCAAGTACAAGCAGTCCCAGGCTAACAGCAGGGGGTTCCATCCCCGCCGAGCGGTGCTGACTGAAAATTGGTGATAAAAGTGCCTAAATCCCCACTTAATGGTGCCATTAACCGATGACCAGCGCAGAAATCCCCGTTTAACGGAGTCATTAACCGGAGATCAGCGCCGAAAATCCAGTTCACAATGTCGCTAGCCAAGTGCAGGAACACCAAAATGCTGCTGGTAAGTGGGGACTTCCTGTAGGTCACTCTTTAAGTCCGTTCCAGAGAAGACTGAAGTTTATAAGTAACTTTATGGCTTTTGCTAAGCCCAGTACTAGCTCTCTTGACCTCAGACAATCCTCCCTAGACTTTGCAATGATAATCTAATCATCCAGGTACAAAAGTATCTTTACTTACAGAAAGTGAAGCCATTTTGCAAAGGGGGATAGTACCCTGCTGAAAACTTGAGTTGTGGAACTCAGCCCAAAACAGAGCTCAATACTGATGTCTTTCCCCCAAAGCCAAAGCGCAGGAACTTCCTCTAACAAAAGTGAATGGGGGCGTGAAAGTACCCACCTTTCACGTCCACCATAAACATCCATGGCCACTTCTCCAAGGCAGCTAAGACTGTGGAGGCTGACTCCAAGGAAAGAGGGGACAGTTGGACATAGAGGTTGAGCTTGGACATGTCCAAGACAGGCCTCCAACCTCCCGTTGCCTTTGGAACTAGGAATAGCCTTTGGTAAAAACTTGGTGACGTAGCCAGTATCTCCTCTATTGCTGCCTTATCTAACAGAGAAGAGACTTCCTGACTCAACACTTGTCTCTTCTCTATGTTGCCTCTATATGACTGAAAGGTTATGGGATGGTTTGAAAGAGGAGGCAAACTCTTGAAAGGAATGCAATAACCTTCCAAAAGTACTTTCTTTACCCATGTGTCTAACTCTAAGTGCTCCCACACTTGAGTGAAGTGGGCCAACCTGCAACCCACAGATATCTGAGGACTTGAGTTATTCCACTCTTTATCAGACTTAGGAGTTCCTCGCTGGGTGAGCGGCTTCCGTTCTCAACTACCACTCTGTTGGTCGTGAGTTCGAATCTCCGAGCGGCCAGTGAAGAACAAGAGGAATTTGTTTCTGGTGATAGAAATTCATTTCTCGCTATAATGTGGTTCGGATTCCACAATAAGCTGTAGGTCCCGTTGCTAGGTAACCAATTGGTTCTTAGCCACGTAAAAATAAATCTAATCCTTCGGGCCAGCCCTAGGAGAGCTGTTAATCAGCTCAGTGGTCTGGTTAAACTAAGATATACTTAACTTAACTTATCAGACTTAGGATTCTTGCTATAAGAGGAGGAGTTAAACTTCCCTACCTTTACAGAATGAGATCTAGAAAATTGCTGCCGAAAGGACACTTTCTCTCTACCTGAAGTTTGAAAGGAACACCTCAAAAAAGTAGTAGTACTGCCCAAAGAACATTTAAAGGAAGATGAAGTATGAAATTTCCATTTATAGGCCTGTGACTAGTGGATAAAAGTCCTGTTTTAAATTTTCTCTGTCTCGACAGCTTGTCATCTATTATCTTCCTGTTTACTAAGGTAGGAGACAGAAGGAACCAGCAGAGAAGAAAGTTGCCCACTCCTGCAAACTTTGAGATTGCTCATGATGCGAGACAGCTCCCTTATTACATAAAGAGTATCCTTGTCTAGGGAAGCAAAAAACCTTAAGGCCTTAACAAAAGGAACCCTGGCCAAAGGAGGAAGAGGTTCACCAAACTCTTTCAAACACTGTTTAACAGTGTTCAGCACAATTTCACTGCAAGACAGCTTCAATGTCATTATACATATTCTTGGCCTCTTGAATTGCGAAATGTAACTTGCCAGAAACAGCTGCATGTATCTTGGCTGGAAAAATCATGGGAAAAAAGTGCTGTCAACTGCTGGATCAGGAGAAAAGGGGCGGAAACCCCCTGTCCGATACACTGATGCACTCGCAACATGCAGCAATATAAACAAATGAGAGGATCCTTTAGAAGAGATTTTCTTGGGCAAAGCCTTTGCATTAGAGTCAAATCTCCCATGTACAGAATCTGGCAGCAAAATGAAGGGAGAGGTAAATGGTCGGACGCCAACCTGATGCACTGAGAGCGTGAGAAGCCTTTGAATGCTTAACCGAAAAGAACTTTGGATGTCTGTCCAAACACAATTAAACCAGATTCTTAAAAACTGAAGGGACAGATTCTAAGTATTCCTCTTCTTTATCCAAAATCTGTAGAGGAGACGTAGGAGAACACTGAAAGGAAGAGCCGGGCCTAAATGAGTCTTCCTCATCCGCGACAAAAGTAGCAGCCATAGAACCAGCTGGTCTTGCAAGACCAGGAGCTAAAATTCTCGTAATCCACTCTGGTAGATACTTGAATGTTGAAAGGTCTCCCCCAACACCACATGGAGACAATACAACAGACACAGCGGAGCAAGAACTTAACTTTCCTTGTTCAAATATATGTTGAATAAAAAATGCAAACACCTTCCAGACAATAAATAAAAATGAAAGAAGTTCCAACTTTACACTTAGATAAAGCACAGCATGATGTCTTTACTACCTCCAGTTAACTGCATTGTTTCCAAGTTTCAGTGACTGATTCTAGATTGAGATAAGGAATATTCCTTAAGCCCTGAGCTAGCTAAGCTAGAAAATCATTTTACTTACACTTACTAAGCAATCCAGACTGGAAAAAGTTTACAAACATCATTTAAAGGTTAAAAGTATGAAAATAACCAAAATAATTATGTACAGTATACAATTTCAAGAGAAAAATATAAAAAAATACCAGAGCCAATCAAGATTAGAGTGACAATAGTGAATCAAAATAGTTATAATAAGCTATTAAAATGAAATTTTCTGGGAATGACACTGCAGGTATTTAACAGCAGATCCTCAGAATAATGGCCAGTTTTCAAAAGGGGTTCTCGGGGACATGAAAGCACTCAAAAAGGTGGAAATGAAGACCCTTCTTTATGGATGTATCTGGAAACAACTGCTACTGCAGTTCAGGCTAACATAAAGTAATGGGTATATGATGACCAACTAGAGTATCAGTGTATATTTTGCTTGGAGAGAGTGTTCACAGGCAATAAGGTACCAATTTTGTTAGAAATACAATATGAAAATTATTTGTTTTCTGTGTTCAAAAAGTGTACAATACATGAATTTAAAATATTTAAAGAACATCTGCAATGATAAAGCCAATTACAGTAATTAAATCAGAATGGATCCATCCAGAACATATAACAAAATATAAAAATTCAAACCACAGTGAAGATGAGAAAATGCACAACTGTAATTTAAACTGATCAAAACACCTCAGAAGTATTTACAGTACTGCACTGCATTTAAAATCTAACTCATTCTATTTACCTTTCAACTTGGGAAAAACATCTATTCAATCATGGAGCATTAAATTTACTAGTACAGACATTCACAATACTGTATTCAAAAGCAACTCACAGCACTTTACATACCTTGCTATATCGTCTAACAAGTCTGATGGAACAATAACACCTTTAGATATAGGCGGCCTGGCCATTATATACCTGTAATAAAGTTGAATTAAGAAATTGCTACATCACTTAAATAATAACTAGAAACATCCAGATAAGAACAGGAGAACATTAACTCCCCTGACAGCAATGGAACATATTACAATAAGAGATTGCTAATAAAAATTAAATTACATTAGTACAATAGTTTGGAGATTCTACATTTTAATTCATCTGTGGCACTTCTTGACTTTATCAAGGCTTAGAATAATCTTTCTCATCAGAACATGTTGATCACACACTGTTATTTTACAACATTTAAAAATAATTTTTTATTAAATTCTGATTATGATTTTGATCTTAATCTAATGAACTTAATTTATGGTTAAGGCACACCCATCAGAGCATCAATAAGCAATGTCAAGTAAGTATGAGTTATGATTTTTTGTAAAAAATATTAAAAACTATTATATTATGCTCTTCTCTGCTGGTTGTGTGAATAACTTAGACATCACACAAACCCAGAGAAGTCCAACATGATTTATTTAACAAAGGCTATGAAATTGAGAAAGGAGGTCGACATTGTTACAACTGTTATTCGCCTGCATGAGGACAGAATTAAGAGACTGCTATCTGCCATTCAACATTTCCAGCACTGAGCAACTGGTCAACTTGCATTACTGCTTAAGGCACATCCCTCAGATCATTAAAAAGCTGTGTAAGTACAGCATTTATGAGGTTATGGTTTTCTGTTGGAAAAAAAAAAAAAAAAAACATTAAATTTGGATTACCTTTGCTGGTTGCAATTACCAGAATTACGCATGGTCTCATTTATAAACAGGTCTATTTGGAGGACCCACAAACACTTGTTTTACCATGACAAGAATTGGTAAATATTACATCCAAGAAATTACCAAAACTATGAATGGCCTAATTTACAATTCACTCTCAGCAAAAATCAGAAGTAAAGACAAGAGCCATGGGGTCAGTATCAGTAGGAGAACCACAATTAAAAAACTCCCCGATAATCTGCACTAAAAATTACTAGGAGGATCATCAGCCAATGGAATAATGTCCTACTGTCAGAATGTATACTAGATCCTGAGTCTGCAAGGAACCCTGGTGACTATGAATCTACTTCTCACAAGCCTGGGTCACAAGCTCCCCAACTACTGCTCAGCAGCGTACAACGTAGTAACCCAGAAGCATTGCTGAATTTCTGGGACAACCACCATGCTTACGCCTTTCCTCCAGTCAGTCTCTTGAAGCTACTTTCGACCTAGCCAAAGACCTCTAGCCACATGAAGACAACACTGGCCCACTGTGGCTTCATGGATTTTTAATTCCTTGTGGACAACCCCCAACAGCCTGACACCATGGACAACTATTTTCAAAAACCCAAATACAAGAAGATCCACAACTCTTGCAGCAAGCTACAACTTGATGGTCAGTCAGTGCACAGGAAGCCGTCTTTACTCGATCACGGCTTAAGAAAACGTGTTGGTTTAAGGCAGATGAGCGTGATTTCCCCCTACTTACCTACCTACCTCCCATTAACCATCTCGTTACTAGCCTAAGCTTCAATGACTTTTAAGCTAGCATTGAGGAATTCCTACATGGCCTAATACGGCAATGTTCTAGTAATAAAATACCCTATGAAACTACCTACACAGGTTGGTTACTCAAGAAAGTTTTTGTCCCGTCAAGATGATTGGTTGATTTACACGTCAAGTTGAATTACTATTGCCTAGGTCTGGTTCCAATCCCATGGGAGGTATTACGTATCTTTTAATAACTTCTAAAGCCTAGGATAGGTTAGGCCTAAGCTAGGTCAGGTAGCCTAACCTCGGCCGAATGTCAAACCTTGTGGGTCTTCCTAGGGGGTCTTGCCACCCTTTCCTTAGATGCTTTTACCTTGGATTCGAAACTCCATGTATTGAATTCCTGGTCGAAAAGGAATTACAGCCTATGTATTAGATTGCAATCTCTGATACATCAGATACAAGACACAACACAATAAATTATTCCCTTCGAGCCAAACGTAAACAAACATACACGAGCGCCGCTCTCTTTTGTCCAGTTCCTTAGACCTTATCACACATTACTATCAATTATAGCTTCCAATAATTAATATAAATCAGAGTGGGATTCATCATCAACAAAAATACGCTCACCGTAAGCCGCCGCAACAGAATAATAAAAGATTATTATGATATTTCTTCCTGGGAGCTGACGGAACCTCTGGCTACATCGTCACGGAATAAGTTTACTCGTACCGCTGAATGACCATTTTCATTCAGGTATTTGTTTCGTTTCTCATATTATGCAATTCAAAACTTGGATACAATGAAAACGGTTAGCTTTTTGGCTAAATGTGTGGTACTGCAAATGAAATATCAATTATACAGAAAGCCATAAAGTTTTATATTCGACAATACTCAAAGTGATATCAGTCTTGGGCATTAATTTCTCGGAAATTTACAATTATAATACCTTCACAGTTGCTTGCATATTTCAAACAAAATTATGCATAAGTTGGTTTCAAAATAGGTTCTTGATTAAGTGGGCGTCCTTTAGTTCAACACACCATAAAACTAAGAAATGCGTCGAGAAATTATCAATCAATATGCTCTGACATCATACATAATGCGCTTTCGAAGTAGCAGAATTGATGCGCCTATATGCGAAACATTATTGAAACCACAAGAGCCAGGATGTTGTTACGGCTGGGGGACGGAGTAAGTTCGCCAGAATAGGGGCCAAAAGAACCTGTTGATTTCTGTTTACTTATTATATGGCATCTTGGTCTCTGTTGGTAGCAGAGTCCCGAGGTCTACACCAAGCCTCTTATTCCTTTCCAACCCTTACCACAATTACGAGCCTTAACGGTAAGGGATCCTGCTGGGCAAAAGGCAGTTTTATCTAAACCACCCAACCATGACAGCTACATTTTATAAGAGATACCACAATTTAATTAACTTATTACTCATAGACAAAATATTATGAACTGTAATGTAACTGTCTAAGAGCAACAAAATTCAAGGGCCTAAACCAGTAATCCCAATACAAGACAACCACCTTGTCGAAGCATCCCAAAATCATATATCTTCACCCAAAACTCTATCATAAGCGGAGCCATGAAAATTAATTCCGACCTCTAAATATTACTTCTTTCTGCAACTGTGGCGTTTCATCAGTTTCACGCTTAGATACGTTTATCACATCACATTAAATTTATTTTGTGGATTCCGTTATCCTACAGTCCAACCACTCCGTGTCATTGTTTTGTCGCTGTGTGGCTGAAAGTGCCCCATTACTTGGGTGTATATAGCCCAATTCCATAATTACCAATTTCACAATATACACCAAATTTGATGTTTGGGATGTTACACACACACACACACACACACACACACACACACACACACACATATAGTAAGCTAATACCTCAAGTATTACTCGTACACCTCGGGATAGGATTACCTCTGTATTCTTTGAGTTGCCCTGGCTGCCTATCAGAGCTAGAATTGGGTTTACGTGATGTATCATCAAGATGCCAAGACTGGATGTCAATAGCATTAAAAGGACTTGCTGTACATAGCACCGCCAACGTATGGTGGCAACACAAGACCAGCTATGGATGATTTCAAGAAAGCTGAACCAAGATGCAATATGAATGTTCGTTTAAGCGCCCCCAAATATACAGCCCTACGAGTGTGCGAAAGCTTCACAATTGACATTAGGCCAGGACTTCCACGAAAAAACTTATTTTCTACCTACCATGAGAGTGGGGATATTACAATTAATACGGAGCACGTCGTATGAGTTGAATGTCTCTGTTATATATTATTTATACGACAGACGAATTCACTGTTCCCACAGAGGTACCTCGGCGGAGTGGGTAATACAACATATACGTGCAAGGGTTTCACTACGTCATGGTTCCAACTTTCGACAAGATTACGACGCGTCTCTCTGTCCTTAGATCAGTGTTGTATCAAAAACGGCAAATTAAAACAAGCACCGGTGGCATGTAAAAATGTCACTAGCATTCTGTTATTTCATCATTATGTTTTATTATATCAGTGATTTATAGTATCTGTTCTCATATGTGTAAAAGTAATAAAAAAAAAGTCAATATCGCAAGTGTGAAAAACTCGTTGACTAGCAGGTCTTGAAGGATAATAGGATGCAATGGGTAAAGGAAGGCCTGGGTGAGACTGCAAACGAAAATGCGCTGGTTTATTACTTTTTTGCTGCACATAGTTTGGCAATTAGAAGAAATCTTTTCCAATCATAGGATATCCAAAAATACACTTGGTCAGCCCCTCAAAAGGCTGTCATAAAAACCAAATAAATCACAAAGCTATTAGTCGTGAGAGAAGAAGAACGCCAAGAAATAGTATGAGCTGGAAGACCAGATGTCGGCATTGATCACCACCTTGTCATTGCCATACTAAAGCTGAAGTAAAAAGCACATAACGAAAGAAGTTTACAAAGTATCTATGAATAATAAGAGGCTTTTGCTACTGAATGTCGAAACACAAAGTTAAGTATGCCTTAGTTTTACAGATTTGCAGTTCTAGAAACTACTGTATATCTGAGGGGTACACGAGTGTGTACGTTAACAGAACCATCTATTACATGATTAAAAAGTTGTGAGAGGCCAGTCTGGCATCTTCTATTAACACCAAAAAGAAGACCCCGAAAACTCTCCTCGGTATCTGGACCTAGGAGGCCCCTTTCAAATGTCGAAGGGCACGATATACCAAGCATCGCAATAGTATTCCCTCTCGGAGTCTTCGTTGCGAAGTTCTATTGCCAGTTAGTCTGCATCGCCTTCATGAAGTCAAATCTCGTTTACTCCTCACCCCCGTGAAGAGTAAAAATGACCAGCACTCCTTCCTGGATGTCCTCTTAAAATATCCTGATGGACAGATGGATATCACTTTCTATGAAAAGGCCAGCAACCCCTGTACCTTACTGGTGCCAACGCATGCGCCACTTAATAGGCTAGGCTACTCACCATAAGCGCCTATATCCGCCCGAGCCTTATCCCAGTGCAACAGTTGAACTCCTACTCATATGGAGGTTAAATGGGATCCCCCCGCTCCATTGACTTGTGTGCAACGGCTTTGCAGTACTAATTGCAAAGAAGATAACAAACAAATGGTATGACTCAAGAGATGCAAATATTGACGACAAAACAGTCCTCTACTATCTCAACCAGATGACAACGGCCTACAAGTAAGAAGTGTGATTAATAAAAGAAATTATAGCTAATTCTGTTCACACAGCTAATAAAACGACCAAGAATAAAAACGTCATCCATTATCAGTCAAAGAAAACTCGTCTATTACTCAAGAGCAGTGTTAACCCCAGCCCAGCCGAGCTCCAGAGGTCTAACCCGACATGTAAACAAGCATGTCAAAGTGAGGACAAAACATATCGGAACGGCCCATAGGACCCACATTCATAAAACCCTCCTAAGCCTAGTAGGGAACTAAATCGGGAGTTAGCTGGTTATTAAGCTAGTTGCGTGCTAAACGTTATTCATAAAACCCCAATAACAGTTAGTTGTTTCCCAAGTTCCTTACTAAGTTAGCGTTGATCTAGGGCCGCTCTAACTTCTTAGCAAGCAACTAAAATCAGTTAAGACACTTGCCACAGAGTGAAGGCACGGCTAAAAGAATCTTAGAATTAGTGGAACTTCGTCGTGTTATGCGGAGAGAACGAGTCTTTCGGGAGAGGAGAAGCCCATTGGAGATATCTGATGATGCTGAATTACCAAAGAGAATTTTCACGGCAAGGCATAATGAATATCATCGACTTAATAACATCCGATATAGAACACCCTACAAGAAGAAACTACGCTCTTCTGCCGTATCAGCAAGTTTTAATTGCACTTCAATATTATGCAACAGGAACATTTCATATGGTTGTAGATCTTCTTCAGCTAACCCAACCAACAGCTTTCCAAACCATTCACCGAGCTACTAACGCCCTGTGTAGGAGGACCAATGGCTTTGTGAAACTCCCTGATGAAAACAGTTTACCACAAATAAAGGATAGATTCTACCAATTACGAGGATTTCCCAGAGTGATTAGATTGATTGACGGGACACATATTTGGATAGTGAGTCCCCACGAAAATGAAGTAGCCTTTGTTAACAGAAAAGGGTATCACTCAATTAATGCCCATGTTATATGTGATCATCATGGGAGATCTGTTAAAATAGTAGCTGAATGGTCTGGATCAGTTCTTGATAGTCAAGTACTAAGGAGCAGCCAAATATAGGATGTCATGGAAAGCGGAAGGATTAAGAGATGCATTTTGAGCGACAGCGGTTGCTTAATGACACCTTTTCTGCATACACACACTGCTCAGGAACGTCGCTACATTTCAGACAACAGAGGTATAAGGGTGTTCACTGAGCAGATTACTGGAAGATGGAAACGTCGGTTCCATCTCCTACGTGTACAGAGCAGAATGAGATCCCCTGAATCCACATGCAAAGTTACAGCTGCAACAGCTATGTTACATAACATTGTATAGACAGACACGAACCCTTAGGTCCTGACATAGAGCAAGGTAGGCCTCTACCAGACCAATAAGATTACAGGGGCCAACTTAATGGACCAAGAACAAGAGCATCACTAATTGCAAGGAGGTTTTAATAAAAATATAAGTGAATAAACACATTTTTTTATTAGAAATCATTCTTTGTTTTTTCTATTCCCTGACCCCGTGGCATAATTGTGATTGTGTGAAGATTGGTACCAAGTTTTATAATGTTTACCTTGTTACGGATAATTAACTAAACATTTGATTATCCGTATAATGTAAGTGAAGGTCAAATAAAAAAAGGTATAAACAATAAAGCCTCTTATTTTACAAATCTAAATATACAAAATCTTCCTTGTTAGAAGGTTTATCTCAAAGTAGTTTTTTTAATAACTCTATTTGCAACTTCAATTTTTCTTGCTTCAAAAGCAGACTTTTTTTTAATCAAAGCATTTTTTTCAATGTTAACAAGACTACCAAATGATGTTTGTTTTACTGCTCTTTTCTTAGAGGCAGGTGGTCCCAAGTCCCACGACGTAGAAGCCGTAGGGATTTCTTCTTTTGCACCTGTAAAATGAATAAGAAAATATATGAATTATTGTTTAGTAACATGCATGCTTATAATAGTTAGGTCACCCCAAATTCCTTATTTTTCTTGAAAAATAAAGAATAGAGCTTAATATTTCCTAACAGTAAAATATAACAATAATATAATTATATTCCAAGGGCAACTAAAAACCATTAGCTCTAAAACACACACACACATATATAAATATATATACAGTATTTATATATATATATACTATATATATATATATATATATATATATATATATATTATATATATATATATATATATATATATATATATATTATATATATATATATATATATATATATATATATATATATATATATATATATATATATATATATATATATATATATACAGTATATAATGTGTGTGTGTGTGCGAGCACCCTTGAGTGTATGTATAAATCTTTTTTACTTTTTGTTAAATTGGTTTTGATATAGAAAGCTTCACAGCTGATTTAAATTTAATCTTTCTATAATGAATCGACCACATAAGGAGATTCTGGGTCCTGAATACAGCAGAAGTTGTAGTAAACGATATTCAAAGGGTTCTGACGACCCTTCGGTCCGGAGTCAATCTCTCTTTCAACTCAGCATTGTCCCCTCCTTTCCTTTCTTTTCTTATGCCTACTGTCAGAACTCTGTCTTATCCTTTTCATAGTAACTGCAGCGCTATAAAGTCTTAATAGGCTTAGTGCTTTACTTATAATATCTTATCTTTAAAATGAATCGAAGTAGGCTAAAAAAAAAATGTTTAACAACACAAAAAAAAGCAAGAATTTAAAAGTATTGATGCAACCTACTTAATTCCAGAAACAGTTATGGGACATTAATTCATATTACATTAATGAAATATCATCAGTAAATCTATTTGACAGAGACTGAAAGAAGACAATATTAAATCAACTTTAGCATTTGAATCCTTTAAAAAGTTCATTGCTTTTATATATGGTATCATTTGATATCCATTACTTACAATTGTGGCTGTACCAGATATCCCTGTTTGCCACATATTAGAATCCATCTCTATTCAATACCATAAAACCGTAGTGAACAAAAAGAGGAACTTTTACGTTATAAATATGCCCACTAACGTATACACTGTATTATGGATATGTAATTTGCTCACCATCATAATCATCTAGGATAGACTCTTCTACATCTTTGTAGACCGATTCCCCCAGCAGCCGATTATATTCCTCCCGTCATACCTGTAAAACCTTGGGAGGTCTCCTCACACAAATCGAGTATCTTTTGCTGAGCAGCATTGGGTTCATTAGGAGGTTTGCTGCCTCCTGTCAATTTCTTACTTTTCTTTGCTTCCATCAAGCAGTCTTTGGATTCCCTTTTCAATTTCGAAAGTTTACTTTTTAGGTCCTCCATCGTTCTCTCGACATGCGAAAGTCTAGCTCGATGCTGGGCTAGCACTGAATCCCTCACATGCCTCTTTTTTTTTTTTTTATTAACGTCTTTGTGCTTAGCGGCGATGACATCCTTGAACTCTTCGTATTTATCAGCCAAGAAAAGACTCTCTTCTTGGGAACAGTTGGATTTTCTTGGGCGTTTGTTACTCATTACAATAGATAAGTGCTACAAGCAACACTACTGCGAACAAATCCCCTACCTCATTCAAGTAAGGTCTCCCAAGCGTGTCATATGGAAGGAGTAATGGATACTAAAGTCAGGAAAATGCTAACTCGCAGGCAACTAGCTAGCAAGGTTGTTAGCAAGGTTTTATGAATACCAATTTAGTTGGCTCCCACGTAGTTGGACACCAAGGACTTAGCAGCCTACTAAGCCTTAGTTACCAAATAAACTAGTAACGTTTTATGAATCTGGGCAGGACTCGACTAACAGGGAGGTGAAACTATCACCTTCAAAATGGTGCCATCAAGAGGCCCTTCTGTGATGAACATCACCTCCGTTTCTCCAGGAAGCTAATAATATCAGGACAGAAATATTGTATTGTAACAGAAACACGGATGCCTTTGCGTCCCAGGGGCCCTTTATATAATTGAAAATACCATAAATAAAATAAAACATGAAGGATCACTGCGACGAACGAATCGCCCTCCTTCCCCGCTGATTAGCCAAGGCCTTACCTTCGTGTGCCACCTTCCAGCTGACCATCGATGCGTCTGCCGGGTTTCACGTACCCACTAATCCTTATTGCTGCTCACTCAGTATTTGTCTCATATCGCGTAGTTCATTTATTCAGCTTGAGAACATAATGAGAAAATTATATATATATATATATATATATATATATATATATATATATATATATATATATATATATATATATATATATATATATATATATATATTTTTTTTTATAAATATTACTGCTGTTCGCCCTCGATGTATTTAGGTGTAGGAATATTAGTCAGACTGACCTCGACAGAGAACATCTCTGCCCCGCCGGTAGGCTAGACAATTCAAAATAACAATCACAGCAGTAGACAAATGGCGCCGCGCATAGGCTGGGCAGTTTTAAAACAAAATATGCTAGGGCATTAGGGACCTAAGCCTCAGAGAGGGTTTACACTCAATGACCCCTAGTTATGGTGGCCCTTAAGCTATTTATTCTATGCATTCGGCGAGGCTTTTGTCAAGGTCGCATTGCCCGGGGCGGTATGTCAAGAGGCCACCTCATCTGGCGGGAACGAAGCGAGGTCGGTCAGAGAGAGTAACGCGGTCACTGAACCAGGGTGACGCTGCGTGCGTGCCCGAACGATATTCTTTGTTCTTTATTACTTTTACTCCTACGTCTATCTTAATTAGTGAATTGGGAAGACTGCCAGAATACGACTCCTGAGGTCCCTCGTTTGCGCAGCGACTCGACATTCACAGTAAGTCCGATTCTTGTTGAAGCTTCGTCGATTGACTGGTACTCCTTCTGTATTTCACATTTTCTTTGTTTTCTTCCTTCAGCCACCACTTAGGGTAAAGGTGTTTACGAAGTCTAGATTAAGCCAAATTATTATATTGTTAGCTTCAACCCCGTTATTCCAGTAAAATACCTAGGTTAGGGTAAGCAACACAGTTTTAAGTCTCGATGCTTTTGTATGCCTCGCGTTCGATGTTGGGAAGAACCGTTGCATTTTGAAATCTAAAATTCATCTGAAATATTCTTGTTAAGGTTAATTACCCTTAACTGGCGACCTTTGGCTAATTAACGACTGTCTTTGAGGTAAACTTTTGGCTTCAAGTGACAGATTACGTGTACTCTTGGTCTGCAGGGCCGTAAAAATTACGTAAATTGAATAATACATGATCAGCCAAGACCCACACACGTAACAATATATATATATATATATATATATATATATATATATATATATATATATACATACACACACACACACACACACACACACACACACATATATATATATATATATATATATATATATATATATATATATATATATATATATATATATATATATATACATATATAAATTTCTGACTCACCACAGGACCGAACCTCGGTCTTACGAGTGAGAGTCTAGGGCATTAGCAAATCGGACGCAAAAATTATAAAAGGAGTTGGAACCTAAGTACTACGTACCTGAGGTTTTTCCCGGGCAGGCGACTAGGGCCCAGCATACCAAATTCAGTCAAATTCCTCCCTCAGGTGCCTAATGACAACGATAAGGTGGTTAAACGGATCAGAACTGAAACAGGCATAACCGGAATTGATAAGAACAATTGTTAGGCCAAATCCCGAGAGACACTTTCTCTAAATCTGAAAATGACATCAACAGTGTTACTTTGTTCATGGAAAGGCAGACACTACAGCAGTCTTTATCTTTAAACACAAAAATATGATCACTTATGGCGTGAGAATCTAGCCAATCCCCGGCATTTAGCTTTTGCTGGGTCACTAATGATTCTAGAATAAGATGGTGCTATGATAAACTGACATTTAAGAAATCCGTGGCTTTTGTTTCCATTGTTAATGCGGACCTCTTAGGACTGAAGGGAACGGTAGCTGACACATGGGATAGGTGTCAATTTAAAGGGTGTCAAACTTCTAACATCGTCAATAGTTTTATTAGGACTGACAATAAAAGAAACAAGGGTAATGTAGGAGTCATAATATCAAGACTTACAAAGCCTTAGATAGCTAACGAGATTCCATATGACTGGGGCTTCAGTCACTTCTTCTTCTTCCTTTAACGTGCTTGTTTCCCATTTTTGTATGGGGTAAGCACGATGCCTTCTTTTGAAGGACTTTTGATTTGGCTTTGGGGTAGACCGTAGTCTCGATCGGCTGCCCTGCCTGACATCGTTTAGACCCCGGTAGCGTATGTTACATGTATCATACCCGACCCAACGCCCTTTCTTCCCAGCAGCGAGAAGTTGTGGCGCGGGTAGGGCGAGAGTTCGAGAAGTGTGAGATGTTTGTTATGTTTTTAGAAGGTGTTGTAGTGGCTTTGTTTTGTGTGTGTATTTAGTCTGTAACACCCATTTGCTTTTAAAGCAAACCTATCCGTTGATTACATATATAATCCCGGGATGTCTACACGGATAGCAAAGTGTCCGCCTCTCTGATCAGTCGGCTGCGGATTTGAACCCGCGCCACAGACCTCTACGAAGTCCGAAGCTGCTGCTGTAACTGACTGAGCCATCGAGGTTCCACTGGGGCTTCAGTCACTGTACAGGTTCAAAGAAATCAATGCTTGATAACTACAGAAGTCAATATCTATGCTGGGGAGTCTAAGTTCAGAAACAGCTGTCATTAATAGGACCAAGAAGGGACTCTAGAATTTTTAAGAGACGCATTACAGGGAGGTCCAGAATAAAAAAGGATGAAAGAAGGACACGCTCTACAATCAACGGCAAAGGCAATGTACCAGCCCTGCCAGGATGCCTCCTGCATAGTTAAGATGTTACTAATACCACTACTTAAAGTTAACGGATTCTCTGAAGACGCTAAACGACCATTCATAGTGTTCGTACAACATTAGCACCTTTCATCTGGCAGCTCAGGGCATGAACATTTCTATGAACTGCAATGACACAATAGGGTACATGTTGCAAAAATTGGATTGGTACGTAATAACATGTCTAATCGTTGCTTGAGTTCAGGTTGCTCACAGACAAAGAGTTGCCGATGTTACCTCAAAGTGCAACAGGGCACAGTGATTGGCTGCATTAGTGATAACTGATCCACCCACTGTAAACGTTCTAGAAACAATCGTACTATGATACCATCGTGGATAATTTATAAGATAGGGCAGAGAAAAACAGAACTTAGAGGCTACAGGTTGACTGCTTCACTAAACCCGTCTTCATAATGACAGCAGCTTCCTGTGTTAATGCCATGAAGCATTACTTCTTTCACCAGTAAGTACCGAAGTCATGCAATCAAATTAGTACCTGTCGATAAGACACAGACAGACTGATAGACAGGATGAAACCATCTTCAGGCCAATTCACGCAGGGACAGTGAACCGTTCATGTGGTCATTGACCAACGAGCTGCTTTACACTGAGCACCCCAAATGAGACCTGTTGTCCTGTTCCCCAAAAATAGGCGAAGCAGTCTAGCATAAAGCTTTGACAACTGAGGCACAGAAAGGAATTTATGGCATCTACACAAAGCACCCAATCTTTAGATTTAATTTAGCCAGTTGTTGATGCGGCCTTTTCTTGAAATGTTCAAAGACACATGATCACCCAAAATATTAATAGAGGTCAGAGGTTCAGTTCAATTTTCATCCAAAACTAGTCGAGCAATTGGTAGGGAGAGGAGAATGAGGAATAGGTCAATGCTTGTCTGGGAGGTACTGAGTTTGACTAAGTTGTCTGATCCTCATTTGCTTTCAACCATGACAACCAGCTTTTATTTACGACGTAACACAGGCAGAAGTAAAAAAATCAAACGATTGTGTATACAAGCCCAAGGACATGGTCAAATATAAATAAACTCTCTATTTTTTTTTTACTTCAAATATCATTTTAATATCTGTAAACTTATCCTCACTTAACAGGTTTTGATTACAAAACTACTGCTGCTCATTTTAAAATGTCACCTATAAACACATCCGACCCTAAAGCAACCAATACTGAACGCTTTGTGCACAGAGGTCTTCTTTAATTCAGCAGTCAAAAGATCATATGGCCGTAACTTGTTTCGCTTTTTTAAGGAGTCAAAATTATATATATAATATATATATATATATATATATATATATATATATATATATATATATATATATGTGTGTGTGTGTGTGTGTGTGTGTGTGTGTGTACGCGTGTGCGTGCGGGTGTGTGTGTGTGTGTAAACACTACTGCTCCGTAAAACTTCAAATTGATTTTATGAGAAATTTGGAACATAAGTTTCCCGCCATGCGAAGTGAACACTACCAAAACAAACACATTGGCGTTTCATTAGGAAATAGGTGCCAAACGCCACCACTGTGTGCCACGAATCAAGGATAAATTTCTTCAATAAATGAACGTGAAATACAGCTATTGTTTAATGAAGCAGCTCAAGCAAGACAAAGAAATAAATTCTACAATATATTCACTTTTAGAGGCGTAGTTACACACCATATAGCTTTGGCAATACGCACCAACTAAGGCTCTTAAAAATCCTTGCAGCCCTCAGCCTCTGATAAACAGATCGGTATCAACTATTTTCGTCATTTAACGCCGGAGAAAATTGCCTTGAACCCTACTCAAGTGAAATGTATATCGAGAAATGGTTGCCCGGACGCCAGCTTGAGGGCGGAAATAAAAACAAAACACACACCAAAAAGACAAGTAAAAAATAGCGCTCGTTACTCTATCCCTTGCACCTGTTGCTTATGGTTTGACTTTTTGCTGTTGACGTTGCCATAGTCAATTGCACTTGATCTGGGGTTTGATCGCCTTTTTGATAAATTGTCTACAGCTAAGGATTTTTATGCAATCTCACAATGTTTATTAGACACAACCCCTGCAAGAATGCAGCTAGATACACGTCTCAAGGAGTTAATAGAATCTTGTATATTGACAGAAGATTACTCAGAATGTTAAGAATGTTGAGAGTTTTTTTTTTTTTTAAATAACCCTTTCCTTAGTTAATCTAGTGAGTTTCTCATCGTAGTCCTCACCAACAACACTTTTTTTTTTATATTGAAACGTGAATTGTATTCTATTTCGTCAGTTTTTATCTGAACTTTATGGTACAGATAAGAATATCCTGGATGTGTCCATACTTAAAGTGAGGTGCAAATAGGCCACATGACTACTGGAGTTAGTGATAACATTATTGCATGTCTTCTAGCGGTAACCGTGTGCGAATCTTTTATGTGAATGCCGCTTAGGCCAGCTGGCAACCTGATGCCTTATCCGTTATATGACTGATGGAAACAAGATAAGGAAGAAGTAGACACCGATCCATTTACTTACATCTTGAAAGATAAAAGAATTTAGGGACTATGGAATACAGGAGCGTGAGGATCTCAAAGAAATTCTCTGAAGGTGTAAGAGAAAATACAAGTGAAATAGTTCTGAATGCTGAAGCAGTATGGGAAGATAACACAACGGCACAGTAGTCCGAAGGATTAGTCTGGTCACCTTTCTTTGTCGTGGGAAGAAGCAAAGCAATCCAATCAGGTGAAACTGACTCAAAGCACAGGAGCCTTTTCACCTGCAAAATCCTTACGAAATCAAGCCGGAAGAGTCTTGTTAAGGTGATCTCGGTAAAAGATAAGAGAAGTGTCAGCCACACTGCCCTTTTAACTCCGGATTCAAGAATGAAGCCGTTGAGCAAAAACATTTCCAAATTAACAGTTTTCTTACGAAAAAAAAAAGAAAAGCCTCACCAGTGGTACTTAGATTTCCTCTATACTGAACATCTTATAATCCAGCACATGAACCTCGCAACTATCGTTTGACAGACACGGTATCTTTAAATGGAAGATAATAATGACAGTCTTGTTCAACATCAATCATGATATGCACTTCATATTTGACGCCTAGAAAAATCCCTCTCAAAACTGCATAGACAATAGGAATCCAATAACGTAAAACAAAAGTTTATCTAACAGGGGACTGAATTATACAATCTGCCAGCAATAAACAACTGAATAAATAGATTAACAAAATAATAAGTTTTATAATAATTACTATCATCACTGCCTACAACGCGGCGTGACGCGAAGGGAATCTGAAGTTTCACCACTCCATAATTATCTCACCAAGATGGAACTTCCGTAATTTTCCTCCTGATATCGTTTCTCACTCTATCTTGCTATCTCATACCGACAAAATCCTCTGAATAAAGTTTGATTGTCATGTCATGATTCATGTCCGTACAGAAATACAGATCGCACTAGACTTCAATATTATCTTACTTTCGTAGGTAATTTCATTTTACTTGTAATTCCAAATCCTACTCAGCCTTCCCATTTTTTATTTGCCTGTTTTAGTCGTTTCCTAAATTTCGACTTTTTTTTTTCTTTTCCTAAAACCCTACTTTTTTTAGTCGTTTTTTTTATTCAAACTCTTTTAGTCTTTTCCTAAATCCCAACTTTTTTTTAGTCTTTTCCTAAAATCCAACTTTTTTAGCCTTTTCCTAAATTCCAACTTTTTCGTTTTTTTTAATTCCAACTCTTTTAGTCTTTTCCTAAATTCGATTTTTTTTACCTTTCCCTAAATTCCAACTTTTTAGTCTTTTCCCAAATTCCAACTCCAGAGCACCAGTACTTGGTATTAGTGTTCCTGAATATTTGAAAGACTCGGCCTCATTAATCCTTCCTCCATCTAATGTTATTTCATCCATTTGTGCAAAATACTGTCCTCATTATTTTTTAAAATTAGATTAATTCCCATCTCTCTACATATATCATTTATTCGATAACGCGAGCTTTGTGAATCCTATGGCGTTTTGCTAGAAGACGGCATAATCTGCTCATTCTGAGTCCCTCAACTTTCTAACGTTACTACGGTCTAAACCTTTTCTTCCATCTCTAACCATTTTTCATAAAAAAATTCATGAGAAAGGTAAGAAACTACTGTGACATAACAATCCCCTGCCTATCGCAACATTTGGTTACTCCAAATTCACTCGACAAGTATTCATCAACATTAACTTTACATCTACTCCATTCACGGATCGTTTGAATTCATGTTACATTTTTAACACCATCACCAGCAATAATAATAATAATAATAATAATAATAATAATAATAATAATAATAATAAAGAAGACTGAAGATAAGATGATTGCTTTTTCTTCTTCTTTATAAGCGAGGCAGTGAAAGCAGAAAAGGCCCGTTGCTAAGAAATAGACATCCGGACGCTGCATCGAAAGAGAGCTGCCAACCCCGGTTAAATAACCCATCTTTACTGCAGAGCAACAATTAGAACGTCGTAAATTTTACTATTTCGGAGCCTCGCCTTGCTGAAGATTGGGCTTTTAAGTCTGATTAAGCCGAAAATATGCATGTACATGTATCTGTTCCGTGTTTAACAATATCAAGTGTCAGGGTACGGTGCTTGGTTTGGTGCTGAATTGGTTATGAATACAATTTTAGTCTTCCATGCAATGTCCCGTTATTTTTGTCACCCTCCCGTTTTACACATAACGGAGTTGTATATTTTAATCTCCCCCCCCCCTCTCTCTCTCTCTATCTCTCTCCTCAATCTGACACAGATGTTGCAAAAGAGGGGAGTTACATTACGGCCCACATCGTGCCTTACCTCCCACCCTACCGGGTTTTTTCCCCCCTCTACGGTGCACCTGTCGTAACACACCCGATTTATGAGAGGGGAAACACTGCCAAAAGCAGGAAATGGCCACGACTGGGGCCGAGAGAGAGAGAGAGAGAGAGAGAGAGGGAGAGAGAGAGAGAGAGAGAGAGAGAGAGATCAAGTTGCTGGAGATCGTGATGGTTTCGGGGTAAACGAAATGAGATGAGAGGGGAGTAAAGAAAAGTGGTGTAGTAATAATATATATATATATATATATATATATATATATATATATATATATATATATATATATATATATATGTGTGTGTGTGTGTGTGTGTGTGTGTGTGTATAAATTTTTGTCATATGCACATATTCACAAATATTACAAATATCGTTTAATATCTAATTCACTGCACCTCGGGAATAACTTACTCCCAAAAGGAATTAAAATTGATAAATGAGTTTAGAAATAACGATGTACAGTGACTTTTGACCACCGAGACTCCATATATATATATATATATATATATATATATATATATATATATATATATATATATATATATATATATATATATACACACACACACACACGAGTATACAGAGAGAGAGAGAGAGAGAGAGAGAGAGAGAGAGAGAGAGAGAGAGAGAGAGAGAGAGAGAGAGAGAGAGAGAGAGAGAGAGAGAACATACACTATTTTGAATAGAAATGTTCCCAACACAAAGAGATGAGTAAATATAAACAAATTAATAATACAAAATAATAAATCAAAATGCACAAAATACAAAACACTGAAGGACAGGGCAAGAATACATAACCCATAGAAGGTATGAAATTTAAACTTGGACCTAAAACTTAGATCGCACTCCTGTGTTTCATATTTCTTAAGTGAAATTTTTCAATAGGCGTCCGTTAACAAAGTCTTCCCATCTTCTCTATACCTTTCAAGAAAATATAAAAACTTCCGCAAAGGTTCACCAAACTTGCATAATATCAATGGACAGCGCCTATATTTCCCTTAAGCTTAATTTCGTGAAACCTATTTTCTCATTCACGTAACTCTGTTACCTTTCGAGCAATTCGCACTTATTTTTAGCACTAACCCTGGGCTCTTTCTTCGCCTCCATAAACACAAAAATGAAGCTGATTCTTTTATAGACTACTACGAACCTTAGTATTATTTTCTCTTTAAAAAACTATACAGTCTTTTTTATACTTCTAAATTTCTAAAGAGGCACTACTCAATCTTAGGACTTCCTCATTTTTTTCTGAGGACATTAAAATCTCTTTCACACATGAAGTGCAGAACCCTTTTGTTCAGATGCTTTTTCTTTTCTCACCGTGAAAAGCTTAAATCTTAAACCTCACGGGCACGAACATTATTCTCATTTTTTTTTATCTGACTGCCCACCCCTTCCTTTTTATTTTCTCTCTCTCTCTCTCTCTCTCTAGAATGGAGAAAGTATGATTATTGGTTTTATAAACGTTAACGTAAACTAAGAAAGCATGACTAAGTTTCAGTGTTGTGGAATGATGCCGAAACCTGACACTGATTTTCTGAACTTTATAACTCTAAGATCATCAATTATTTAAGAGAGCTTTAGAAAACATTGCTTTGATAGAAAGAATGATGAGTATTTTCTTGAACATCTCTATTTAAGTATATCTAAGAGGAAATTTGATTCCTTTATAATCTACGCCCAAGACTAGCCATGGAAGCATTTGTTTGCTGAAACACCACCTCTGAAGAGATGAAGATTGTGCTAAGTAATTTACTATGATGACCTAGGTTGTGTTATAAATGGTCCATCACAAACCACACCAGAAGACGTAAATCATCCTCTGCTTTTACTCCAGCTCTATTTCCCCCCTCTTTCTGTTTCAAAAACGTCATACCAATCAAAATAACTCAACAGCAGACCAGCCTCTTGTCCATGCACTTCATTTCTGCCAAGAATATTCATCAGTATAAGAAACGCTCTCAGGAAAAGGTGAAAGGAAAGATCGTAGGCCCTGAGCTTTCGTCTTTATTTCAAGACCTGATCACTGTAACAGGATGTTACTGTGATCAGGTCTTGAAATAAAGACGAAAGCTCAGGGTCTACGATCTTTCCTTTCACCTTTTCCTGCGAGCGCTTCTTATATTTATATGACAAGGGACCATTGTGGTACTGGAAGAATATTCATCAGGTGGAATGTATTGTAGCCTCAGCTGTGTATGATATATATATATATATATATATATATATATATATATATATATATATATATATATATATATATATATATATATATATGTTCCTCGTGATAACATCACTCAATATTGCAAGACTTAGTCAAAGTGTGCAAATGCTAGAGCGCTCCTGACAAATGTAACGAACTGCGACATCAGAAGTTCTTTTTACTGTCTGAGAATTTTATACACTAAAACCTTTTCCCTACTTACTACCACATGTACACACACACACACACACACAAACACACACGCAAGAAAGAAAAAACATGGTTCCATTCGTCATTGGGCCCACTCTCTTCTCGAGTGTCATTAAAAGTCCTTTCTCTCCAAAACAGCAGTTCTGTCTTTCTCTTTCTGCAACTTGGGGGCTTGATTGTGCGTGCTTATTGTGCAATATGTAAGACATACATGGCTGCTGATTTATTTAAGAAGAAAAAGCTGGGTGTTTTGGCACTGGGTGAGACAAAAGTGATATGGCAGGGTTGTATGTAGAAGAGAAGGACAAAGAATAATTGGGTCTGACTTTGCTGAAAGGTGTTGAGCATTAATGTGTAGTTCGACAGTCGTATATGTAAGACTAAGAGTGGCAGTTGAAAAAGTTGTAGCAGTGATTGTGTATAGGCCAAAAACTGGAGAAGAATGAGTGGGTAAGAGTTCTGTTTCTTCCGGGGTTTGACAGCAAGAAAGTTTTGGCTGTTTTAAGGGATTTAAATGTAAAGGCAGGTAACAGAGACATATGTGGCACTGTTGGCAGATATGGAGTCCTTGTGGTAAAGGAATACAGTCTTGTGGAAGTGTGTTTGGAAGGGGGCCTGGCTGTTGGAGATATAAGGTTTCAAAAGAAAATTATTCTAAAGTACCTTGAAAAAGAGAAATGGTGGCGAAAAGTTGTTGTGAGATTAGGGTGTTAGTACAGGGTAGATGGACGAGCAAGATGATGGAAGTAATAGATAAAGCAAGAGTGAATGGAGATGACTCTAATGATTATTTAGAAGGAGTGAATGTTACAACAGAGGTATATGGTCAAGAGGAAGGGGTAAAAATATAGCTGTAGGGATAATTAAAATAAGTAAGTCTGATAATGGATAAAAATAGTCTAGGGTTAAGGTCCCAGAAGTTCAAGGCATATATGAAGATGGTATACGATTCCAGATTGGGTTTACACAGTCAGCAAGAAGTTGTGGTTTCAGGAAAGACGGAAAATGGAATAAAAGCAGTGTGAGAATGGAAAGTTTAGCGAAGGAAGAAGAAGAATGGTTTAAATTGAAAATGTGGGACTAACGAGAACTTATGAAGGAATATGGGAGGATGGATGTAGTATTCATGAGGAAAAAGAAGGAATGTGATAAAGAAAGGAGAATGAAAACGAGCAAGAACTTTTGAAAGAATAGGAAGCTATAAAAATAAACTAATGCATAGATTTGTCAATGAGCAAATGGATCTCAGAATAGAATATGTAAATAAGGGGGTGATATCTGAAGAAAATTCTGTCTTGGGTCGATGGAGTGAGTATTTTAAAGATTTGTTGCACGTGGCAGACAGAAGAGGGGCAGAGTCGAATGATGCAAGAGTGGCAGGGGATAGTATAAGTTTAAGGGGCTATAACAGGTTGAAGAGTGGAGACACCAGGAGTTGATGGGATTACAAGTGTGTTTCAGTGACTGACCAAGGTGCATAAGGTATGTCTGGATGAGGAAAAGGTTCCAAAGGAAGAACTTTGAGAAATAATTGAGTCTTGTATAAGGTGCTAAAGGAGACTGTAGGAATTGTATGAGCATAGCTTTACTTAGTATACCGGGGAAAGTCAGATTGAGAAAGTCAGACATGACAGGAATTGATAAGGGAAGAACAATGTGGAATTAGACAAAGAAAAATGCGTAAAGCTTATGCATTTGTTATGAAACAGTAAAGTATACGAGACAAGTTGTGGGAAGTGAAAAATGTTTATGATGGAAGTGTGGTGTTTATTAGAACTTGTAGGTGGAAGAGTGACTGGTTTGTGTAAAAGTAGGTTTAAGATAAAGCTGTGTTATTCTTCTATGACAATTAAATACCTTTATAGACTGAGTGATGTCAGAGGTCTGATAAAGGGCAGTATATGTAAGTGCAAAGTTGTGGGAATGGAGTTTGGAATGTCTGATGCTTGCTGATGATAAAGGAGAGTGAAGAGAAACGGCAGAAATTAGTGAATCTTAAATTGCTTGCAAGAGGAGAAACATGAGATTAAATAAGGGTAAATAGAAGCCAGAAGACGAAGCATTGAATTTTAATATGGACAGTGAAAGAATGAACATCGCTGATTTGCACAGGTAACTGAGAATAAATATACAGGATGACAGTGGGGTGAGGGAAGAGAGGAGTCACAGAATGGGTGAAGCAAGGAAGGCAACTGGAGGTGTGCAAAAGCTTGGGACGCAACTTGAAGTGTCTATGGAAGCCAAGAGAGAAAAAACGTTGAAGCTGTAGAGAGGAATTGATTGTGTAGTACATATGATATCAGAAGAACTCAAATGATGAAAAATCTGGAAGTACTTAAGCAAAATAAGGGATCAGAGTGTTTTAAGACGGTTCGTTCACAAAGAAAAAATGGAGGATGACAGGCGAGCGAAAGGTGGAAACGGAAGGCCTCACCGTCCAAAAGAATGTGAAAGATATAATAGGTGAATGGCACCGTATGTGTTGGAGATTTTCAGGCATTATTGCCATAATACTCACCGTCTTGTCTTTTTTCGATTGCCAAACCTTGTTAGTGGAAACGACTTTTTGAGATCTACATACATACTGTACTTACATATATATATATATATATATATATATATATATATATATATATATATATATATATATATATATATATATATATATATATATACACATACGTGTGTGTTTGCGTGCATAGGATATACCAAAAAATTAGAGCGGACTAACTTGTTTTTCAAAAGTAACGGCACGTATAAAAGGAAGATCCTGGAATGTCCTATTGTTAATCAAACTGATAATATGAATCCATCAAGAAGGCCCTAAACATCTGACTTCACCGACGAATTCATTTTACGGCAAATTCTCAAGCATGTGTTTCGGCCGATCTGGCCACCACACTCGAACCAGGTGGGAGCTAACGATCTCTGAAGCAGAGCGTCGTCTTTCACCACCTGTATATTCCATATAATTACTCTTGTTACCTCCCCACTCTCCACATTCGCCAGTGATTAGGGTTGAGGTTCTGTCAGTTGAAGTATATAGGCCCCCTCCGTTAACTGTTTTTATAGGCCCTTAAATTTCATAGAACGTTGGTACATTAAAGTGGGAGACATACATACATACATACTTGGGGTATAAATATTCCTTTTTCATCATCCACCTTTTTCCCCTTTACAGAGGTTCGCGCATGAAGAGTGAGGACTTCTGGTGTCTAAGCAGTTCTGTAGGGATGCGGATGCTAGCCCCTATGCCCCTTTCACTTGATAGCTGATACCCACTTAAGGCCAGGTGAATACACGAGCAGGAGGCTGGGAGCGATCCATGGGCTTAGCAAATGTGACCCTAGCATATGATTGCTCAGACATGGTCTCCACCTTGGCTGATTGCATCTAACACAGCTGGGCGGTGGAACTGCCACATATGAATTTCTTAAAACTGAAAAAGGATGAGATAATATTTTTTTAAATAACTGCTTTAGTCCACCAGAATAAGTACTGAGAGGATGAAGAACTTATAATAATTAATGTTGGATTAAGAAAGTGTCCTGACTAGTAAACATGAATAAGTGGGTGATCATGTTTTAAGTGTTGTGATTATTATTATGACTATACTAGTCGTGTTATTTGTAGTAGTGACAAATTCCTTTTTTTTTATTTGGAAAAATTTAACTGATTGCTAGTAAACACTACAGTAACCCAAATCAATATTATGATTTCCCAAAATGTTCATACATTCATACGTAACAAGCTTCCTTCCAAGAGTAGAATGCCTACTTATGAAATAGAGAAAACCTCCATATGAAGAGGAATGTATTAAAATACATATGACGATACCGGAATATTTTTTGTTCAGTTTTATCAAAATACATATGGCAACGACAGAATATTTTTTTCTGTTCAGAGTTTTTCTAATTATTTGTGACAGAGAACCAACTAGCAACAAAACACAGGCCCTACACAGTCGGAGGATTATGGCCCTACAGCATCCGTAAAACAGTGGGTAATCCGAAATCACCTCTGCAATTTACATTATGTTTTAGAGGAAATTGTTTGAAGATTCCCGACACAACAGCAAAAGAAGGGAGGAAGAAAACACGCTGACTCACTTCCATAAAACACACAAGGTGAAACCCACCACCCACTTTGTTTCACCTGTGACCCATATCAGTAATGAGTTCAAGAAAGCAATAAAACCCTGGCCTAGTTCCTCTCTTGGGCAAGCGTCGTGTGGCCTGGAACTCCACCCCCCCCCCCAGTGAAATGTAGAGAAAGATCGAAGAATTTCGACGGTATTGTGTTGTTTATTAAATACAAATAAATTATATGAAATTTTCATTTCAATTTATTTATCCAGTTTATATGTTATCAAGTGTTTACTTATGGAGGCCCCGGAAGGAAATAATTTTTACATGATGCACGTGTATTTATCGGCAAACAAATGGTGCGATGGTATAGAAACTTTATTATTTTTTTTCATGCAATATAGTATAATTTATTTACAATGGCCGATATAACTAACAGTACAATGTCTTGAGAACTTTTATGATCTTAATTTATTTTATAACCAACTGTTTCTAAAAAAATTAAAAGTTAGAGTTGATTTTATTAGTATAAATACAGAGAGAGAGAGAGAGAGAGAGAGAGAGAGAGAGAGAGAGAGAGAGAGAGAGAGAGACTCGAAACCAGCCACCATAAACAACAAATTGACTGACCATCATCCCCAGCCAAATAAGAACTTAACGCGTTACAGCATGGCAGTAAATCATAAACGTTATTGCAGTTCCACAACTACAGCATAATTCCGGCTTGCTTTAATGCTTTTACTGCCTCATCTATGGCAGCCATTTCAACTGCTAGTGGAACTACCCAGAGAGAGATGGTTTAGAACAGTATCAAAAAGCTCCACTAGAAGACGCTTAACTATAGCAGCCGTTTAAATTACCGATAGCTTTACGAAGTACTGTTCGAGGTGGTAGTCGAGATTAAAAACAAGAGGACTTCAAATAATATATATTGACAAAATCCCATCTCCCTAGCTCTCTTTCTCTTGAGACTTGACGGCATAACCTTTAATTCTCGTGAGGGAGGCAAGTCTATGCCAGTAAAAAATGAATTCCGCTTCTGCAAACCTCACGCTTATTCTTTACTAGGCAGAATGTGGATTTAGAGTACTT
Organism: Macrobrachium rosenbergii; assembly: GCA_039081455.1. NCBI lineage: Eukaryota > Metazoa > Arthropoda > Malacostraca > Decapoda > Palaemonidae > Macrobrachium > Macrobrachium rosenbergii. The sequence goes on from JANJGK010000038.1 coordinate 28,528,507, forward strand.
CAGAAAGGGTCAGGCACACATTACCCTTTCGTAATGAGCAGGGAGACAATGTGATTGCTTCTTAAAAATAATTTTCTGCATTTGTGGCTTGGTGAGATCTGAACACTTTATCAGAAACATTTCTTAATAAATCACAACTGTTACTTAAGCTTGCAAACCATATGTTACTTGATCCATAGCTCGGGCCAAGGTGCTTTCTTCTGCTCACTTATATTCAGTGACCTCTAAGGAATGGATTTCCTATTGCATGGGGTCATAACAATCTGCAATTGTTTAACGTTTCGAGGATCAAATTACAGATCCTCAATTGTGGACCGGTGAAGGGAGGTGGAGGACGTGAGAGGAGAGGCTCTCTAGACGTAATAAACTTATGCTCACACCATGAGCAGTGATGCTCGATGGGACCATTGTAGTAGTAGTAGTAGTAGTAGTAGTAGTAGTATCTGCAGCAGCAGACGGCCACACTGAAACAGGCATGAGGACCTGGGCCGTGCTCAGGCTTATGCCCCAAAGAACTGAAGTTCTAATATTGTATACTTTCAGAGCATAATGTGTGAGTTAAGAATCGAAAGGGGTAAATCAGCTCTTTTACCACAAATGCAAGAAATTTTATAAAATTCTGTTCGGCATATGATCGTGTTCTCCAAAAATGTTCACAAATA
>JANJGK010000038.1:28534168-28596668 GCA_039081455.1 Macrobrachium rosenbergii
ACATTCTTTATTACACGGAAACACTAATTCTGCAGGAACAAAAAAAACTTATACTAAAAATAAAAGCACACATTCATGACTCTAATAAAGAGTAAGATTATTCTCAAAGGTTACTGAAGCCTACTGGGACGTACTGTGAGAAAATCATAAATAAAATCTCAAAACATAGGTCAGGTCGACATGGAAACTTTTCAGAAACTTGATAGGGGCAACTTTGCTATTATTTTGATTATTATTCAGGACATGACGCCTTTTCATATTAAACAAGCCCTTAGGGACCACTGACTTGAAATTCAAGCTTCCAACGAATATGGTGTACATTTGAAAGAAGAAGAGATCAGCTATTAGAAAAGAAAAAATAAATTAGCAAATTAATAAATAAATAGGTTAAAATGTAAGTAAATTATTAAAATACAAGACCTGTTGAAGGGTAGTAATGCGTTACATCTCCGTTTGAACTTTTGAAGTTCAAATTGCAGAACGTTTTCAGGGAGAGAGACTGTTCCACAGCCCAACGGTGTGAGGAAGAAAGGAACTCTGGGACTGAGAAGTTCGACAGCGAGGCTAAACATTTACAGCATATTGATGCGGTTGTTAAGCAAATCTGGTTGCCCTCGGCAGGAAATGAGGATAAGGGCTCAATTGTAAATGTGAAGGATCTCTGGTAAAATATAACTTAGGAAAAATTGGCAAACAAGAAAACCACCCGTCGATGGTCCAAGTCATAACTGATAATGTTAGGAAACAGAAACCTACCACCACGAGCCACTATCCAAAGAGATAAATCTCTGGCATAAGCAGACATCCCACACCCAGAGCAGTTTCTAGCAAAGGGAGGACAAATGACCTAAAACAGGTTGCACTGATTTTATTACTGTTATTTATAAATATATGAGGCCTTACCTACAACACCTAACTTTCACGCGGCATTTGCTGATACTTTCATTAGATGTTTCTCAAAAGGATGATGTGAGTCAAAAGTTGCACCAAAAATTGTTAAACGTTCAGACTCATTCAGCAGAGTTCCATCCACCTGAAAGGGAAGATGGATTGGGAAATCTGTACGAGATCTGCTGTTCAACAGTGTTTTCGTTTGACTGGAGTTCAGCCTCATACCTCACCGACTACGTTATTCTTTAAGAAATGGGAGAATGAAACAGTTAGGAGCCATGACTGCGTTTCATTATTCATATTTTGTGTTTATTACGAGTCAGAAGTTCGCTCTTGGTAAGTGCTTCTAACAGATATAACCCTCGGACATAGAACATGAACAATCAATTATCAATGTTTCTTTTAACGATACCTAACGGGATGTCATGAAGGAAATGCTTGCAGTATGAATTTGAGTATCTGTCACTTACTAATGAGTTCGACAATCTTATACAATTTCATAAATGGTGTTTTTTCTCACTGAGTGTATCGTAAACCTAAATCAGAAAAACATCAACCAGCCATTTATCTATAAAAATAAAAAAAAAAATGAGTGAATATATAACCGCCACGTCGTTACTAATTAAAAAAAACTAATACTATCTATATACTGTATACCAAAATTCAAACATAGCTATTCACTTACTTGTATTCTGGATTAGAACAAGCTTAACAGTGATGCTGGTGATTTTAAGAGCATTAGTTGGTAGCGGTAAGAGCAGCTTTGTATATAACCTCACGAATAATGTTTTAAAACTTGATATACAAATGCAAAGGATTTTAAAGTGTTTTTGAATCATTAAAAAATCAAAAATTTTCCATGGATGACAAAGAAGATAATCAAATCGTTTAAATTTTGTAAAAATTATATGCTTAGAAATGGAAGGGTAGCCCCTTCGGAAGTATCCAACTTATGGGTGTCCGTCTGAGAGCTCATAGTGACCTATCATCAACACGAATCTCCTTTATACCCATACAGCTGATTTGTATGCAGATTTTGATGTAAATTTCCTAGATCTATCAAGTACCAAAGATTTCTACGTACATGACCAATGACACAATGAGGAATATATCTGTGTATACACTAAGACTATTTATCAGAATGCAGAACTACTATAAAATTAACATCAGAACAATATTTGCTATCTCATTGAATCAAACAATATTAAAGTTACGTAATTGATGAACATTATTAGCAGGGAATAACCGATGTAAACTATTCGGTTTCCAGCCCTCTCCAATATACAGCAGCATGGACCTTAAGGTATCAGGGGCGTCATAAGTTTCGATATGATCCGACAATAATTATCATAGCCTCCACTGGGCAAGTGATTTTACTGGTTCACTAAAAAGAAAGGGACATGGAGTACATAAACGTATAAGCATGAATACTGCAGCATTTATATACACACACACATATATATATATACATTATATATATATATATATATATATATATATATATATATATATATATATATATATATATGTGTGTGTGTTTATGTATGTATAAGGGATTAGAAGTTCTACATCGTAACGCGCATATTGCATACATTCATAACATGCGTACGTTGTCAAGATAAGATGTTTTCAGTAAGCTGTAAACTAAAGATGTGATTATGTCAAAAACAATCAGATGATTTTGAACTTTACAATATATAAGGGGTCTGATCGTACACTGAAACCTAGGAAGATTTCAGGGCATAAGAATGGATAAAGAAAAAAAAATAGGAAAAGTTGTGAATTACAAAATTCAGAGGTAGAAAACGTTTGGCACCATTTGATATACGTTTATTCCAAGAACGAGGCAATAACACGAAGAACAGAAACTTATTCAGATTTGTAAGGATGAGATTCAAGTTTTGTAAGAGCTCCCTATCAGAGGAGACTCCAAAGAATTTTGGGGTACGAAAAAATAAGATGAAAAACTAAGACACCGCTAATGGATACTAGTAGTGAAGAGTTAATCATTTTTATAACAGAACTACTCTATCAAAATTCTTTACATCAAGAAAATGAAGAAAACATTTGTACAGAAAAATCACAGTGATAACACCTACTGTATTTGTGTAGTGAAAGAACGCCATAACTCCGAAGGTAAATTACACACACACACATTATATATATATATATATATATATATATATATATATATATATATATATATATATATTCATGCATAAGTGATTAACTATAAACACATTTTTTCACCTTTATTTATAAATATCTGCTTATTAAGATTTTTATCGAACTATTTACCTTTTCAAAAAAAAAAAAAAAAAAAAAAAAAAAAAATCACCTGTTACCATTGTCTAAGTCTAAGAGAATTTAGACCACAGCAAACAGTGAACTGTGGGTACCCAAAGACACCTGCATAAAAACATTAACAACAAAATGTCTTGTTCTTAAACATCATTAAGAGCCGAACTCTGAATGAAAGCGCATCACGAACCAACATGGCCCCTGAAAACTTGACAAAAGGCCAAAGGTAAAAAGGTGAAATTAACCTGAATTTTGTTCATAGTGAAGGTGAAATATGTTGGCAGAGGTATAGTAAACTCATTAGAACTATTCATGGCGACACAAACAACCTGCTTGAATAGCTCTTTTGCTGAGGAAAGAATACGGTGCAACTGCTCGAGCTCATTAAGAAATTATAATGCTCTAAACAGCGAACAGGCTTAGTTATTGCCCTCGGAATATTCACTGGTAAATACTGATTTGTTTTTCTACACAGCTTCCGGCTGGACTTAATCTGCAACCTTCCACTTTTGCAAAAATACGTACTATAGTGTGCAGGAGTGCACCTTGTTTATAATTTTCGGGTCTCTGTCATTTGGCTTACTGGGAGATATCTTTCCACAAAATATGCTTTTTCCAATCAACATTCCCACCTCAACTTTTCCTTCGATCGACTTCCACAATTAGCTGTCTGTCTCTTTCAAATATATATATATATATATATATATATATATATATATATATATATATATATATATATATATATATATATATATACGTATATATATAATATATATATATATATATATATGTATATATATAATATATATATATATGTATATATATATATAATATATATATATATATATATAAATATATATATATATATATATATATATATATATATATATATATATATATATATATATATATATATATATATATATATATATATATCACTGCCTTTGATTTACTTAAAAGACCTATAATAGCTAAAGAAATATTAGCTAAACTTCGCTCTGTTCTTTTACCACAACATTATCGTGATAGCTTCCCCTTTAAAACCAAACGGAGATTTTTCTTTTGACTCTCGAATTCTAGCATATGTTATAATGAATACACACATAAATGTGATATGTATATATAAAACGCATATATGAATTCCGGTTGACACCAGGTAGCCGGCGAAAGAAGCGCGAGAACAAAGGACGATCGATCAGAAACTGCCGCCCAATTTCAAAGTTCATTTTCTCGCCCAGATTCGGCGGGATGGCCGCCAGATCCAACGGCGGCAAAAGAAAGGTTCCTGAGATCGTAAATACTCTCACCTGACTCCGACTCTCCTTTTAACATGCCTACCTGATTTCTGGTTTTTAGGCGCGTCAGTGGAGGCCTAGAACCCAGTTTCAGCGCACCCTAATGGGAAACGTAATGACGGACATAATAACCGTTCGTAAGCCTAGTTAATAAGTAGCTCACAACCGGTCCTTTATCATTAGTCAAACCGACTTCGCAAATGAAGACACAACAGCGCAGATCATTAACGCTCTGCCTTTTCTCTAAAGTTTTAATGTGGGTTTTTCTTTCTCCCCGTGGAAGCGAGAAAAGGTTCTCAATGGATACCGAAATGACGGGGTTGAGAAACACCACTTCATCTGGTCAGTGAGGCGTTTGTGCTCAGGTGTAGTGATTTGCTGTAATTTTCGATGACCCAAGGGGTGGTCTCGATGCCCACCTGTGCGCTTGGCCAGCTCGAAAATAGGAAGCCAGCAAGGATAATGGCCGAGCAGCATTATTATCTTAATTAGCCTTAGAAGCACTAAATGAAACTCAGTTTTTAGCATAAATAAAATGCACAACTAGAAACCTTGTTCCCACTCTCTCAATAACCGGGACAGTTGGAGAAATTTCATCGGGAAGCAAATTTAGGCAAGAGAAAAAATCTCATTTCACTGTACAGTATCTGCTTCGTATCTATGTTTCGGAAAATGTCTGCGGGATTACCGCTTGGCAAGGAGACAAACATACGAGGCGCGGTGGAAACGGCGGTCTCTGTTTACATCTTCGGTGTCCAATACAGGTTCGGATCCTCCTAGGCGATGCTCGCTGCTGAGGATTAGAGGCTCAGGTCTCAGGAGAGGAAAGAGAAAAAAGACGACGGAAGGAGTCTGAGAGTTACAGTCATTTATTAAATCCAACTGAAGGACAATTTCCGTGCCGCCAAGGTAGAAGACGAGCAGAGAGGCCGACGGTGGAGGGCAAAGGAGCGACAAAGGAACTTCGTTGTGCATTACCCTCTCTTTCCAGTTTCCTTACAATTGACTTCAGAAAGACAAACAAACGTTGAGCACCTTATGCAATCACTTCATTGTCACTGCATTGTAACATTCTTGAAGGATTAATCAACCTAGGGATTTACCTCCGCACCCAAGCCTGGCTCGCAACCAAAGATTAAAACACACACACACAGAGAGAGAGAGAGAGAGAGAGAGAGAGAGAGAGAGAGAGAGAGAGAGAGAGAGAGAGAGATCACTGTAAATTGTGTACCCTCATTTGAATGAAATGCCGAATACATAATATTCTAAAAGGTTTTAATTTTAAAAACTCCCTTGCTTATTATTTGAGATAGAGATGTAGCAAAGAATTCTCACTGCTACAACCCCATTAAAAAAACACACACAAGATGTATCTTTATTCATCAGGCTACAGGATTATGATATTCAAAATTAGCACCGAGCTAAATCAGGAAATGAACAACTTGTAACAATAACAACAACAACTACATAAGTCTTTAAAAACTCCCTATAATAACCTGAATGCTCAATGGAGATATAAAACCGCAATTAGGTGCTTGTGATGTAATACAAACGTCTGACTGCAAACAATACAACTAAGGTTTCCGGGAGCCCGCGCGACTTCCATCGTCAACCAAGAAAAAGATAAGTCAAAATCCACAGTTATGTATAGGAACAAGTCCATATCTATCAAAATACAACAATGATTAAAAATGGGAGCTTTCGGCCGTTTGCACGAGGGTCCTCTTCACCCTACTGAATAAAAGTACTCATATTTCTTAAAAAGATAACAACTGACGAATTTTTGTAACAATCTGGGGAAACAGTACAATCTTTTGGATCAAAAGTTGTCGATATTTCCTCAGACCTTCATCACAGTCATTATCAAAAAGTGTGTGCTGCCTGTTTTTGGGTGGTGGATAAGATTATCTATGGTGTATCACCATACTGTGGCCGGAAGTATGTAAAAATCCACAGTTAAGTGTATGAGCAAGTCTGTATTCATCAAAATACAAATGTGATTAAACATATACATAACTGTGGACTTTTACCTATTATTTCCGGTTACAGTATAATGATGCACCATACATAGGAAAAAGATTTTTGGGTTGAAGGTGTGTGCTATGCAGACTCTTTGAAAACACTTCTGTGTTAATACATTCATTGTTGAGGTATTGCTAATGAGGTTAACTTTACGAAACTATCTCAGCCATATCGCCATGTTTGGAGATTATCTCCTCTCTTCCCTATGCAAATCATTTCCAGGTCTGCAATATTTGGCAAAAAAAAAAAAAAAAAGAAAAAAAAAAAAAAAAAAGCCAATCCTTTTAGTTTCCTTGTGAGCATATCCAAATCAGAAGGGCTCAGAAGCCAGTTCGCCGACGCCTATGTACTTTTTCAGATTTAGTGTCCTTGTATGTGGACGAATATTGTACTTTTCTAGTGTCGAGCAAACAAAACTTTAACAGGCCATTCAGCTACACAAAAACTAGGCTATGAATTGGAGGATTGGAATAAATTCTGCAGCAAGATAGATATAAGTGCAATAAGTCCGGAAACTTGCTTAATGAATCTATATATGGGTATGCATAAATAAGGGTGAAGTATACTTAAGTTAATGTGCTGGAGTGTACGATTCCCACTTAAGATCCCCAGGTCAGTATTGCCATTTTTATTATTGCATTACACTTTTATTGACTTTTTCCACAAATGTTTTCTAAATTCGCAGAGTATGCTTCCTCTCTCTCGAATCAACACTGGTTGACTTGTAGTCGGAATTGGATATCCGTGAAAAAGGAGCCGTCTTGTTAATCATAAATGCACGCTGTTATTATAGGTCATATTTCTGATACTTGAGTAACTGAAGTCTATTTTCCAACACCTTCTAAAGTCAGTCAAGGAATCCTATTATTAATATTAGTATTATTATTTGTTTTCCAAAGTGAGCCTTCAGTTTTAGAAACCAAGCAAAAATGTATAACTTCAAGAGCAATTGTCCGTATAAAAGCTTCAGTGAAAAATAAAAACGCTATAAAAAAAATCACATCAAAATAAAAATAAATTCATGAGAAATGCGTAAATAAATAAATAACTATTAAATAACATTTAACGGAAAAGAAATGACGGTACATGTCACCTTTGCAGTGCCTCTTCTATTTATCAGCACCGGCAACCACCATACTACCAAAAAAACTTTTCCAGTCTTACAGTACGAAAGGTCTTTTTTGGTGGGCACTATGGCATCAGGTTACTTCAACCTACTAAGTACGAGCGCTCTGCCTGCGAGTTGCTCAAAATGACTTACGAGGGTCAAGCTGGAAATGGAAGTTGAAAGTCAATTTTCCAATTTGCAATAAATTCCTCAAGATAATACCCGAACTAGAAATGTTTCTGCGATGGTCTAAACCATAACTGAGATGTTGGGAAGACAAAGGTCTCGGGAGGCTACCAACGCCCTAAACATCTGTAGCATGTCACATTAATATCAATGTCCTACAGATAAAGGAAGCCTGACAGCAACACCTAGATGTGCACCCGATCAGATGATATACATTCAGATGTGAAGACTTGAGCATGGACTGAAAGGTACCACCAAGCTCTGTCAAATACCCGGAATCACTGAGTGTTGCCAATGCATAGTGAATCGCAGGGCGGATGCATTGTACAAGATAAACTGATCGATAAAATCTTGGTCTTCCTAAGGCTGAGCCTCATACCCCAATCGGTACATCACCTTCCTAATCTGCACTGAATCTCTGGCGGTTACTTCACTGCGAATGCGAAAGAGCGCGCATCAGTGCACAGGTCTCTTATTTAAATACTCTTCTTACTTATTTTCATCGCCAACAAACAAGTCACGTGTAAACACGAATATCAGGGTCACAACATTACTCCGTGGGGACACTAGTATACGTCAAATAATAATAGCGATAATAATAATGCCTTCATTTCATCAACTCTACTCGCTAAGTATAAAGAACAAAAGCAGAGGACAAAATTCAACCAAGTATTTGTAAAGTACCTCATTAATAAATACAACTACATAATAATACAGAGAATAATTACAATTCTAAAACAAAAACTGCAGGATCACCTATACAAACAACAACTAGCCAAAGCTCGTTCTCGTATAAATAACCATCAAATAATCAGGATGATTCATGCATACATACATACATGTGACTTGTTTAGATAGTAAGCAACAAATATTGTTTATTGTCGAATTCACTATTCCTTGGAAATAACTGATACCCAGAAGGAGTTATAATTGGTAAGGGGTTCTGCCCCGCTATAATTTCCTTTAGGTGCAAGTCATTCCCAAGGTATATTGAACGATTTTTGAGGCTTATTATCTTTGGTGTATATATATATATATATATATATATATATATATATATATATATATATATATATATATATATATGTGTGTGTGTGTGTGTGTGTGTGTGTGTGTTGTATTTAATATTTATGCGTGCGTATCAACAGACAGAGACAGACAAAAGGCACATAAAACCGAATTAGACATTATATAATGAAATACTATTTTGTAGAAGAGATAGGGTTGCCATGAATTGCCAACGAAATGTTTAATCTTGGAGGCATTATGCCTTGTGTTTATTCAGCTTCCTAATAATCTGATTTTGTATTTTTTTATTTAGTTTTCTGTAAAAGAAAACTATTGTGCCGGCTTTGTCTGTCCGTCCGCACCTTATTCTGTCCGCACTTTTTTCTCTGCGAACTTTTTCTGTCCGCCCTCAGATCTTAAAAACTACTAAGGCTAAAGGGCTGCAAATTGGTGTGTTGATCATCCACCCTCCAATTATCAAACATGCCAAATTGCAGCCCTCTAGCCTCAGTAGTTTTTATTTTATTTAAGGTTAAAGTTAGCCATAATCGTGCTTCTGGCAACGATATAAGACAGGCCACCACCGGCCCGTGGTTAGTTTCAAGGGCCGTGGCTCATACAGCATTATGCAGAGACCATCGAAAGATAGATCTATTTTCGGTGGCCTTGATTATGAGCTGTAGCAGCTGTACAGAAAACTCGATTGCGCCGAAGAATCTTCGGCGCATTTTTCACTTGTTTATTCTAAATACAGAGTGAGATGATTCTCTTCCTTTGCTTAACTGAAAACTTGTTCTTATAGATCGCAACGTTGAGGAACTCGCTAAAATCTTTTAAAATTATCAGGCAGGAACATGAAGCAGTAAGTATAATAACAAGTCCATCATGTTTTTAACCAGAGGATCCTGAATTAGGACACTTGGATCCGAATCATGGTCACGGCAGCACCCAAGGAAGCGAACTGACTAAGGATTTAGGGGTGTATTAGGGGCGTTAATCCGACGCTCAAATAATTTCAATCGGGCAAAGTCAACGTTTACATTTTCCTGCTTATAGACTGCTCACAACTATCTAAAACGCACATAAAAGTATGCGGAGGTCTTGGGACTAAACCCAGCCAGCGCATGAACATCACGAATCAACCTTGTTGTCAACAAGGGCGTGTGAACTGGGACTGTTTACATTCTCAGATTTACCTTTAAGAATATTGTTTATAGCTCAGCCCCTTGTCCTTACCCCAGACTACTTCACAATCTCTGTCTGAAAGATTGGTTTTCGATGGCCAGGAAGTCAACCTTGCTACGACCTTACGTGCTGAAGTTCGAGTCTCTTGATTTATTCTAACGGATTGTAGTTTCTCTTTTTTTTTCAGTATAAATTTCGAATGGAATTTTCAGGTCACTGGTTCAAAAGTTATTAATTCCCTTTTCAGACACATAAAGACTGGGTAGAAAGAAAAAGACTAGAATGCGCACTGGAAGATACACACTTTCTGTGAAACATATGACATGACATATGTATCAAAAGGGGTTTTTGTCCAGTTGTAACAACGACATAAGCTAGATAAGATTTAGTTTCAAATCACATTCAACACTTTAAAACATGGCAGTCTAAAACATCTACAAAACTGAATGGGGGTAAAAAATAGACTACTTTCACAATTAGTTAAAGGGGAAAAAATAAGTCGGAACTAAAGGGAGACCCTTATACTTCCTTAATTTTCAAGGATAAGGCAATTGCAATAATTCCTTCGAATACAGTAACACACATTCAGAAGCCTCTAAGCTAACAATGCCATGAAATAACAGGAAAAAACCAGAATGAAGGCTTGCCAAGTCCCGAAACCTATTGAGACCGACAAAACGTGAGCGACATTAGATCACAGAATCAACAAAATATAGTTAACTTGTGGGCCAATTTCAATGTCGCAGAATCAACAAAATATAGTTAACTTGTGGGCCAATTTACCTGAATTGTTTCCTACCAAGTTAAAAACTTTGTAACTTTCTTTTTAGGTAGCAAAAAGGGATTAAAGTGTTCGCTACGTTGGAATCTGCTGGATTTGGTGTCGTTTGCTTTTGGTAGCTGAAACGGAAGTTGCATTGCTCGTGTGAAATGTGTGTGTGTTTTTTTAATACTAAAAGGTTAAATTGGTAATCTCATTTCGTGTAGGAAAAAATAAAGACTCCAAAATGTAACTGAGTGTGAAACTGTAACTTCCTGGTGGAAGTTTGTGTCGTCAGACAGAAAGAAAGAATAGCACAACTTTTACACTTCTGTGAGATCTCGGAGGATTCTGCTGAATTACATGAATCCTTCCTGTACAGTCAAGCACGGCGTACGAGTTGGAGATGCCGATAAAATTAAGGTAAAATATCTCGAACCTTATCCTCCAACTCTCTCTCTCTTTTGCTTTAGAGGCAGGGGTCATAACAGCATGAATGCTAGTGTGAATTTTAGTCTTCTGTAAAAGCAAACTATTAAGATGGCTATTTGTCTGTCCGTCAGCTCTTTTCTGCCCGCCGTCAGATCTTAAAAACTACCGAGGCTAGAGGGCTGCAAATTGGTATGTTGCTCATCCACCCTCCAATCATCACACATGCCAAATTGCAGCCCTCTAGCCTCAGTAGTTTTTATTTTATTTAAGGTTAAAGTTAGCCATGGGCCGCGACTGAGATTTTCATACAGCATCATACGCTCTTGAGAAAACTCGATTTCGCCGAATAAACTTCGGCGCATTTTTTACTTGTTTTCTTTTGCCATCAAATGACCAACAGCTCTCCTGCCCACATTCTTCTTATTCTCTCTTTTATCCTTAAATCCTTGGTCACCAGCCAGGGTGCAGTGAAGAGGTAAATCCCGAGAAGGATTAATCTTTCAAGAATCTTACAATGCAGCGACAGCAGAATGGCTGGATTTTTGTATGCATCCGTTGGTGCAAAACTGAACGAAAGCCAGTAAGGCATATTGTGCATCAGAATATGACGACTGTAAAAAATATAATGATTTATTTCAGTTTCATTTCATCCAGTAACGTGTGATATTTTCAAGGAAAGGAAGGCGACAAGACCACTGCAAAGAGTAAGGAGATATGAAACTCAAGGAATTAAGAGAAAAAATAATACACAGTATGCATAGAATCTGCAACAGATTACATGGATATTTTGAGATGTAAAAACGCTGATATGGCTTAAATGGTCAACTAAAGCATTTTAGTACTAGCGGGAAGACAAAACAAGAAGGAAACAGATGAATGAACAAGATAAACAAAGGAAGACGGGAAATAATGGTTTAGTTTGATCGAAAACTGTTCTAAGGTATTCGTGATATCACGGAATAAATCTCTGCTTTGTATTATATATTATGAATGTAAAAACTTGGCCTGCAGATATAAAAATTCCAGATATATATGTATATATATATATCTATATATATAAATATCTGACTCTCATCGAGACCGAACCCTGGCCTTTCAAGTGACAGTCCAGGGCGTTATCAATTCATCCGCACAAGTCTTAAAAGAAATTGGAACCTAAATACTCCATACCTGGCGTTTTTCCCAGTCAGGCGCCTAGTGCTTAACATTCCAGTGAATTTTACTCAACTTCGCGACCCGGTGAAATGCTAACATTTAATTTGACTTACCCTGTCACTGTGAGATATGATGGAAATGAATGCATGGGAATGTGTTTCACAGAAATAAATTTCTGACTCATAAGTCTTCCAAGTGAATCCAGGGTGTCAGTAATTCATCTGCACAAGCCATAAAAGAAGTTGGAATCTGAGTACTCAGTGCCTGAGGTTTAAAGTCAAATAAAATGTTAGCAATTCACTTGCTGCTGGGTCAGGAAGTTGGGTAAAATTCACTGGTATGTTAGGCGCTAGGCACCTGCCCGGGAAAAACCTCAGGTACGCAGAGCTAAGGTTCCAACTTCTTTTATAACCTGTGCAGATGAATTGCTAGTGCCCTGGACTCGCACATGGAAGACATGGGTTCAGTCCCGATGTGAGTTATATATTTATTTGTGTGAAAAACGTTCCCATGTGTTAATTTTTTCCACCATATATATATATATATATATATATATATATATATATATATATATATATATATATATATATATATATATATATATATATATATATATATATATATAACTCCATTGATAAAGAACTTGAATATCAGTGGACACTGAAAACATCCTGATCTCAGACCCACATTTACACCAAACCAATTACTCTCTCATCTACGTATTAGGACATCCTGCGCTTTCATCATGAAAACTTTCAGTGTATCTAAACAAATTGTGTTCTTCACAATAAGTGGGTTGGGAACACCAGGGTACTTAAAAACCTTCGTAAATGATGGGTCTGTGTCTTTCTCATTTTACAGAGAATTGCTGTGCTGGTGGTAGTAAGCGGTACGACCTGGGTGTTGCCGTCCTAAAAATTGCCAAAGGATTGGGATAAAATAAATAAAAGCACTGGTTCCCAAGGCACAAAAGTGCCAAGTGGAGGGCTGTGGACCCCACAGTGGGAAGGGATTGCTCAAAAGTGGCGGGCGAGCTCAAGGGGTCAATGCAATTAATTCTGTTGACCACTCGCGTAGGGTGCAAAAAAAAAAAAAAAAAAAAAAAAAAAAAAAAAAGCATTCTTGCGGCTCCGTGAGGTATGAAAATCTCCAATTTGTGTAATCTTGCTGTAAGACATCACAGGAAAACTAATATATATATATATATATATATATATATATATATATATATATACATATATAAACATAAATATATATATATATATATATATATATATATATATATATATATTAATATATTATTTCTTACTCACATCAGGATCGAATCAAGTTCTTTCAACTGAAAGGTAAGGACGCTGCCTACAAAGCCACACGAGTCATAAAAGAAGTTCGAACCTAAGCACCACTGTACCTAAGGCTTTACCTGGGCAGTCTAACTGCTTGCTTACCAACGTGTTTTCCCCAACTTCCCGTTCCCGATTCAGCAGTGACCCAGTTGACAGCATTTCATTCGAATTATCCCTTCTTAGTGAATATGATAGAAATAATCAACACAATCACGTGTGGAACAGAAGTAAATTTCGATCATGGTGTGAGTCAGAAGTTTATTTCTGTTCCACACGTGATTGTCTGTTGATCCTTTCTAATATATATATATATATATATATATATATATATATATATATATATATATATATATATATATATATATAAAATTTAGTTTATGTTCTGTCTGTGTTGTGAAGAAGTCTTGCGGAATATGTGTATATATATATATATATATATATATATATATATATATATATATATATATATATATATATATATATATATATATATATATATATATATATATATATATATATATATATATATGTATAATTTAGTTTATGTTCTGTCTGTGTTGTGAAGAAGTCATGCACCGCAATAGCGAAAACTATGGACACGTGTAAACAGACAGTATGAAAGATCATCTTGCTGATATTAGATCGACAAACCTAAACATGTGACAGCAAAGGCTCTTGCTCTTATGACAGCTCGTAAAGAAAGGCACGATCTTTTGATTCGTGAACTCCTCTTGTACTTCATCCTACCCAACTGGGTTTTTCTAGGGCAAGCAACTAGTAGCAAAACCATCACTACCGTCAGCGCAGACACCTCTGCCTGTACAGCATTTCCTACTTCTTCTTCTTCTTCTTGTGAAGCCAAAAAGGAAAGGAGGAAGGCGAGGTCAAAAAATAAGTGGCGCCGAACGTCCTCTTCTCCCTTCTCGCCTGGCTCCTACACTAAACATTCAAAAGGTATTTATTATTCGATGTTTTTACGAGGAAATAAGGAATGACTGTCTTGAAACTTAATGCCCTGGGCCATTCGGATGCCTTTAATACGCACTTCCTTTCTTCATGCTTTTATTCCCCTTTTCCATTTCTTTTCTTTTCTTTGTGTTTTTTTTTTCGTCCACGGAAAATTAACAAGAGCGCAATTTGTTTTCTGTTACCGTCTCGTCCCGACGTTGTTTTCACTGGTGGGGTAAAGAAAGATATGCTTCCAATTTCTCAGTGGTGTTTCCTTTGCTTCTTTTCAGTTTATTTTTCTCTCTCTCTGTCTATCTCTTTGTTTATGTATTCGGTTACTCGTTCGTTCATTTATTAGCACTTCTTTATTACTGTTTATCTTCTTGTTTATGGGTCTAATTCATTCGCCTATTCGCCTGCTTGTTCACATATTCAAAAGAAGTACTTTCATTGTTCTCTGAAAACGAAAAATAAAAAACCTGAAACGAAAAAACAAGAGGATAAAAGAGAAGAGGATTAAAGCAGGAGTAAATAAAACAAAACAACAGCTGGTTCATAATTACCTGCCCACTTGACTATATCGTTATTCTGCTGTTTGTAAGTAAAGCATTTCGGCTTCCCCTGCTTTCTTCTCTCTCTCTTTTAAATTCTTTTTCTGGAGAGAGAGAGAGAGAGAGAGAGAGAGAGAGAGAGAGAGAGAGAGAGAGAGAGAGAGAGAAAAGGACTCTTGCCATATGCCTGTTGTGTTCGAAGAGAAAGAAAGAAGCACAATGTCTTTTTTATTACTGCACTTACAGGGTTGCTCGTCTTGCTCAAAGCATAATTGCCAACTTTACATACCTGATCGGCCATTGAAATAGCAGTGGTAAAACTGCAGTAATGAACGCTAACAATTACTGTGCAATTCGCTTAGCTCCTGCTTCCTGACTTTAGTTTGCGGTGTCATGAAATCGGATGGAAATTCCAAGTGTAAACAAACACTCGAATACACACAAATATGCAAACAGTACATGTTTATGTATGATTATCCTTGTATATGTTTGGAAATGATAGACATAAACTCTCACATGGACATCAGTCGCTCACACACATGGAGAGAAAAGACACGCACACACACCAACGTGCAGAGAGCAACCGCACACGTGTGCTCTTTCATACCTCTACACACACACGTCCAGTGCACTGTGCCGTACACGTTTACCAGTGTCCTCTCTGCACTGCACTGAGATTCTTCAAGTATTTTCCCTCGCGTCCCTTCCACAGCAGTGTATCGATGAAACCAATTCTACGGTTCTTTTGAAACCTGACAGACGAGGTCTTTTATGCCCGTTCTAATTCAATTGACGGAACTGTTCACTTTTAGTATAAACATTATAAGAATGTGCTCGTGTGTATGTGTGTGTGTGTATGCTTTTGTGAGAGAGAGAGACAGAGAGAGACAGAGAGAGAGAGCACAATCAAGGATGCAGTAGTCTTCTTCTGTACATAGGCTTATAAAAATACCAAGTGTATGAGATTCCTGTGCATTTCACAGATTCTTGGCATATTTGGACCCTCCCATTTGGCAAGGGGCCTCTGAATTACGGATTGGTAATGACAGTATTATTCGGTAGGTCATCGTGACGTTACAATGAAATCAAATGCCAATACACCAGTTACTAAGATTAGGACAATGGACGTCCTTTGACCCTAGTTATACGGCTGATATAAAAGCTCTGACTCTAAGGTGGGAGGTTAAAATCTTTACCATTTTAATGGAAAGACTTTTCAGGAAACCAGTTTCTTTATCAACTTTCTTAGATGGTCAGTTCCAAGGCAACCTATCTTGAACGCCGCAATGACTGAGTTTATGCTTAATGTGTGTGTGTGTGTGTGTGTGTACGTGTTACAATAACGCATAATCATTAATTCAATTCTCCTTTTAAAGCAGTCCCAATCTCTAAGTCTGAGAAAAGTACTTCCATTATTTTTTCAGTCAAAGAGACATTCCTATGGTGGGGAATGAGCAGATCTCAGGAAGCGCACAAAATTTAAGGGTTGGCGGCGCCTTTCATCCCTCAGGTGCTGATGGCTGGTGATCTTGGCTGATAGTCACTGGTCGGAAACAACGACACAATTCTAGACCGAGACAGTATCTGGCCTGATCTGTTACCGACAACACCTAAGAACTAAGATGCGTCGCGGAAATTCATTTGGAAGCCTTAAGAAAAAAAAAAATAAGATAAAGTGGAATGACTCTGCACAAGTATATACGATACATGCACACGTTCGGCCGGGTTGAATATGCACTGCATACATACAAGCTCTGGGTTTCTTCATCTGGTACAGAGCCACAAGATTGTTTGCCGTTTTGTTGTTTGATGAGACGACTAAGCAATGCAGCGACACAATTTCCTCTCTCAACTGACCTCAGGGTTTTGAACTTCCTCCAAACGCAGAATCCTAACTACAAGTATCTCAGTCAAGAGAAAAAACTTATAACTGTACTTGCTACCAATTACGTAAACCTCAACATACTCCGTGAATACTTATGGGAAGCAGATTACATAACCACTAGCATACCAGAGAATTTGTGTTCGCTGACGACAAACTTCGCATTTTGCTTTTCACTCATCGAAGTCCATAACCCACTAGATAAACAAAATAAATATCTCATAGTATTTCCTTGTTTAGGTGGGTATTTTCAAAGGAGGTGAACTTCGATGCATCAGCAACCATGACAATTAGAATTTCTGGTACTTTTAAATAAATTGTCACATATTGCTAGAGAATTAAATTATTCCGGAAAGTTATGAAAGAAACAATCAACATCACTTAACTGGCAGACTCCACATTAAAATTACATACTACATATAAACCACTAATATATATATATATATATATATATATATATATATATATATATTTATATATAATATATATATACACAGTATATATATATATATATATATATATATATATATATATATATATAGAGAGAGAGAGAGAGAGAGAGAGAGAGAGAGAGAGAGAGAGAGAGAGAGAGAGAGAGAGAGAGAGAGAGAGCGAAAATGCGTGTGCGACTTTCCAATTTATCTTTCTATACATCTTATTTCGTACCCTTTTATTTTTTTTTTCTTTTATCTCTTTTCATTTATTTATTCATTTATGTCGTGTTTATTTTTCAATGTTTTCCATTTTAGACTAATTTCCACCTGGAATCAAATATTTTCCTTTCAATAATCATAAGAGAGAGAGAGAGAGAGAGAGAGAGAGAGAGAAAACAATTTAGTAACTTCTCGGGTGTTACCCTTAACTCAGAATGGGACCATAATGGCTAAGAACATATTGCATAATTTTTATTTGACAGCAAACGTAACTAAACACTGTTGTATGAAACTGTGATAAGCAAATGTAATTCAGTTATGCCTAATCATCTTGTACGGATATTTTCTATTCCGTTTCTCTACCCATACTTACTACATCATTTTATCCTCAACGTAAACATCATTATATGGGTTTTACGAAGATCGATGTCGACACTTCGGTAAGAAACAGGAGATCACATCGGGGTTTAATGAATAAGAAGATTATATCTTTTCCCTGTGGAGTATCGAGAGAGCCTCGCCGTTTTCTGTGTCACCAGACTCCCCTTTTTCATTCGCGTTCAATTGGCGGATCAGTCATCACCTGTGAGATAATATCTACAGATACTTGGGTTTATTTTTCTATCGACGTATTTCTTTTCAGATTCCAACTTGCTGGCTTTAGTTAAATGCTCAAAGCTGCTGCTACAAAGGAACTGCATAATTAACCACAATGAGCTTGAAAAAAAAACCAAGGGTATTCAATTGTCACAAAAAAGGAGACGTGTGTTTTGTTTATTCCTCCTTCTCGTGGCTTTCCTTTGATCTCTTTTGCTTTTATAATGATTATTTGAACTTCAATATAGTAGTCCCAGCGCCATAGTCATCCTATATAGGAGCCTAAATTCAGGTTCAAATCATTTCTCTCCTTTACGCAAAACTCAGGCTTAGTGGAAGGCTGGCGATGTAATGCTACTTAATACTAAACTACAATTCTGTAGTTTCTCTCTCTCTCTCTCTCTCTGTGTTTATAGATCGTTATTTTAAACCGGCAGCGTTAATAGATTAGCTCCAGGTGCGAGACACATGCAAATTAAGAGTCATCCAAAATTGCCTATAATTTGGTAAGAACGCCACACGAGTTTATAATCCAAGCGATTCAGATCCGATCACACACAATTCCAGTTAGCGAAAAAACTAAAAGAAAAAATACACTTATTTACAGAATTTTGTTCCCAAGGACCCCAGCTTTTATTCAGCGGGTAGAAGATTTGTGTCTCTGACAGTTATTTTGACACGAGTCTCTTTTATGGTAAACAGTCTTGAGTTCACCTCTCAAGAGGGGTGTCTCGTTGAATATCCTCATAAACTACGTTCGTCGTTCAGGATTCTACGCGATCGCACAAGGTGACAAACAAAACGCAAAAGATTCCCTCATTACCGAAGGAACGCCCTTGGCATGAAATCCTCTGCAGCAGCTGTCGACAAAGCCGTAAACGAAACAACAAAACAAATAATCATTAGCTTAACATCGTTAGTTTTTACGCCCATTGATTCAAGCCACAAGGTTTAAAAATGGAAGAAAAAAAAGATTTCCCTGTCTGACAATGGCTAGGGGAAAAGGGGTACAGACGTCCCTCGGTTCATTCTGAGCCCTAAAACACCTGAGAAAATGTCTGTTGCGAAAATGCCAGGGGGGAGGGGGTGTCACCCCTAAGTAAGCAGACCCTCCGTCCTCGATGTCAAGGCCAATAGATGGCACCACCAGACCGGTCACCTGCAACCCAGTTCGTACTACATAAACAAAGGGATCTTGTCCGCGATAACACCTGAAGGGAAGAGGGGAAGATGCATCGAGTTGCGGCGGACTGTAAACACAAGGCATCGTTGCAGGATTTGCGTAACGGAGAAGAACAGTGAACAGATAAAATGAACTTGCAATGAAAATACAGAGAGAAGACATTATTATAAATAAGAAAATAAAAAAAAAGGATTAAAAGGGTATGGGAAAAGAACAGTAGAGAGAACTTAGACAAACATAAAGACAACGGTGAGAAAACACTAGAGATAGCTGATAATGAGAAATTAGTGTTATCTGGATACGTAAGAAATGCAAGAGAGGGAAATAACGAAGAAGACGAAGTCCTGTTATGTGCTGTCTCAGAGCTGTTTTGATAATGTTCCCACGAAAGCGACAAAAATGAAAGACAAACAACGCTGTATTTATAATGCTCGAGTTTCCGAAACTAAACAGCCTACCTGTTTGAGGAAAGCAGTTGTTGGTCGAGAATTGTTGCGGGATTTCTTGCCTATTGCTGTTTAGATTTCGCAATGAATATTTTTGGGGGGATTTTCAATGACTCCTTAATTATCTCAGGTTAATATTATGAGAGTGATAAACAAGAATTAGAGGCTTTCCTTCATAATTCGTTTATGAATATCTCCTTTCCCTCTGACCTGAAAAACACATTACAGAGTGGAACCTGTCTGTAAAACTGAAAATTAACGAGCATTTTATTACACAATATACTGATCCTGTTCAGGCGATATCTGTGTCACTGTATCATATAAAGAAGAAAACAAGATTTACTTTTGATGGCATGAACAGAATTAAATGAGGCTTGATATCTGTACATTGGCACACAGAATTAGATGAGAGCAACTAGCTTCAGCAAGATCCGATGAGCTTTTGTTTAATTAATGTCATACCTGATTACTCGAGAGTCAGTTAATCATATTGAACGATGTGATTAATTTCAAATGAAAACTACCCATCAGCTCGACCCAACAAAATTAACATATTCACCAATATGATTTTCTAACTGAACCGAAAAGTGAAAACTTTATTTGAAACTTAACAAAGAACCGTTATAATAATATCCTTTATTTCAGCTCAGGGCCATATACATGGAATATACAAATACAATACACATAATCTAGATACGTAAAATAACGTGATATAAAAATAATAATCGGCAGTATCCACACAGTTGCTGAAGAAGTAGAAAAAATAGAATTCATAATAATGGTAGTGACAGTAATTGTATGGAGATTAATAGTAAAAAAAAATATTAAAAATGATAACAATTAAAAAAACATAAAACATTTGTTATATCCAAGGATAAACGATCATGAAAAACTAAAAAAAAAAAATAAATAAAAATCACACTGGTTAGCGTCATGGACTGGGTAGTAGAAAAAACAGCCACGATTGTAATTTCAAATGCTCGAAAAGCCGAAAAATCTCTCTGTATGTATGGTGAGGGCCTGCATCGTGTACATCTAACGTTAGTGGTACGTGGCATAGCATTTAAGGAAGTTTCCCAGTTATTTCAAACCTTTCTAATACCTTATTCGTCAACTGAAAAAACTCAAACAAACATTTCTTCGCTTGTAATCACGTCCTATCATTTTCTCTCTCTCTCTCTCTCTCTCTCTTTTTGAGAAACTAGGTGTCTCAGTAAGATGAAAAGAAAACCTTTACGAAAAAGTTCCTGTCATGCTAAAAAATGTATGACTGAAGGCTTTCAGAACACGGGTACGCTCTGATTTCTAAAATTTTATAATAAAAATTTGAAAATCAAATAAACCGGGAAACAATTTATTTCCCGGCTTGCAATTTCCTACTCATACATCTCAGAGAAAGCTAGCAAGAGCTACAAAATATCTAAATAAAAGATTATGAACATTTCTCCTCTAAATATGCCTGTGATAATCTTATTCTCTAAACTTTCATGAACTAAGTCTTCATTCCGATTGAAAAACTCTCACACGTTGCATTATTATAAATCTTTCGTATTGTAAATGTCATCTCTTCTCTGTAACAAGCATGAAGAATGAAGGGGATCCTCTCACTTTGCAGCAAAACATTGTGAAAGAGTAACAACACACCAAAGGTGAAACATGAGCATCTATGCAAGATATATGGATTCATCCAAAAGTATTTCTGCAAGGCAGAATAGACGTACAAATCTTGCCCATATTTTGGAAAGATGAAAGGAAATTTAGTATAGGCAATTGTCCACTGAAACTAGTTAAGGATGCAGTATTTAAAACTATTTCTTTATAGCTTCCTTAATTTCCGCTTAGGAAAATTTACAAGTAAGTGGAACTCTCATACGAACGAGATGGTCATATTTTCTCAGTTTTATCAAATTCTGTTCTACCGGTCTTTATCATATGCAATCATGTCGAATAGTCAAATGTGACAGAAGAAGTGGATGGAGAAATAAGTGAAAAGTGAAGATGAAATCCGTGACAGTTTTAATTCTGAAAAGTGAATGTCATATTGAGACTTGGATATTAACCATGGACAAGAAGTAATTCAAACATATTTTCACCATAAATTCTATTGGGCTCACTACACAGTTTTTCTCATTGAATTATAGATTTGTTTCTTTACATAGCTAGTATAAATATACAGTATTTTACATGTACACATACCTAGTATAAATATACAGTATTTAACATGTATACAAAATACGCGAAATTGTATATACGTTACTAAAGTCTGTAGTTTTTGCAAGACCTTTGTAATTAAAGACCATGAGTGTAAAGTAAAGGCAAGAGCTGAAATTTGAAGAAAGGCCTTAGAAATCTCTAAGTTTTCTTTATCAAAACGAAGTGAGGGTGTTGAACTTACCATACATGAAATGCAAAAGGTAAAACTTACCTGAAAAGTACTTGCGAAAGAAGGGTTTAAAAATGAAGTCACGAAAGATGGAAGAAAACTCGAAAGCATGAACTATACTGTGAAGTGGTTTAGCTGTTTGAAGAGAATGGGAGAAAACGTATAAATAAAAGTCAGTGAGAGCAAGAAGAGAGTAAACATAACAAAATATTTGACTAGGGTGATCGAGTATCTAGGATGTTATAAAAAAAAGACCTGGACATGTCACCATAGCTCTTCAGAGTGAGTAAACATCCACTTGCAACTAACCTAAACAAAGAGCCATTCGATTTGAAAAGCAATTTTCCACAGCATTAAACACACACATGTGAAAAAAGATGCTCAGGAAATAAGTATCAACGGCAAGTTATCAAATACACATTACAGGCAAAATCAACTAAACGCGAGAAAATCTATGAAATTGTGCATGGCGTCTTGATTAGGATAATAACCTGTCATAAGGTTTTGACAGAGCAAAGATGCGCGCAGTTCAGAGGAGTAACTGTCCAGGGTTATATAAGAAAGATGAGCCTTCTGCGCTGGTTTATAAGGAACTTTGGAAGCTGTGGCGTTACGTAACTCATTCATCTGTCAGGTGATGGGTCGAAAATGACTCAAGCAGATATGAAACCTGTATTTGCTGATGCGAAATTAGTACTTATATTTGTACTGTACATTCGAACGCATATTCCATCGAAATGTGTATCCATATATTTTTTTTTATGGCGTCTTATTTTCTCACGAAAATATTTTTCACATTAGTATGCTCATGATGGTGTCATTTCAAAACTAAAGAAATGTATTAAATAAAATGAACAAATGACAAGTTGAAGTCGGCCAGACACAATCAGTTCTATACTCTGCGTAAAAAAAAGAACTTACTCAAAATAAGTTTTGAGATATCTTATCTTTTTTCATAATGTAAAACTTCGATAAATTTCCGTTTCACTGGTATATAGTTTAATGTTACTTATGTCAACTGTTTTTAATATTCTCTGTAGTAAAGTTGCTTATGGATATATTCCTTTGGTGCAATGATTAGTTGTCATGCTAATATGATAGTGTTTTTATTTAGTGCTGTATTATTTCAATGACCGAATTATATTAGAAAAGGAAATAACAAAAAATACAATTTCAAAATTATGCTGTAAAATTCGCCAAAAAATAAAATGTCTCTACTCTGATGTAAAAACACATTTGCCAAAATTTGAGAAAATCTTGCAAAACTTGGATAAATTCCTTTTCAATGGCATAAAGTTTAATGCTATTTATGATTGCCATTGTGCTGCAAAGCATGATTATTACGTTATTTTGACGGTCCATGCACAATATATATACATACACATATATATGTATATATATAAATACACACACACACACACACACACACACACACATATATATATATATATATATATATATATATATATATATATATATATATATATATATATATATATATATATATATATATATATAGTACATGGACCATCAAAATAACGTAATAATTATGCTCTGCAATACAGTGGCAATCATAAATAACATTAAATGCCATTGAAAATATACATACATATATATATATATATATATATATATATATATATATATATATATACATATACAGTATACACACATACACACACACACACACACATATATATATATATATATATATATATATATATATATATATATATATATTGGGAATTACTTTCTACGACCCAGCTACAGAATAATTAACATTTTATCAGCATTTTCCAAGGCATGGATACACAACTATTATAATTTAGTATGATATACAGAAGTATACAGAGTTTTTGTACTACAATTCACTGCTGTGTATGCACCCACTTAGGAAGAGAGAGAGAGAGAGAGAGAGAGAGAGAGAGAGAGAGAGAGAGAGAGAGAGAGAGAGAGAGAGAGAGAGAGCATGTCAGTAAGACAGCATGGTGCTATCTCAAGCACAGAACACCTGAGTACAACCTGTTCAAGGAATTTATCCCAAAATCGCTCTTGGCCAATTTAATGGCAGAAGAAGTGAGCGTCCTCAACAATTTAGTACTATCAGCTGGTCTCCCTCTTTCTCTCGCTCCACATTATTATCTTGCGTTGTCAATTTCAGTTTGTACCTATTATAATATCCTCACTTAATTTTTACGTCGTTTTCAACATATGCATTTATTTCCCTGCAGTAGCATGTTTTGAAGAATCTTCAGTTAAGAATAATTCTTTAAGCAGCGTACTAATTGTCCATTGATAACCTTTACATGAAGTCAGTCCTGGTAATGCCCATTCCTTATTCCGCTTAACTCGCAGCTTAATGCATTTTTCTTCCAACTAAGTACACACGTAGCAATGAATGTTCCACTGATTTCACCTGTAACTTTGCTTCTGTTGTCATTCGCGTTGCCAAACGTAGAAACAATAATTCTAAAACAAGTTACTTGTTTACTTGAAAATTGTCAAACTAAAGATAGTTCTCCTCTTGTATCAGCTATTTCTACGTATTTTTTATCAGATTTTAAAATGTTTGAATTCAAGGCCAGTGCATTGCAAGTTTCGGAAACCCAAGACCTCAAATCCCTCACCCAGACATTACTTTCTTGCATGAAAATCCCTTGGCCAGACTTTTCGTGCCCTTGCATTTCTTGAACAAGGTTTTCGCATCCTAATAAAGCTTACGGTAACATCTCTTCACTCTTCTAAAACATCTGTCCATAAATCTTTCCTCCAAACTTTTCATCCCGAATTCATTTGGTCAATACTCTTCACCCAAATACCTGTTGACCCAAAGCTCCTTATCCTTCGCAGCATATCCCTTACCCCACCACATCTTGTGCCAACATTCTCAGCTCTAACACTTATCTCGAGATAATTTGCACACCAATACTACTTGCCGAAACATTCCTGCCTAACTTTTCTTGTCCCAGTGTTCTATCTATATCAGTCATCTCTACAGTACCCCTTACACGATACTTTTATTTCCAAAACTTACCACACGAGCAATCTTTATCCGAATGTACTTTTTTACTATTCTCCTTGCTCTACTTTCTCGTCCATACACCTCTTACTGTACCTCAGAGTCCTTTGCTCAGATACACCAAACACCCTAGACTCCAGTAACCCGAAGTCCAATACACTCCGTCACATCGTACGTTATCCCTATATTCTTTACTAGAAACTTCTAATGATAACAGTACCCATTGGCCAAATGTTCTTTAGCCCAACATCCCCTGGGTTAAATATTTCCCACCCAAAATTCCTTACTCGTGTACTTAGGATTTATCATTTCTGGCCACAACTCCTTCTCCCCTTCTTTCATAACTTAACACCTACACTTTGATTCAACAATTTGTTCCTCAATATAATATGCTACACACAGTAATTCTTATCACGACATCTCTCACGACAACACTCCTTACTTTAACATTTTCCTTACTTAGATTTTCAGGTGAAATACTTCTTTTCCTGATATCCCACACACCAAAACTCCTTGCCAAACTTACCCTACCTTAAAATTCATTGCCAATCACTGAACCAGCCCACAACCATAACTCACCACTTCTCGTCCCAATACCATAACATCCCCTCCCTAAATGCATCGATCACTTCAGCACTCCTTGCCTGACATCATTTATGAGAAGACTCATCGCCTTACACCCTCCGCCCAAACGTTTCTCAGTTCAACCTTCCCAGGTCAGATACCCTCTGGGCCAACACTCCTAACTCCAAGATCTGTCCCGGCACTTTTCAAGTGTGCACGACATCTTCCGGTATTTCAGCAATCAGGTCCTATCTTTCTAGTTTACAATGCAAAGCCTCGCCTCTGTTATTCACAGGCACTCAGGGCTAATTAGAGTTTGAGTCGGTCAAGATTATCTGAGACGCGCCAAGGAGTGAGCTGATGTAAATTCACTGCAAATTAGAGAGAACTTGGAAAGATAAAAATCTGATCTTTTCATTGTGTGTTTTCTTAGTATGTACCCTTCTTTTCTTCTTTTTCTAAACCAGGTTAATGTTTTTCTAGAATAATAGCTATCTTCCATAGCAGGTGCGCATAAACAACTGTCCATAGCGTTCTTTACTGCGATTAGTAGAAGTAACCCGTGCTCCTTTGGCTATTTTCAAGTCTTGGAGAATTTTCCAGTGGGACTGGTCAGACCTACAAAAGTCATTTGGAATTAACTGTACGTACTCTGCAAATTATTCTTCACGGTTGGTGAAAACACCCGTCTCTTACAAGCCGATACGTCGGGCGACAGAACAGAGAGGCGGACCAGAAAGTCAACGTTGGGGGTGGGGTCAAAAACAAAAGAAAATCAATAAATATTTTTTTACTTTGCAAGAAAGCCTTAAGTAAGACTCTCTTAAAAATTGCCAAAAATATTTGACCTTTCACATAAAAGTCAAACTTCTGGGAGGAGACTATTAACTAACTATGAAATATATTGTTATGAAACCATATGCCTTGATGTATTTAGGAATGTGAATGAACTTCTTCGTGAAATAAAAAAAAATAAGTGCGGTTAAAACTAAAAGAAATAAAACAAATACAAGTTAGAAGAAAAACAAGTGGAAAACTAAATAACGTTTTAAACTATTTGCATTTGAGAAATAGCACAGGTCTTAATTACCGCAAAAAGCTAAATTTACACGGGTTTGGGTCACCTGAAAAAAGAAGAGTTTACTGATCCTAGACTGAAAACAGGAGTTTGAAATACCTTTCAAAACGAAGAGTGATGACCTTAGAAAAAACAAGTAAAAAATGCGCCGAAGTTTTTTCGGCACAATCGAGTTTTCTGTACAGTCGCTACGGCGTATAATCAAAGCCATCGAAAATAGATCTATCTTTCGGTGGTCTCGGTATAATGCTGTACAAGCCGCGGCCCATGAAACTTTAACCATGGCCCGGTGGTGGCCTATCCCATATCGTTGCCAGAAGCACGATTATGACTAACTTTAACCTTAAATTAAAAAAAAAACTGCTGAGGCTAGAGGCCTGCAATTTAGTATGTTTGATGTTTGGAGGGTGGATGATGAACATACCAATTTGCAGCCCTCTATCCGCAATAGTTTTTAAGATCTGAGGACGGACAGTTTTAAAAAGTGCGGACGAACAGATAAATAGCCATCTCAGCAGTTTACATCTCAAAAGCTTACAGAAAAACATTACGATAACTCTGATATACTAAGAAACAATAAAAATTATAGACTGAAATACAATAACGATATATTTGACGGTCTTACGAAAACACTGCAGCAATCTGAATTGCCAAGAAAAAGGGAAGAAACAATAAAAGGTCTAAGAAAGAAACAATAGCCGTTGATGCTACTGTCTTAAGAACATAACGAACAAAATAATATTATCAAAGTGTCGGGTAAAAAAAAAAAAAATTAGTCTCAATTTATTTACAAAGCAGAGGTACGATCTATTTTACAAAGAAAAAAGTAAGTCGTGTGATTTCTACTAAAGATCAAGAGGAAATTCTGAACTACATTAAGCAAGGAATAGAAATTATCCGGCTTTGCTTTTGAAACGTGAACAGAAGTTTGAATGATCTTCGAAAGGGAAATTAATAACTTTACTGACATTAAAGTTTTATTCTAAAATGAAAGAAAACAGGATATTCCATTGCTCTAGTGCGCGCGGATTAAGTTCGAGAGAAAACAGGAGAGGAAATGATCTACGCAGCATTTGCTACAGAAGAAATGCGCCCTGTCTCCGATACAAAAGAGATAAAGGACACCTGCGGGTGAGAGTGAGGATGAAAAGTTTCCGAAGGGCGTTTCAAAAGAAGCACAAGAAATTTTTATCGAAATGAAAAACCTCCGCAACCGTGAAATTAGGAAGCAGACAAACGTAAATGAAAGAATATGCTGAAAAGTTAGGAGAATGTGTTACACAGTTTGCGTGTGGAAACGGATAATGACGAATATATGTTTATCTATTAAATTTCTATGCTCTTTACAATATTTTTTATTGGCTTTTGTCTATAAAAGTCGTATGTTCCCTATTTGTTTCAATATGCCCCATCCAAGCCTATCTTCAAAACTTTATCCTTCTTGAAATATCTACTCACGATACGTTGGTGAATAAAACTTAAGATTTTCAATTGCAGAGAATTAATTTAGACTTTTGCGAGACACACGGAAGTGCAAAGAACAAACACTGCAGACAGCACAACGTATGACATCTTAGAAAGAAAAATCGTTAGTAGAGATACAAGTTAAAAGGAGAGACAATGTTTTTAGACTTAAATGACGGCAAACATACAGTAAGGCGCCGGCTGCAAACCACAATTTAAGGAACAGAGACCCACATATACAAGTATGTGTGTACAATATGAAAATGTTTTTTTTTTTAATGCAAATACATTCGTATATAAACACACTCGCAAGTGCAAATGCGTCCTTAGGACGATGAGGATAAAAATCTTACGTACCCATTACCGAAAATGTGCGCGCAAAACTACTCGTTTCTGTCATCAGATTCTGAGCAAGGTCAGCCCGCTAGATTCTAGAAAGTCATCGCTGGGGAGTTTCAAAGGGTTCCTTGGATAATGTAAAAATCTCTCTGGCTCTTAAGGCTTATTTTGTCCACTCCAATGGCCACAATTCAGTTTGGCCATTGTTCCTTTTGATACTTTCGGGAAACTCACACTTTACGACAAAGCGACGTTTAAACTAAGGTTGATAATGATACTTTTGAATATCCGAGTAACTGTGCAGAATTCAGGCATTTTTCTTCCGCCCAGACTCCTATAGACCGAGTTATTCCCGTTAAATGTAAAACCAACCCAGAGGCGATTCATTTGGTTTAGAGATACTGAGTTAATCTACAGTCTCTGACAGGTGTTTGGAGAGTTGGGGTCTCAAAGTGGCAGAAGTACCATTATCTACTGCAATATATTAAGGCTTTTACCCCAAGCAAAGGATGAGGTAACTGGGGACTCTGGTATCAAACTTTATAAAAAAGGGTATACGCACTCTCTTCTAGTGACGCTGCAGTATGCAAGTTTTAAAGGATTCGGAGTGTGTCATCTTAGAAAAACTGATTTGTTACGGATATGAAACTCAGGATCGAAGATCATCAACATTAAGTGATGTCAAGTATATACGACTCTGTATATATAGTGGTTATCCGTCAACGTTTCTGAAAGTTTCACACTTTTCGACGTAGTGAACAAATGCAAATATGGAAATTGATACGATATATAAATATATACACATATTTATTTATTTATATATGAATATACAGATATATATATATATTATATACAGATATAGATATGTATATTATATATATATATATATATATATATATATATATATATATATATATATATATATATATATATATATATATATATATATATATATATGGGGGAGAGAGAGAGAGAGAGAGAGAGAGAGAGAGAGAGAGAGAGAGAGAGAGAGAGAGAGAGAGAGAGAGAGAGAGAGAGAGAGAAACTTCTGTAAATGCTTTGATCTGTGTGAAACACTGAAATATGGACAGTCTCCATTGCATTGTTTAGAGAATTGCACAATTCTTGAATTTAAGTAAATACACTTGTCATTCACAAAGAAACTTTTTTTTATTTACATCACGACTCCGTAGTACTTTCAATCTGAATGCTGTTAAATACTTTTCAAGACCAATAAACAACTCATGAAAAGCTAGCCACTTCCAAAGTTGAGCTCAAGCAATCATGGCGAAATTCTTGACCAAGGCAAACTTTCTTCAGATACTATCACTACTTCTAGATCTCAGTACTATAATCGCCCTTATCAACTCGTACAATAAGGATCAGTATATTAAGAGTAAGATGTTTCACTCGTTTATGAATTTCTTGATAAAAAAAAAACGTACAA
Source organism: Macrobrachium rosenbergii (assembly GCA_039081455.1). Taxonomy (NCBI): domain Eukaryota; kingdom Metazoa; phylum Arthropoda; class Malacostraca; order Decapoda; family Palaemonidae; genus Macrobrachium; species Macrobrachium rosenbergii. Next base: position 28,564,412 of record JANJGK010000038.1, read on the forward strand.
ATTTCATCTCTACATGGAAACATCTCACTCATCCGTTCTAAAATGTCCTCATTTTCTGGTGTAAATGATTTGACAATTACGAGGCCAGTTTACACCTGAAAGCAATAAAAAGACTATTATTTTTCATTTTCACAGAACAAAGCCAGCAAAAATATAAGCCATGTTATTTCGTACATTAGAGATTTATTTGGTAATTAGTAAATTGTAATTGTACAGAAAGAAAAACGGTAGTACTTGATAATATGTCACTGGATAGACAGGCAGAAAAAGAGATGCAGAGAGAGAGAGAGAGAGAGAGAGAGAGAGAGAGAGAGAGAGAGAGAGAGAGAGAGAGAGAGAGAGAGAGAGAGAGAGAGAGAGAGAGAGAGAGAAAAGAGCGTTAACGATGACATGAACTCACACGACACAGTAAATGAAAGTGAAAATCGAGGGGAGGAGGGCTACATATACAAACACAAACACCAAAATATGCCCCAACTTCCTTCCAAAACGAACACCGCTCAACGGCGATCCTTGCAAAGCCAATGACGACAGGTGCAGTGTGTATACGAGCGGCCGCGAATTTCCTTACCGCCGAAGTCATTTTCGCAATGCGAGGAATCTGGTTTGATTGAGGGAACTCTAATCCAGGTTCCTCTCTGCTTACATTCGGGGAAAATTCTGGAGAGAGAGAGAGAGAGAGAGAGAGAGAGAGAGAGAGAGAGAGAGAGAGAGAGAGAGAGAGAGAATGCTTCGGGTAGAAATGCCAGCCCTGTCGCCAAGGGAAGATTGACCCAGACGCTGACCTCCCGAATCCCTGGTTCACTAGCCTAGAAATCAGGGCACCTACTGCATGCTCTCGCTTTATGTAAAGATTCAGAGAGAGAGAGAGAGAGAGAGAGAGAGAGAGAGAGAGAGAGAGAGAGAGAGAGAGAGAGAGAGAGACTTTACACGACGTCAGTATTATGTAGAAAGATCTCATTAGAATTTGAAACATCACAGGCTGCACATACATAAACCAGATGTTTCTGCCAATTTATAAAACATTTAGGTTACTCGTAATCACACAAGACTGCAAAAGCAAAATCCATTATTGTACCACAGCAAAAAAGATTACAAGTGTAATAACATAACTTCTTCGACTTCAATGACAGCATAATATGTTTCAAAGTTTAGTTAACAGATCAGCATATATTCGTCTGCTTTGTAAGTTAGGTGACTCAAAGACGGCCATAGTTCATGAGTATTTAATTGCACAAAATTGTTTGCTTGTGGAAGAACGTTTTTCTGTAATGTTCTCTCTCTCTCTCCCACACACACACACACACACACACACACACACACACACACACACACACAATCAGTAAATACAAGCAACGAATTTGTAAAGTTCAGAATTTTTATTCTTAATGGAAGGTGAAGACAGGATAAATACCCGGTTTAAACAAGTGGAACGATATATTTTCTTCATCATTCAATTATTTTCGCCTAATTGGCAATTCATGTTGAAAATGTTCAATATTAAGGTGCAACAAATATTCCTATAATACATACAAACATAAATACACACACACACACACATTATATATATATATAAATATATATATATATATATATATATATATATATATATATATATATATATATATATATATATATATATATATATATATATATATATATATATATATAATGCAATTGCCACTTTCACATATGCGTGCTTGTACGTTTGTGTGTACCTATTTGTATTTTATGCCATATACTTATACCGCATTTGCACAGGGCATAACTTTTTTATTGAAGCTCAATATTTTATGCATAAACAATTTAAATACTTTCTTCGCAAACGAAAAAAAAAAAGATGGGAGAGGTTTTTAAAACTCGTTGTCAGCTAAGGGCAGGATGACATAATCAAAACCAAGTAAATCGAAGTTAACCCAGAACATGGTAATACTGATGGGAAGCAACGGAAGAGATTGTATTCTTATTCTGCCAATTTATACAACGTCTCCTCGTATCTACTGTGCAAAATTTTCTTGCCCTAAACAGACTTCTTCTTCTTCTTCTTCTTATAAGCAGCAGCAACAGCAACAGCAGCAGCAGCAGCAGCAGTAGTAGTAGTAGCAGTAGTAGTAAAGTAGTAGTAGCAGCAGCAGGAGCAGCAGCAGCAGCAGCAGCAGTAGTAGTAGTAGTAGTAGTAGTAGTGCGGCTACTTTAGAACAATCTAAACATTTGTCAGTTGTTAATTAACAAATTCTAAAATTCTGAGAATTTTTTCGCACATTCAAATTATTTTTCGGGTATGTGTTTACCGTCAACGGACTCAGATTTGTGACATCTCATTATTAGGCAGATATTTTGCAATAATTTTCTCTGTAGTAAAGGAATTCAAAATATAAAACAAATGCAATCGGAGCCCACAAACCTCTCCCATAGCTGATCAACCACTTCTCCTTTCACCATAGTCACAAAAGGTCCCTTAACCATATTTGTAGCAATATTTAATTATTACTGTCAGTTCACAAGGTCTACCTTAGATGACACTGTCTTGCAAATCCACCGATAACCTACTGCGTAATCCTGCTAACAAACAAACTAAACAAAGCCATAACCTCGTCGTTGGAGGTAATAAAAAAGATTAATGGTGTCAGAAGAATTCTCTCTTCAAGTTACGTCAGGCCTTCGTCTCATCGTAATTTGAATAAACATCTAGTCTAATATGCATTTAGAGCCAGGAAGCACAGAAAGCAAACATTTTCAGAGTTTAAAGGAATATTCTGGTAGAAGAATAGGATGGGGATTCATTGTACAAATGGAGAGCCATTTCTGTTTCATTCTACGGATGTGCAGGTTTGTGTAGAGCGGTATTAAAATTCTACGACCATCTTTATTCTATTTAAAGTAAAATTTCTATGTTTGGATGGCACAAAAGAAGACAGATTCTGCAAACCTTTTAATACACTTCAAAATTTTTGTCTCCTCAACACTTCTATTCCAAAACTATTCAGTGACCTGCCACATTGTCATCAGTTACTTACGTCATTATTGTTTTAAAACATCTGCTCGATTATTGTCTTCTCTTTCATTTACACAAAATCTTACAGTTTATTCTCTCCTGAAAAACGCTATGGATTCTTGCATTAACCTTTGGGTCTATAGGCCTAAACCTGATTTTTCAAGGTTTGTCATCCAAGATAGCAAAATCTAGGGTGGTACTTTGGTAAGGCTAGTGTGTGAAATAACATATTGAAATGATATTCCTTACAACGTGGTAGCTTATTCAAGACTTGTCCATCATTTAAAATGTCCTGTAAAGAGTTACTAGAAAGAAAAATCAAGTTCATAAATTTGATTTAAGCCAAACAGAAAACTTATGATATGAAAATGTACAGCTACTATTCGACAAATAAGATGTCAATAAAAGGAATTAACCACCTGACTTTGTAACATAACCTGTTCTCTCCCATGAGCTATTTCAAGCTTAAACTGTCCTCAGCCAACATAGACAATCTGCAAAAGTTTGTCATAGTGCCTTCCATTTACGTTCTGAGGCCTACAAAAATATATAAAAAAAAAAAAAAAAAAAATGCGCCGAAGTTTCTTCGGCGCAATCGAGTTTTCTGTACAGGGTATAATGCTGTATGAGCCGCGGTCCATGCAACTTTCACCCACGGCCCGGTGGTGGCCTGTCTATAGCGTTGCCAGACGCACGATATGGTTAACTTCAACCTTAAATAAAATAAGAACTAGTACGGCTAGAGGGCGGCAATTTAGAATGTATGGTGACTGAGGGTGGATGATCAACATACCAATTTGCAACCCTCTATCCTCAGTGGTTTTTAAGATCTGAGGGCGGACAGAAAAAGTGCGGACGGACAGAAAAAGTGCGGACGGACAGACAAAGCCATCTCAATAGTTTTCTTTTACAAGAACATTAAAAGCACCGTTAGCTTAAATTGTAGCATGAATTGTTTTCATTACTCATTCCAGAGCCACCTTAAGAACCATTGTCTTTTTGCACCAAGCTCACTGCATTTAGTTCTGCACGCGGAAGAAAGTTCTGTATTCATCAAAAAAATCGTTAAATACCTCTGAAGAGCACTGGATCTTTTCTTTCCTAACTTTTATATCTGTTAATTCTATCATGAAACTTCAATGTGAAAATAAATCTTTATACATGAAAATGACATACATACACTTTTGAATATTAGGTTTATATATCTAGTTCTTTTTTTAACCCTTGTGCAAAACACAAAATTGCAAACAGACACACTTATTAAAATCAATTGGCGTTACTCGCAATGCATAATTCCTATACGTGTTTAGCGAGAGAGAGAGAGAGAGAGAGAGAGAGAGAGAGAGAGAGAGAGAGAGAGAGAGAGAGAGAGAGAGAGAGAGAGAGAGAGAGAGAGTTCAAAAACAAAAGAGAGCATTAAGGAACATAACACCACGATTCCCTGATAGCAGAACGGCCGGACAAAAGACTTAGTGGCGAGGCGAGGACTATGTACGTCTTGTGATGTTGCACAGAACGTAACACACCTGAACATTTTGAGACCATTTATCGTGCTATCAGTCTCTCCTAAAGAAGAAGAAGAAGACGAAGAAGAAGTAGGGAATAGATCTGGGGTGCGCAGTTTCACCTTTTATTATTGTGTATGCCTTGTCTACTTGTTTTTTAGTCTCATCTCTCTCTCCCTCTCTCTGTGAGGGACACATCTATGCATATACGTATTCATACAAACATATGTGTGGATGGATGTGTTTTTATGTTTGCAAGCGAGTTCATAAATAGCTTTTTATTCTTGACTATTTATCTATCCGGCATGTCATTTAAACTCCTCTTCATTTTACTCCATGATGACTTTCCTTTCAGTCATGATCAGTTAATACATTTAAAATCATATGCCCTCTACCTCGCTCCCTCTCCACACATCCACCTTATCTTATCATTGTTCACCTTCATATTAAGTAAAAGACCATAGCGTGAAGTCCGTCTCTCTCCTTCCTATGCATTTCCGAGCATTTCGTCCGTACCCAACCTGCTTCTCGTCCCTCCCCTCCGAAAGGGGAAGGAAGGGGAGGAAGGACCGTGGGGGAGGGGAGAAAAGCGAAAATTCGGAGGTATTTCGTATAAAAACATCAGGTGCAGAAAACTCCACCTCAAGTATGCGGTGCGGCCAACACAGGCGCTGGTGGCTACAGCGGCCAGCCACCGAGACAGGTATACACGGAGGGGGTCCCCTACCTACCTACCTACACTTCGAAGGTTGTCAAGGGAGAAAAACACACAACGGAGAGGAAACTTGAATGAGAAGAGGAAGAAGGATAAGGGAAAGACGCAATGGATAAACTCAAGTGGATGAAAAAGAAAGAAGTGACGCAGAGAGAGGACAGTAATATGGAGAGAAAGAGAGCTCATATTAAATAGAAAAAAAAAGATAGAAAGAAAGGAGGGCTCATTTAAAAGTGTCGAAAAGAACAGCAGAATACAACATCAAAACAAAGTAATAAAAAGAAATATGACAACAGTGTAAACGAAAATAACTGATCAGTAAAAATGCAGTTAAGGAAAATGTGAAGTAACATGAGTATAAATTAAAGTACTCTGTATCTACACGTCACTTTATATATATATATATATATATATATATATATATATATATATATATATATATAAATATATATATATATATATATATATATATATATATATATATATATAAATAATATATATATATATATATATATATATATATATATATATACATACGTGTGTGTGTGTGTATGTATGTATGCATAAGTTGTTTATCTAATAGTTACTACTGTACTATATTGTGTAAAATACCCACAACCGTATGTTTTATATATTACACATATTACATTTACGTGAGCAAACACATACACACACACTAACATAAACACAAATATATCTGCCTATATTGGATTTACAGAACATACATAGCTAAGAAAATGTAATTTTCAGGGCTCTAATTACGATCACTGTAATTCAAGCGATGTAATTCATACAAAGAACCTCTGAATAATAATAATAATAATAATAATAATAATAATAATAATAATAATAATTGTTTATTTCAGCAGGGACACATACCCGAATAGCAGCTCCTGAGATGTTTAAAAGAGACTCACTCTTTCTATGCAAAGGTCTACAAATGACGTGACTCAAATTTAGCGAGACATGCATAAATAAAACAAGTAAAAACTGCGCCGATGTTTCTTCGGCGCAATCGAGTTTTCTGTAGAGCGTATAATCCTGTACGGAACTCTTAGCCACGGCCAATGAAACTTTCACCCACGGCCCGGTGGTGACCTGTGTTGTTGGCACCTACAGGTGTACCAGACGCACGATCATGGCTAATTTAAATGAGTTAAAAATGACATTTTCAATAGTACCGAATTTAATGTAACTTTCACTACTAATTATTCATAGTAATAAGACTAAAGCAAGTAAAAAACCGTATTTTAATTTCAATTCCTTTTTCACGTATATACATGCACGCACAAATATATATATAATATATATATTATATATGTATACACACACACACCCACATATATATATATATATATATATATATATATATATATATATATATATATATATATATATATATAAAGCTACTAATAATTAATACAGGTTTCACTATTCCCTTGGACCAACTTAACCAAAGGGATTTTATATGATAAGTAGTCTTACCATTTACAGTTACTATAACTGTAAATGTAATTTCAAAATGAAAATTACTGTTCGTCTACTTTTGGTTCAACCTGTATATATATATATATATATATATATATATATATATATATATATATATATATATGTATGTAAAACTTGGGACTGCATACTATTCTGTGGGTCAGTGGTGAGAGGCCGGCCCTGAGCTGGACGAAGGCAAATCTGAACTTGGAGTTTATTACTCATAGACTACCTTTGTTAAAGTGTATTATTGTTTGTAAATCTTCAGATAACAGGCGTTCCCTCAAAGATACAAGCTAGTCCAGTGACAATGTTCTTTTTCCTCTTTACGTTGTTATCTAAGACTATGGGTCACAAACTTTATAACACAGATCCATCCATGAATTGCAAAGTAATACACTAAACATATTTGGTATACTGATATACATTACTTATCTTTGTTCCTTTTACGCATAAAAAGAACCTGTAGTGATTCCGTAGAAACAGAAAGTAACTAGCTTCTCTTCCCTTTCAGTCTGGACCCCATAATGCATCTCTGTTGATTTATAAAACGATGGACTGGGGAAAACAAACACCAACTCACATATACAAAAAGCAGCAAATTCTTGGAGTAACTTTCACAATCCAATATGTCAGTGGGAAGAAGCAACGAGCCGCTTGTATTCTAATGAAGCGGAAAATCAGACCGGCGTCAAATGGCACAGCAGCTAATTAGGGTGGGGGTGGGAGGGAGGAAAAAGAGGGGAGAGGGGGGGGTCAGGGTTTCTTCCTAGGTAGAGTGAGTTTCAAGACCACCGTTCTTTCCTCCACCTCGTCTTTTCTAATTGAATCTGACTTCTTGTTTTAACTTCGGCTCTTTGAAATTAGCAGAAACCAAGATGCTGAGAGGGAGAGCAACTAAATGAGTCTGTCTTATTCTGAATTCTCGGGGATCTGTTATTTTCGGTCTTTCCCCCCCCCCCCTTTACTTACCGTCTGTTTTTTTAAGCTGTTTATTTTATTTTCTAGCACTTTATAGGTATGAAGTACGATTATGGAGGTAGATTACCTTTGAGCCAATTTACTAGGAATGTGTTAGTTTTTGTTTTGCATACTTCAAGGTAAGAACTACCGATTATTGCTAATTTATTATAAACAACAGCTTTACTCACAAAAATACACACAATATATATATGTGTGTGTGTGTAAGTATATATAGTGTGTGTGTATGCATGTATGTACGTTCCTACAGCCAGTAGTTCTAACCTGATGTATAAAACCAAAATGGAGGTTTATCACAGAAACTTGTAGGTAAGTCTGGTGCTCTCATGCAGTACATTATTATTCACCAGAACAGTTCTGTAACTCCAAATGACGGTAATCTTGATTTTTCTGTTATTGTTTTATTTTAAAAGAGTGTTATCATTAAAAATCTAAAAGTGATTTTACCTCAACTCCAATGGAATGCTTTTAAATTACAGTTACTCATATTATACTACAATTTTAAGAGTACTCTTTTGCAGAGAATTTCACTCTGCAGAGAAGGTTGCATTTTCATCAAACAGTCATGCTAATTTTCCCGCATCATTTGACTTTAATCCACCCTATTGCCTGTTTGAATCGCTGACCAAGAGGAATCATCCTTAGATCATGCGTTCAACTTTTGATGAGCTTTCTTACTAGTACCCAGTTCTTGAATAATAGTGTATAAATACCTATGACTGACGTCTGCGTTGTATTGCAATGTTTTTGCGTGCCACGGGAGTGGGTGCTTGGCCCTTTATTTTTTCATCCAGCATAGCGACCTTTTTCAAATTTTTATTAAATTATGTTTGTTCTCTTTTCTTAGCTGTAACAAGCTTTAGCTGCTACAATTATGTTCAGGTCTTCTTGCATTATAGAAATGCCGTTAGCCCTAAACCTTGCATCGCTGAACGTGCTACCAAACGAATAAGGATATAAATTTATTGCATACCATCTATACACATATCTGTCGAATTCAAATACATTGCATTAGAGGATGGACCTCATTCTCTCTGTTGCAAAATGCTGTAGTTGTTACTGCCTTTTAGCTTGAAATATATATATATATATATATATATATATATATATATATATATATATATATATATATGTTATAGTTTTTGCTCCATATGCCTTTTCCCATATGAAGGGGGAGTGGAGCAAGAAAGCGCAGTCTTCTGGTTTTACAGCAAGTTATTAGACTCACTCAGGCTGAATGCACCTTCCAGAGGTGGGCTGTGGAGTCGCCAATACTCTACGGCCTACACCATATATATATATATATATATATATATATATATATATATATATATATATATATATATATATATATATATATATATATATATATATATATATTTTTATAAATATTTACGCTGTTCCCCCTCGAACATTTAGGGATAGAAATATCAGCCTGACTGAGACAGGGAACTTGCTTTGTCCCACGCTAGAAGCGTCTTCAGTTCAAACCTTAACGTCCGTTGGAGAACGGGATAGGTAAGTTAGGCCTTCCACCCTATAGGAAAATTTCCCATATCAGCCTTAAAAATAGGTGGTCCTAAGGTCCTTTTTTCCTTTTTTTCCTGTCTCTCGTGGCGAATGTTTTAACAGAGCATAGACGCCTAAGGCATGACTGTAGGCCTGTTTTGACCCAGCGCCGGTCAGTGAACTTCAGAGAGAAACTAGCCGCCGTCTCGAGCTGACGTCTGGAAGGTGGCGCTGTCCCCGCCTTTGTCTATTATTTTATTAGTGAATGGTGGAGCAAGAAACACACACCCGAACTTCAGCATGTCCGTTGTAAATGCGCGCCAACGCTTCGTCATTAAGGTATAGTCCGTGTGCTGTTCGAACTTCGTCCATTCTTTTAACCTCTTTTCTGTATTTCGCATTTCTTTGTTTTCTTCCTTCAGCCACCACTTAGGGTATATGTGTTTACGAAGTCTAGATTAAGCCTAATTATTATATTGTGAGCTTCAACCCGTTATTCCAGTAAAATACCTAGGATTTAGGGTAAGCAAAATCAGGTTAAATCTCGATGCTTTGTATGCCTCGCGTCCGAATGTTTGGAAGAACCGTTGCGTTTAAAATCAAATTCATCTCAAATATTCTTTGTTAAGGTTAATAACCCTTAACTGGCGACCTTTGGCTAATTAACGTCTGTCTTTGAGGTTAACTTTTGGCTTCAAGTGGCAGGTTACGTGTAATCTTGGTTTGCAGGGCCGTAAAAAATTACGTAAATTGAATAATACATGATCAACCAAGACCCTCACACGTAACAATATATATATATATATATATATATATATATATATATACATACATATATATATATATATATATATATATATATATATATATATATATATATATATATATATATATATATATATATATATATATATATATATGCAGTATATATATTCTTACAAATATTGATACTGTTCGACCTCTCTTCCTTGATTTAGTTGAAATATAAACAAAAACAAAGAAAAGAAAGAACCAAAGCTTTCTCTGTGTAGAGCAGTTGAGGGTGGCAAGCCAGAGATCTGGCTGTTTTTCAAAACACCAGCCGTCGTCGACGGATTTGAAGTTTAGTTTGGGGACCTATTCAACAGGGTAGGTTTTACCAGGGCCAACTTTAGTTAGGGTATATCTTAAGCTCATTTTACTATGACCTTCGTACTGGCGAGTTTTTTGTTATTTTTCAGGCTACCCGCAGGTCATTAAGTGGGAGGAGTCTTCCAAGCAAGCACCCATGCACTTTGACCCAGCTCGTCAGTCCAGCGTTAACCTTGAGTAAAAGCACAAGCACAGGGTCTCTCCCTTGGCCTCCTCCCTTTGTTCTTTATCCCTCTTGTGGAACAGCTGGGGAAATTGCCTTCCAACGGACCCAGGGCGTCTGATGCAATTGATCACTGCATTATCTACTCCAATGTAAGTCTGAAGATAACAATTACTTCCAGTTCCTCCCTTTAGACCTCCCCCTTATTTCCTGTTTCAAGTTCCTCTTAAACAGTCACTGACTAACGTAATCCTAGTGAAAACATACCCCATTTATGAAGTCAATTATATGAAGTACAATTAGTGTTGCCTAGTGAGATTGCATGAATTATCCTCCATGGTGTTAACATAATATCCTTGATCTAAGATACATCCCTTGCAGTCAATTCATGATAACTGAGAGGTCCTGGAGTTTGAAGTGTTAACTGGATGCGTCTCTTCCAGAATCGGGCACGCCTTGGAGCTGTAATCTTGTTTGGAGAAGGAGTAGCAATAATATACTCGAGTCCTGCCCGTGAAATTGCTTATATGTGTGTCACAAGAGTTCATCAGCTGTTGCGTCATCCACTAACGTATGTTGAAATATTGTGTGTCCGAAGTGGGACGAAGTTGGAGCTGTTATTAGCTCCCATAAGATTGCTTAATTCCTCGTTGGATGAGTCGGTAGAGTTGTTGGCTAGCACTCTGCTAGGCCCGAGTTCGAGTCTCCGGCCAGCCAATGAAGAATTAAAGAAATGTATTTCTGCTGACAGAAGTTCATTTCTCGTTATAATGTGGTTCGGATTCCACAATAAGCTGTAGGTCCCTTTGCTAGGTAACCAATTAGTTCTTAGCCACGTAAAATAAGTCTAATCCTTCGGGCCAGCCCTAGGAGCGCTGTTAATCAGCTCAGTGGTCTGGTTACACTAGGGTATACTTTTTTTTTTTTTTTTGTTGAACTAGATGGTTGAGTAATGTGGTTTATTTAATTCATGTGTTCAAAATAAATCAATATATTCAGTAACCTAGTTTCAACTGGCGACCAAATCTAATTAAGTTAATTATCTGTCTTTTTTGGTAACTTTTAGCCTTAACTGATAGGGTTACGTGGGTTTTAGGTAAAGCAAGGCTATATAAATACAGTAATTAATAATTAACCTCATCACGTAACAATATATATATGTGTGTGTATATATGTGTGTGTACTGGTATGTGTATGAGTATAAATAACCCCGATGTTTGTGTTACCCACAACTTTTTTTTTTCAAGTGTTTACTTGGTTCAAATTTCCCTGTCTTGGGACCTTCATATCATCCTCATCGAAAACAGCCACAAATATCATTATTTGTAGAAACTGCCCCAGCAACTTGAATACAAACAACCAAGCTCTCACTGAGCGAAATAAACTACAAGTGATTAATTTGAAAAAAAGGAAGCCAATCTCGGAAAAGAATGCCAGCCTTAACAGCCACCACTCTTGGTCAGTTGTCAGAATCGCTGAAAATAGGAAACGGATTGAAGGAAAACAAGAAAGCGTGAGTGTCATTTGAGTGTCTTCATTCCCGGCATAACTAACGACCAGTCTCCCTTCCCGGAGGACGCAATTGGCACAACATAAATCCAACCACGTGACCTTCGCATCTGCAACTCTTCTGGTAATAACTGTTCCTCTTTTCATTCTATTTTCGTCGTCGTTTTATGCTCCTTCCTTCGTTTATGTTCGATTCTCGCACACACATGGAGAGTGTATCCGCCGCGCTACAGGAATTAGAAGCTGCAATAATATCTTTATTTGCACCATGACAGCAGAATAGCCTTGTGGGAGTGCATTAAATCACAACGCACAAAGAGAAAAAGACCGTAAGATGTTGTTTCAACAAGATTCGCACAAGAATTGTGGATGTTTGGAATAGTCAACCACCCATTAAGCGGTCGAGTAAATGAAAAGGCATCTGCGAGGGGATGCAAAACCAACCTGGATTCCTCCACGAAGACGTCTCTTAAAAGCTCTGAAACACTCGAGAGGCGAGGCAGAGGCCCGGCGGCCCCATTTCCTTATAGTTCTTGCAGTCGTAAAAGCAAAGGATAAACTACTTTGTAGGTGGCACATGCTAACCGTCGGTGAGGATTTCCCGCTCTTGTTGCCGTGGCAGAGCACTGGCTTGAACAATTATGTACTTTGACACTAAAAGAAGGATTTTCAGACCCTCTGCACTGGATTGATAATTACATTCTTATTTTAATTATCAATAATCTTCATTCCAACGTCAGGAAAATGACTCTCAATGATGTTCTAAGTGTAATAATGTTAATAGCATTGTAGATGTCAACACTGCTAGCATTAAATCACTTTACCGTACTGGCAAAGTGACAGAAAATGAAGAGAATGTTTTCACTCCGCCTCGTCGATGCCCTCCGCTTTCTAGCCGTATAATATATATTCATTTGTGCCATATAACCATTTTCATCAATTGTGACACTGCAGCCGAATAGCCATCGATTACATCGTTTGCTGATAGGTCAGCAGGGACACAATAGTGAGCTTGTCTCCTGGTAGGAAAATATGCTCCAACATTTTGTGCACTTGGGTGCCTTAGTTCTAAATTTTATAAAAATGGCATGACTGAAATATGGATGTTTATCCCAATACATTATGCCAGTAGTGTTAATGCTAAAAGGAGTTGGTTGAATGAACTGAGACTGTGCTTCTGTTCTTAAATTTACCATTACGACGAGTCAACATTAAGGCAGAGCTTTTGTGGCAACCAAACCAGGAAGTCCTAACGCTTTGGGGAGAGTAGGAGAATGAAGAGAATGACATCAGCAGTGATTTACGCAGAAGCAACAGCTATGCAAAAACTTCAAATTGAATTGGTAAGATAGTAAACTGGCTCGTCACATAACTGATTTAAGGAAACTGAATATTACTCATTCACAATTTGCCTTCTTAAAACTAGCACATAGGTCATTGTTTAGCAATGTATCAAGAGTAGTATTATTGTCAAAACATCAATACTTAGAGACTAGTTCTTGATAATTGTAGTGCATAGTTTTCTCACTCATGGATGCCTCGCAGCCCCTTATCGTCCGCGTGTTTATCACTTACAGTAGTTTAGGGTCAGCAGAAATCAGGATTTTCGGCCGCAAGTGTCCAAAACAATTTTTAAATGCTCGTGCAAAGTAGTTCTCGCGTTATTGCGATTTAATTTTGGAAACGCGAATTTTGAACAGTGACAATTGTGCTAATACCACAATTAACAGGCTCTGGACTGCCAGAGCTATACTTGTTTCAAGAACGTCTTTTGGTAGCGCTATTCACAAACTGCGCTTCGTAATAAAAAATCCGAATTCTAATGCAATGGCGTGGAAACAGTGGAGATATTCTAAACCTGAATTGGACTCCTGGCACTGGTGTGGTAAGACTGGTCACAAATTTGAAGTCAACATACTTAGGGCGGCAATGCTGAAAATAATTTGCGGGCAAATAAAATACAATTCTAGCGTACGATAATAATAAATGATCAACCCAATTTACACAATAGAATCCGAACTTAAAGTCGTCCATGACAAATCAAACGCCAAAATGCTTGATTAGAATCATTAAGTTTTTGTGAAAGTGAGGGAGTAGCTGTTCATTGTAATGGAAGTGAATAAATTATCTAGATAAATTTTCTTATAAAAAAAAATTGAAGAAACACACAAACAAACTAGGAAAAAAGAGGTGAGGGTAGATTCAGATGTTCAAAGCGTCCATTTACTTAATATAGGGACGTCGTCAATTACAAGAAACAGCATATATCGTGCCCCGCCCCAGAGAGAGAGAGAGAGAGAGAGAGAGAGAGAGAGAGAGAGAGAGAGAGAGAGAGAGAGAGAGAGAGGACACAATAGAATTCTTCCTCTATCTTTAGGTAAAGACAGGTTTTTCTTCAGACGTCTGCTATAGCATTTCCCGACCCCCTACAAAGACTTATGATCTCGTTAGTGGAGAGACCAATACGAAGCAGTTCCTTAATTACAGTAACGTGTGGACGTCGGGTGCTTAAGAAGAAAAACGGAGTTTGAGATAAACAGCTCGGAGAAGTTTTTCTAACACATGAAATTATATAAATAAGAACTGCATAACATCTGACGAAGTGAAAGTGGGAGTTTTACGGAAAGAACAGGCGCTACAAAAATTCTGAATATCACGCAATAATCACGAAAAAAAAAACGAAGAACTTTAAATATTTAGGAATCATTCACACAAGAAAACAATATATGAAAAGGAAGCAGAACTCCATGGAAGATCAGTGAAATACCTTCAGTTAAAACACTACAGTCCGAAGCAAATTACAAATATTTTTCAAAACGAAGACATAATACTAATCTTGGGATCATGAAATGACGAAACAATATGCAAACTGTTATTAGTGAGCACATTTAAATGGAAATTTTCAGAATAAAAAACAAAATAATGACACAAAGAAATGGTCTACCTATGGCCATCCAACACTGATGGAAAGAATATCTATATTTTAGCCACGAGATTGCTTAGTGAATAAGAAATAACTGGCATGACTAAACGGTGACGCACGAACACGGCGGGCAAATACTCCAAAAACAGCCACAAAGAAACTCCTCTTAAGAAATACAAGTTCAAGACTACAGAACTATAACATGGAAACAAAGCTCTCTGATTTTCAATGGTGCAGTCACGAAAAGTTAAGACAATGCGTTAGGCCACAGATATGGTCTATGGTGACCTTACCAATGCCATTATCACTGCGATTTATGATATATCTTTACGAAGTGCATTTAACAATCAGGAACCTTTTAAGCGCGCTGTAGGCTTCGTCCTTGGTTCTATAATTTAAAAAATGAATGAGTCTGCTGTCTCAAATTTTAATATATTTTTGCCTCACATCAGTAACGAACCCAGAACTCTCAAGAAAGGTAAGGGTGCTATCATCTATTAACAACAATAGTATGTAAAGTAAATTAATACATGATTATGTGTAGCAATTAGAAAATTTCACTCGACAGGAAAATGTCTCAGTCTCAAAAGTCATCGCTACTCAACAGAGGAGTCTGAACTCTTCAGATAAATCTCGTAATCTCTTTTAGTAACCGAAGACACTTTTCACTTTTTTTGCAATGTCACAACGTCTTTTCAAAATGCTTTTGGATCCTTTTTAGCAGATGAAGACGTCGCTGAATGGTACAGTTTCACTTCAGCTTTTACTGCTTCTCCGAAAAAGGCAGGACATTAAAATTTACATTCTTCATAATTCACAGCCTTAAAGGTGATGTACGAGGGCATTCCTGATTTCCGTGATCTCGTGACCTAGTAAATAAGTCTACGTCATAATCATTTGGATCAAATAATCAGGGCACCTTGGGACACCTTCCCGACAAATTTCATGAAGATCTTCAGAAAAAAAGTTCATGTTAAAAGGTTCGGAAGAATAATAATTAAAAAAAAGAAGTCTATTGACAAAAGCAGTAAACTTTGCCAGTGTTACTATTCGACACTTACATTTCATAACATGATTGCTCTTGGATGTAATACTTGCAGCACGTGACTTATTACAGACATGTTAGAGTTACTGATTGCGATCAATATTTCGTTCGTCTAAATGATAATGAAGGGTAAAGGAGGATGCTGAACGGATAATAGGGTTTTGGAGGCGATAATAACGAAAAGACTTAGCAAAAGCTGCCATTTCAGCCCTCGAACTTACCTATTGCACGTCCTGACAAAGAGAAGAAATGAATATGGCTCAAAGTCAAATATACTTTGGTAAAATATTCACTTACTATAAGACACCTACCCCAAAAGGTTGATCAAAATCAGAGTAAATTAAATTGTTGACTTTAAACTACCACGTGATCTTAAAATAAATCAAGGTCAATATATTTTTGAAACCATCAACCCCAAAGGTACCTGCCTACAAAGTGTCTCCAAAACTGGAGAAAAATAGAATGTTACAAAATAAAATTTTGGCCTCTAAATCGACATGTGCTGCCAAGGTGCCATTCGACCAAGACTCATCGAAATCAGAGAAAAATGAAAAGAAACTGACAGAATAATGGACCTCTAACCTGAAAAGCAGTCAAGGTTAAATATTCAAATCTGGTGCAAATCAGAGAACAAACGGAAGACTAATAATATTATTACTCGTGACTATAACATCTTTCGGAGTGCTCAAATGGTAATAATCGGATAACATTTAAAGTTTCCGAAGTAATTCATATAACTAAAAATTAAACTTATATAGATAACTGAAAATTAAACTTAGGTTTCGGTAGAACTGCCATTTTTACATATTAAAAAATGGACTGCTCGACAGATGGAAATCTCACCTATAAACTTAAACTGAACTTCAGGTATGTTAATAAACAATGTGAAAGTAAAAAATGTGAAAACAATCCATTCAATGTTTTCCGCTTGACTAAAACGAAGTTTTTTTCTCTTTCTTTTCTTGTTGTTGGATTCGGGGGGTGTGCAGTTACATAGGTGGTACTTGGAACTTTCGCACCCCCGCCAAGATTCCCATTCTCTCTCCAATTTCAAAGCTCCAAAAATAGGAAAGAAATGAGAACTGGTTATATAATTCCACACTTCGCACGGAGTCAGTAATCATGGGGATGATGATACCAATAGCAATGATGTTATTAGAGAAGCACGCAAAGATCGAGTCTGAAGACAACGGGGCTATGCAGAAATGAGGACCCTCCGAGGACTCGCTCGAGATGACAGCTACAACATCCTCAGCCCATGTGCACTTCTGCAACAGATATAAACGATGACTTAACATTTTGCTTGGCAGAGTGTTTTGTTTATCAGCCTCGAGTAAACAGGTGGAACTTGGTTAATTCCCCCAGATTTTCTATGCATCTCGTAAACTAGAATTAGTTGTTTAAATTAAACAAAACCATTTAACTTATACTTTTATCAAATTGGTTTCAAGAATCCTTTGAAATATTTTTTAGGGGGAAGATAATAATAATATTCTTTAAAGATGAAAGTGAAAGTGTGTCTTTGCTATTTATTTACAATTTATAAGTGGAAATTTTTCAGTAAACCAACTTGTTTTTCTTACGAAAGGACAAATGACTATAACCGTGATTCACTTGGCAGTGTACAGTTATGGAAATAATAAATTATGTAACAATGTAAAGATATATTTATATAACACACGCACACACACATGTATAATATCTGCCATGATGTATACTAAAATATTCCATAGCAGTATTTTTTGGAGCTATTTTGTACTGCTCAAGTTTACGTGCTTATTTATCATCAATTTTAGATAAAAAGCTACACGGAAATAGTTGTCCAAATATTAAAATTATGAAGACTGAGAGATTACATGTTGTCATTACAAGTTTTGTTTCTTACATCCCTCCGTGCTGCTCAAGTAAAAGAGAGAGAGAGAGAGAGAGAGAGAGAGAGAGAGAGAGAGAGAGAGAGAGAGAGAGAGAGAGAGAAAGCAGCGAAAGGTGCACCCGAGCGCAAATACCCAAATGCACACACACAAGCTCGTATAGCCTACACACAGACAGGACTATCCGCCATCCGAGGTCGGTCCTCTCAGCATGAGCAGAGTTATGTCGCCTCTTTAGCTATTTATTCTCTCTCTCTCTCTCTCTCTCTCTCTCTCTCTCTCTCTCTCTCTCTCTCTCTCTCTCTCTCTCCTTCGGACGAAAATGAGAAGACTGCGGGGCTGCTGTAGAGAGTGAAAGGTAATTAATTCCCTCCGCCAAGAAAAGAGGATACGGTGGTGATAAAGAATAAATAAACAGAAAAACAGGGGGAGTAATTAATGCGACGTTAGTTATAGATAGATGCTTTACATGAAAGTTGTCGGCTGGTGTACGAACACAAGAGGGAAGGAATTTGGCATTGTTGGACTTTTTTTCCTCCTCCTCTTCTTCTTCTTCTTCTTCTTATCCATTTACTTCTTCTTTCACTTTTTCTGTCGCTTCCTCTCAGTCAAGGATGGCGTTAAACACAATGCTTCATTAAATTTTGGACATGGCAGTCCAAACCGGTGGACTCTCGTCTGTAACAGGACCACCGGCCTCTCTTTAATCTTGGGTATTTCTATTTTCCACTTATAACGGAAACAAATAATGAAAAAAAAAAAGATAATATAGGTAAGTCAATTTATGACCTAATAATAGCATATACACAGCATCTACTTAAAAATATATATCAAGACTGCACTGTATAACATTTGCTGTACTTTAAATATATATATATATATATATATATATATATATATATATATATATATATATATATATATATATATATACTGTATATATATATATATATATATATATATATATATATATATATATACATATATATACATATACACACTTTGCCTTTAAATACGAATCAACGGAGCTAAATAAAACAAACTAGCTTTACAGATTAAACTGTAAAATGAAGATAACATAAAAGAGAGAAGGTAAAATGCGATTATCCTAAGCGTAATTCTTCCATTCTAAACTTTTAAATGTTGTTTCCAACTGCGCAAACCTATAGACAGCATTTTTTTTTTTTGGTGATGCGATGATGCAAAATAACCAGACTAAAGAAACAGCCTTTTTGTAAAGTGTCACTATCATCATGGAGGGAATTGTTAGTAACAAAACGCAACAGCTGATTCAGAAGGAAAGTACTGACGAGAATATAAACGACAAATCTTTAGCTTTGTGGCCAAAGAAATTATATATATATATATATATATATATATATATATATATATATATATATATATATATATATATATATATTTATATATAAGCATTAAGCTACAAACGTCCTTTAATATTCAATTCGCTCTACCTCGGAAATAATATATTTTCATATATGTTGCCGAAGGGGAATTTTTTAGTTAATAAGTTCGTCGTCCCGTGGGCTCGAACCAACGAAAGACTAGGACTCAAGACTACAGTGACGCCTTTACCCACACGGCCAACAAGTGAGGTATAAGTTGATACCAGTTCCCATCTATAAATCCCGGTCGAACTCAGGTAACTGTATTTAGAGTCGATATCAACCCACCTCTGCCATGCTGACCATGTAGTGCGTTTGTCGCAGGCAGCCATATTATGACTTTTTATCACATCACTGTGATTCATATACAAGGTGGGTTGATATCGACTCTAAATACAAATACCTGAGTTCGACGGTGATTTGTGGATGGGAGCCGGTATCAACTTATACCTCACTAGTTGGCCGTGTGGGTAAAGGCGTCACTGTAGTCCTGAGTTCTTGTCTTTCGTTGGTTCGAGCCCATGGGACGACGAACTTATTATCAACTAAAAAATTCCCCTTCGGTAACATATATGAAAATATATCATTTCCGAGGTAGAGCGAATTGGATATTAAAGGACGTTTGTAGCTTAATGCTTGTATATGAATCACGGTGATGTGATAAAAAGTCGTATATATATATATATATATATATATATATATATATATATATATATATATATATATATATATATATATATATATATATATATATATATATATATATATATATATATAAGCGATGTCAGGCAGGGCAGCCGATCGAGGTTACGGCCTACCCCAACGCCAAATCAAAGTCCTTCGAAAGAAGGCATCGTGCTTACCCCATATGAAAAATGGGATAAAAGAACGTTAAACGAAGAAGATATAGAATGAAACAGTTCAAAGAGTATGGATGGGGATAGAAAGTAGGTCACCAAAAGACACGGGAGAAAATAGTTGTCAACCTCCAGGTGACAGAAATAGTTTTAACTTCCAGAAGAAGAAGAAGAACTTTTATAAGACTAGGCGATGGCAGTTCTTAAAATTAAAAAATCTGAAAAAAATGTATAGTACATAATTTTAGTTTTCAGAATTTACAGACGGGAAAGGAAATGTAAAAAATCTGCAGGTTAACGCCAGAAAACAGTGTAAAAAGGCACGAACTCACTTTTAAAAGGAAATCATTTGAATAGACCTTATTTCCGAAGTAAATATTGAAGTTAGAGAGAAGTGTAAAGATATTTTTATAGCAATATATAGAAATAAAATCAACACACAAATACATTGTAGTAAATAACGGAAGCAGTGTCACTTACAGGGCTAAAGAAACTACATTTCTTAGAGCAGGGAAACCAAGAAGTTCTATTTTACCGGGTAAGGGGTGTAAAAAGTTTGGAATCTAGGGCTCAGAAATGCGACACTTCAAGGGTAAGCGATCAACTGACAGCCTGATGGATTGCTATTTATTGTCAGAGGAAAGTAACCAGGTAAGCGGAATTTCCGAAATTTACATTGTAAGGAATTAATTGGCTGTAACTTTAGGTTAGTGCAAAAAAACAAAAACAAAAAAAATTATTGTGGAAATGAAAATAAAATTAATGTGGAAATGAACAAAGTCCAAACTTTACGGTAAATGGAGAAATGTTATTCATTACTGAACGGCAGAGAAGGTTTAGATTAAACTTGAACACTGGGAGAAACTATTTCAAACTCAAAGAAAAAGAGCAATAAATATAAAAATATCTTGAACTTGCTGGTTGTGAGAAAAAATTATGAAACTTGACAAATAAACACAAAAAATTATTAAAACTGTCAAAGGACCATGAGGGATTAAAAGTAAAAAAAAAAACTCAAAATTACAGACCAAGGAAAGTGATAATTTGAATAACATTCATAATTTTCGTATAAATTCGAGTTTTTATATATTCGTGGATTTTCTTTAAATAAAACGCCGAATGAAAAATTGCCTTCAAATTGTATCTTCATCCTTTTCTTTAGGTACATTTCATAAACCAGCTAAACAGGCAAGATGTGAAAAATTACACAATGCCTTACTGAACTGTTAACAATGACAATACCATTCCTACGAATTTTACTATTTTTTTTGTCATTATTACTGTCATCTAAATATCCGACAGTGTCTTCATGTCTGCTAATAGTTACTCTCTCGTTAAAAATATCCTATTTTAGTTTAGCAATTTTTTTTTCAATTCCGCTTAACCTCATATCAAGCGATAACCGTTCCTGAGACTATCTACTCTCCCAGAAGACGAAGCTGAAAATTAATTTCAGGATTACCCTTAATAGGGTTTTAAGACGAGAGGTAAATGATTTTCCATTCGGTAAGTTCCACGATGACCCATATACTGTAAGTTATCAGTCATTTAAGATGCTGACCACTAAATTACTGAGGATCACTCTAATATCAAATTCTTTTCCCAAACATCCTGGGCCCTGTTTCTCTGTGACGTCTCCAGGCATTAATTTCCCAAGAGAGAGATAAGGTACTTTCGTCGCTTTCATGTTCAGCCATCTTAAATGCTCAAAGATCGTCACGAAAAAAGCTAACACTAACTCTCAACATTCTCCATTACCGGTCACAAGCAAAGATTACATCTCGTTTTGTAGTTCATCCACAGGTGGTAATAATACTTTCTTCCTCGACTGTAATCTCGGTTTCCTTTGGTGGGTCAGATGTGCGTCGCCTTCGCTTCTTTTCGTAACAAAGCTTGGCAAAGAAGAGGGACTTTTAACTTTCTACTCTTGACGATATTCGCCATTTCTAAGAACTTCAAGCTAAATTTTTTCTGGAAGTTGAGTAGGCTGCTTTGTGAATAGATCTCATCAAAGAAATAAGTGTATATATATATATATATATATATATATATATATATATATATATATATATATATATATATATATTTATATATATATATATATATATATATATATATATATATATATATATATTACATATATATTATACATATATATGCGTATGAACATAATATTAACAAATATTAAACCAAAATATCGTTAAATATCGATTTCACTATACCTTGTGAATAACTTCCACGCAAGGGCAATATAATATGTGCATCTGCTCCGATTCGAATCCTGGCCGAGCAGATGCACTTATCAGTTACACCTCCCTTTGTATGAGAGTTATTCCCATGGGAGTGAATACGATATAAAACGATACCAGTGGCTTAATATTTGTGAATATGAAAAAGTTCCGCATGCGTTAAAGACAAAAATTTTCATGTACGTGTGTGTGTGTGTGGTATGTACAATCACCACAACTTGCATTGCCATGCAAGCATTCTAATCATGTACTCATAATGTTCCACCGAATCTTCTGCACCAAACTGTGTGTGTGTGTGTGTGTGTGTGTGTGTGTATGTTTGCAAAATTATGCTGTCGCACAAACCTATCAGGGATAAACGCACAGACACAAACAATGTTGAATGTTTTTATGCACTGTCTTATTTCTTGCCCTTGATACCCTATCTTTATTGTAATGCATTTTACAAGAGGAAATTTCTAGGGATAAATAGTAAACAAGGTTCAACAGTTAAGAACGAAGGGATCATATTCTGAAGCAAACCTCCCACATAAAGATATATCTATGTGAAATGTCCTCAATCTAAGTTACGCATTAAAATATAATAAATGGTCTTGTAACTTTGATCATTATTTCAACCACTGTGACTGATGTTCCTCATCTACCCGAGAAGATTCTAAAAGTATTTTTGCTTATGCAGTCAGTTAAATAAAGGAAGAAAGGTCAATTATCATGATGAAAGGAAAGAGTGAAATGTTCTGAGTTCTGTTTAAGACTGAGCTGAAGAAGTAAGTGGGGAACGTTTGTGATTTTGAACTCTTGGATGAAAGCGTTGCTTTGTTTGATTAACTGAGCAGGATATAAAAATTAGGAATGTGTAAGGGCCTAGCGCCAAACTAGCTGAAATAGGAATTCTGAGACAAACACGGTCTCCTTCCATTCTTCTTGACTTTCCTGCTGTCACATTCTCGCCAGAATTCCAGAGACAACTGTAAACATATTTGTTGTCAGATTCTGTACGTTGTGCAATAGGAACGTTGCAATAAAATTAACAACTTCCATCCTATAAAAATTAGACTTTGGTTGAAAATCTTCGTTTTCACAGAATAAGTAGAGACAAAGAGAAATGACTGAAGTGAAACGTAGTCCCCTTAGTGATACACACTGATACAAAGTGGATTTTTACGGAATAAATAGTTTAGCAACTCTGCTTCTTTATCAACCTAGAAACTCATAGCTCCGGCAACTTACTAAAGTGGATTACTTTACATCTGCGAACAAGAGAGTCCTTCATTAGAGCTGCAGAAAAAGAAAATGAACGAGAAGAGGTGAATTTTAAAGTACCTGGTCAAAGCTTCATCGCCGTATTTGAAAGCAAAACGACTTTGTACCAGAAAAACGTCCAGTTCTATTTGATAAAGTAAGAATTTTTTCCCTTTCATATTACAGTTCTTTAAGCACGTTTTCTCTCGCCACATTCAACCTCACCTATACTATCCTCAGACCGATATAAAGTAGTCTCTCACCTGTCGCCACGGCCTTCCCGACACTGTACACTACCTAACTTCCCTGACTATGCATCTTTCAGCCATTCAGTACACAACCACTTCACGCCTATCCAAAACCCCGAGATTTAGTCGTTTACTTATTCTAAGACCTTTGGCAATCCAATGTACAGAGTATTGGATTTAAAACTCCGTACGCTACCCACCTGGTGATTTATACATCACAGACAGTAGGGGGAATATAATTTTTGTTTCCCGGAAATCTAAAGGACTAGAAAAGTTTCATTGTTGTTAGTCTCGCAGGAATAGGCTCTTCTTCCGAACGTGGGGATCACTACCTTCGGCTAGGCGATCTTCTGCCTTGAGAAACGATGAGTTTTATCCCAAGGTAATGGTTCTTAGGGAAGCAACAGTCCAGGCATTACTGCTTAAAAACATCGTTTAAGTCTACTGTTAATTCAGTTCACTGATGACCAGTTATATGTATATATATACATATATATGTATATATATATATACACATATATATATATCATATATATGTATATAAGTATACATATAATTTTAACCATACACCTTTTTTTACCCCTTTCCAATGAGTCTCCAGCGCTGATACTGCTACCACCACAGTTTTTTTTATTAAAAGCTAGTTATGAGAGGCTTCATTTCAGTTTCAACCCACTACGGGCCACTTGCTATCAGGTACATAACTTCCTGCTCAGCTCACTAAGATTTCAACTGATATCACGACAGCACTAGACAATGCCCATTATACAATATATATATATATATATATATATATATATATATATATATATATATATATATATATATATATATATATATATTATATATGTGTTATACATATATATATATATATATATATATATATATATATATATATATATATATATATATATATATATATATATATACAGTATATGCTGTATATAGACAGAAAGATGTACGAATGTATGTATGTTTTTACATAGATCAAGTGCAATATTACCTCACCTCGTCCTCCCCTGTCATCTAATTTTACCAATCACCTGCGTCCTTGAGAGGAACAAGCAAAGCACCTGCTGCGATTGTTTATTTGTTTTGGAAGCAAAATGCGCTAAGAAATGAGACAGCGGGATCCGATTCGCTAAAATTAGCGCGGAACCGCTCCTCGACCAGCAGCTTCATATTTCCCGCCCCGAGGATGGTTTCGCGACAGCCTAAATCGGGAACATAATGACCTGAGCCTCGCATAATCGCTCGACTTGGGAGTAAGGCCCATCTGAGCCTGATGAATGCTTTGGAGATAAGATTCCAATATAAATCTTGAGGCCCGCGGCGGCGGCGGCGGCGGCGGGAGGCGGCTGCAGTCGCCGAAATGCTATACTTTCAGTCCTCAAGGTAGGTCGAATGGGAAACTCTGAGTACATCGGTCTATTCCATTTTTTGCTTTATGCTGTCGCTTCTGTTCTCGTCGCTTTTTTTTTTTTCTCTGACGAATTCTTCTTTTCGTGTGATTTCCCACCTTTATTCTGCCTCGCTCTTTTTATTCCTCCCCCACATTGCTGGGAATGAGCCAAATACGAGAGAGAGAGAGAGAGAGAGAGAGAGAGAGAGAGAGAGAGAGAGAGAGAGAGAGACTGTGGGAGAAAGGAATGGGGAGGGTATAGCAATGTAAATCAACAGGTGCAGGGAGATTAGCAATCGGACTTCCTCTCCCTGAGAACATACTCCTCCCTTTCTCTTCTTTCTTTCCCATTTTCTTTTTCTTTTTTCTTTTACTTTTCTCCTTTTGTTTTGTCTTCCCTTCTCACATTACTCCTTAGATCCAAAGCGGACGGAAAAAAACTTCTCCTTTGTATCATCATGGCATTCTTATGGAACTTTTTTTTCATTATTTCATTATCAATCTTCAAAACAGCGTTTATTAAGTCCGCTGTGTCATTCGTATTATCTTCCTACATTTTAAAAAGTAATCATAATTAAATGTCATCGTTTGGAAAAGCAAAGACCGACTTTTGAAAGAAATCACGAAAAACAATCTCAACATACGCTGTTATAATGTGAAAGTAGCATCATTGAGGTATTTTATACTAACATGTTTCAGCCAGATGGTTAGAAAGCTTAAATGTAGGACACTTGTAACCTTCAAAGAGACAAAGTTTGTTTATTTTGATCGTGCTACCATTATCAAAACATGGTGGTGTTATGTCTCATTATTATAGTAATGAGACACACCACCTAGAGCCGTAATGCCGCTTAACGATTAATTACAGTACTTACAGAGCCAAAAGGATACTGATTTATTAGATGGAACGCTTTCAGTTAGGTGAACTTGAAGGTGGAGTAGTTTGGTGCAATTGCTGGACGTCAGAAATACAGTCCCTAGGAGATTCAAAGTTTTGGGACGAACCTGTCAACTCGAGGACACCGCGAATGATGCTTTTGAAAATTGTCAGTTTCTCACCGTACCAATAATACGGCACTTCAGAAGTAAAGATTAAACTCATTTATGCAGTTCCACGTTTCTTTGCACTATGGAACATCTGATGTCGTTTCGGTATGTCATGAGCAGGCCAATATATCACACCACTGTGTGCATCATTTTGTACTTTAGTCTTTGTTTCAAGGTTATCAAGGAGAGAGGGAGAGAGAGAGAGATTAGGAAGGTAACTGTGTACATCATTAAAATGTCAACATCAAGGCCTGACCTTTGAAGGGGCAAGATCGGCAAAAATTTCCACCCTGGTGTTCTTGATATAAAGCCTTGCAGGACACCAGCAAGCGTTTACAAAAGTAGAGAAAAAACCAAAAATGAGACTCTGGGAAAATCCCTTGTCGTAATTAAAAAAAAAAAAGTACTATAATAATAATGAAAATATGTATGATTTGGTTTGATACTATCACTTGGTAATGCTAAACTAAAAAAAAAAAAAAAGTTTAAGAGATAAGATTCTTTCGTAATTTCATAATACTAATTTGGCTTCTTAGTAAAAGCAAATACTGCAAACACAAACTTCTGACCTACTATTATCAAATATATTTTAATCATGTATGTTAAGAAGGCATTAGGTTTAGTTCCTCACTACATGAGAGAGAGAGAGAGAGAGAGAGAGAGTTTAAACGTCAAGGTACAATTCCTTTACAAAACAGTGCGCCTGACATCAGATACCTGGAAACGAGCCCCAAATTAGTCTTCCTCAAACGAACGACTACCAAAACCAGCCAATCAGATCCAGCTTTTGAAAAACAAGACGAGGACAAACACGACTGTGACTAGTAGAGCATTAAACCAAACGCTCCTTCGTTGAAACCTATTGTAAACAAACATTGGGCAGCCATTACCTTAATCCCGGCCTGATCTGCACTATAGTACTTGCCCCAGATCTGGCCACTGTGGCCTTGCATAAAAACAGCCAAGTTCTATCATTCACCTGTAGGGCC
The DNA here is from genome assembly GCA_039081455.1 of Macrobrachium rosenbergii. NCBI lineage: Eukaryota > Metazoa > Arthropoda > Malacostraca > Decapoda > Palaemonidae > Macrobrachium > Macrobrachium rosenbergii. Next base: position 28,591,684 of record JANJGK010000038.1, read on the forward strand.
AATTCGCATACACTCACGATCTCTGCTGCGAGACACTCCGGCTTTAGAAGTCTTTCATACGAACAGCAGGTGTACGGAGAGTAGACTTCAATTCTACAAGAATAAATCACTCACCATTTATACGTGCATAGAGTGGATATTTGTTAGTAAACAAAATTGGATTACTCGTAAAGTGAAAGGATAAAAGCAAAATATCAGCAAATTTATCTCTAAAACGCTCGCATATACATTTTAGTGGCAAATAAATTGATGCATCAATCATTTTGTGCAATTTTCTTTTTCATAATTCATACTGAAATCACATAGATATTAAACACCAAAAAATTATATGATATACATACATACACATATATATATGTATATGTATATTATATATATATATATATATATATATATATATATATATATATATAAATATATATATTTATATATATATATATATATATATATATATATATATATATATATAATATATCTCTACAACGCTCGCATATACATTTTAGTGACAAATAAATTGATGTATCAATCTTTTTATGCAATTTTCTTTTTCATAATTCATACTGAAATCACATAGGTATTAAACACCAAAAAATTATATGATATACATACATACACACACACACACACACACACACATATATATATATATATATATATATATATATATATATATATATATATATATATATATTTATATAGATATACACTGAACTGACGGTAAATATCCACAACCAACATCACTGGAGCTAAATGTAGTTGGCCAAAGCTCATGCCGCGGAGCGGAAGTTAAAGGGAGACTTGTCTCTGACGTGTTTATGCACCTATATTTTCACCTTACTGTTTTTGCCCATGAAGAGTGCGATCAATGATCTTATTGTCTCGTTAGTTAGCAAAATTATATGAAGTAGTGACGTTAGGGCAGCTAACATGACAGCTTTGGACACTCATCAAGATAATTTACTAACTAGGAATAGATAAAGAGATGTTGTCTTCGCTTTTAGATGAATGTTGTCGGGTTTCAACTTGAAACTAAGACGAATTTTTTTCAGCGAAGGCTGATCACTCAATGAAGAGAGGATGGAAGGTTGAGAGGATGATATGAGTATGCAAAATTATAAAAGGATTACAAGAAACGTTCTGAACATTTTAATTGGAAATAACAACTTTGAACAAAAATTGCAAACCAGGGAACGAATCCTTTGCTAATAGACAAAATTGCGATTCACAAGAAAAATGAAGAATTTACAAATGGAATTTTCAGAACGTATATACGGTGTGTGTATATATATGTATGTATATATATATATATATATATATATATATATATTATATATATATATATATATATATATATATATATATATATATGATTATTGGGAGCTATCTTCTCCAAATTGGAGAGAGGGAAAGAGCGAAGGACTTATTACACATGCATCCAATACTGCCACTCCATCGTTCTTTTAAAAATTCCACTACAGTTATGAACATTGTAGCATTTTTTCCTTCGATTAACTCTAATAAGTCCTTCTAGTTATAAAGGACATACCATCGATCAGCCTCTCTTCAATAGCCAAATATAAAACAAAGACAAGGCCTGGCACAGTGAGCAAAGAATGTTCCGTATATTAGAAATTTCTGTTTGTTTCTGCCATTCCTTACCTTTATTTTATGACAATAAAAACACATCTCTTACTCGAGAGATCTTAAGCGTATGGAATAAATGGGGTACAGAAAACGTAGATAAAAAGACATTTTCTTTATTCGAGTTAACAAAAAACTAGGTAATATAACTTCTGGGCGTTGAAAAAAAACTAGCGCCCACATTTTGCTGTAAAGATACGAATAAGATAGCCCGATATGCAAGGTAGGAATGTTTATGAAAGTTATTTCATCGTTGCTATAAGAAAGCACTTGTACAAATCTACCACCTTCAGTTAGGCCATAATTGCATGTCTGCAGCGGCTACGATTTTTGACAAAACCTGTCGGAGGTCCCGGGTTCGGCTCGTTTCTCGAGCAAGCCGGAGAGCTTTAGGCACATTCCGCTTAACTCAACTGTGCCACTGTTGACCCATCTGTTCGATTTGGTAACGGGTAAAATTAGTCGTATGCGGTTGAACCAGGGTGGGAAAGGCATCGATTTAGCAACGTTATCCCAAAAGACTAGGCTTACTATAAATTGGAAGGCATCCACAAACACAGATATATATATATATATATATATATATATATATATATATATATATATATATATATATATATATATATATATATTATATATATTATATATATATATATATATATATATATATAATATATATATATATACATATATGTATATATTATATATATATATATATATATATATATATATATATATAATGTGTGTATACATATATACAGGGTATATATTTACATATATATGTATGTGTATATACATATATACAGGGTATATATATATTTATATATGTGTATGTATGTTTGTGTGTGTGTGAGCGCGAAGGCCATAGTGTACGACTGCCCGATACTGAAAAAAAGTCTTACATCAGTCCTGTTCTCAGATGTGTGAACCGTAGTGATTCGGTCAAACATCGACGAGGTAATATGCCCTGTGTTCAAGTCATCAAGATCAAGTCACATATTTTCATGAATCTTAGACTTCGAAGTTAAATTTTGCGTCTTTTAGAGATAAAGATGATGCTATTTATGTCAGGGTGTATAATTATCATCATCTACATATCCAAGTTACTCCTATAAATGTTTTACGTTTTTTTTTTTACAGCGGTAAGCGATAATTATACAATCTTCTTTTACATAATTTCTTTTTACACGAGAGGAGGGGAGTGGGTTGTGGTGACAAGTCACATTTAGCGCGGCTGATGAGTGGTAGCAGAGGGTAAGACAAGCATCTGAATAAATTATCGCCAGTGTACTTGGACGAAATAAAAAAAAAAATTATGCTAAATTTTTATCAAATCTGAACGCCAACCACTATTGCTCCTACTTCTGTTGTTGGTGAAACTTTATTCAGCATAAATTGCTAAAAGATATATATATAAATCATATTTCATCTAATATAGCATGTAATTATTAAGTATATTCCTTAGAATATGTAACTATATATATATATATATATATATATATATATATATATATATATATATATATATATATATATATATTCCTTATAACGATTCTTGATTGTTGTCATTGTCTTGTCTCTCCGTTTTCAATTCAATTCTTGATATGTGCCAAATTTTAACGCATGATATCGTTTTGGCTAAATGATTTATCAGCAGGAATTTTAAAATTTTCAAGGTACTTTATTACTGTTTAAAGTAAACGACTGTTCAGAAAACAGGGTGATAATATATGCGGCCTTTTTAACCTCACTTCACACAACTAAATTCACTTTAGGTGAAACGGCAAATGTATAATTTTCACGAATGTGCTAAACTATTATTATTCTTTAGTGATGGGTCCAGCTTGGAAGGCGCCATCTTGAGAATTATTCACAACAGGTCAGATTTATTGCAGTTTCATCGTACATGACCAAAAAATCAAATTTTGAGTAGAATATGGATATGGCATGCCGTAGAGTTTCTCTCTTAAATTTTGCATTTTTATGATCTCGATGTTTTTCATTTATTATAAATATATGAATATTTTAAGCAATTTATGAAAATCTTAATTTCTTTTCCTCCTGACTTATCATGCTTCTAACTATGATACCTCAAAATTTTTACCCCCTGTCTATGTTATTCATCAGTTCAGCTTTGCCTAAACAGATTTAGATAAAGTTTATCTTTACTCACGATATTTCTAGGAAGCGCTGTCAACCTACTGAACAACGTTGAATAAAATGACAATGCTTCTGAGAAGATCATTCGCTTCATCAACAAGAAAATGTGTTAGAAGTGCACAGTTTTAAAGGGCTCTTGTGTGCAAGTTTTTGATAACATCAACCGCTATAGTAATATGTGACTAGGATTTAAATATATACTTCGGAAATCACATGTAACGCTGGCATGCTGTTGTTTTTGCAATATCAACGTTATTTTCAACAAACATATTTACAATAACAATAACTGGCGAAGCTACGGGCCTAATTAAACATTACTTATTACTTTACTACCCGAACTGCATTACAAATGTAGAGTTGTCGGCTAGCACTCTGCTAGGCCCGAGTTCGAGTCTCCGACAGGCCAATGAAGAATTAGAGGAATTTATTTCTGGTGACAGAAATTCATTTCTTGGTATAATGTGGTTCGGATTCCACAATAAGCTGTAGGTCCCGTTGCTAGGTAACCAATTGGTTCTTAGCCACGTAAAATAAGTCTAATCCTTCGGGCCAGCCCTCTCTAGGAGAGCTGTTAATCAGCTCCTCAGTGGTCTGGTTAAACTAAGGTATACTTAACTTAAAGAACTTCAGTCAGGCGGAAAATGGTTTGCAGAATCGTACCGGTTAATTATAACTTTTATAGTAACCTCGGTTTTATCTTCACAAAAGAGTGAAGACGAAACAGCTATAAACCACCAAGAAGAAGAGATTTTGCTAAATAAATATCTCCTCATCGTAATCATTAACTACTCAACTAGATCGCTTTGGTGGCATGTAGCTGTCCTATGTACATGCTCATTAAGTCTCTCTCTCTCTCTCTCTCTCCTTTAAATTTATTGTGAAAAACGTTCAAATCCTGCTGCCGAGGGGCTGACTTTCGCGTACACTCATATATGCTGAATATTTTATTCAAAACACATCTAAAACTTTCTTCAACCGTATCACATATGGCATAAATATCTTATATAATCACAATTCTAAAGTCGTGATATTTTTCTTGGAACCCCAAGACCTTTTCTTGGGAAATCAGAAACAAAGTTGTACCCATAAAAAAGCTTTGTATCTTTAATTATTGGAATGCACGATTATCCCTTTGAAACTAATCTAGTTAGTTTAAGAATACTCCAGCATAAAATCAATGAACA